>JAFMOC010000363.1:95000-117500 GCA_019802505.1 Corydoras sp. C115 | reverse complement strand
ATTGCCCCATATAGAGTGTGTCTGTGTGAGTGAGTGTGTGTCCAGCGAAAGATTGGCGTCCTGTCCTGGGTGTATCTGGGTGTATCTGCCCAGCGCCCGAAACCTGCATGGTCATGGAATGACCATTAACGAATTAATAAAGGTCAGTGATTGGTCAGTTCTGATGGTGACCGAGTTCGTAAAGCATCTGAGACGTTAGGTTTATTAAACTGAAACAAGCTACTAGAATTATTAGAAATAAAATGAAATTGTAGAGAAATCCCGCTCCGGTCTGACAGCGTGGCGGTGTGATGGTGTTGGTTTGTAAATGATGATTCTGAAATATCTGGGTCGAGTGATAAATGGCGGTGTTGATGTAGCGTTCGATCGTATCCACCGGGCTGAAGGACTTCCTGTGCGGAGCGATCTATCAGTGGATTGGAGGATAATTTGGGAAAGTGGCTGATTGTTATGCTAATGAACGCCGACACTGATTCATCTCCGTGTGTTTCCTGCCGCCGGCGCGGAAAAACGACACCCCACATCCTGTGAATTATGGGTACGTTTGAAAGGCACGGGCCTCGTCTCAGGTTTAGCGCGTCCTCCCGTACGTGATGAGTGTGCCCTTACCTGTCACCGTCCAACTAATTGGTTCCTGTAATCTCTGCAGAGGCGTGCCGATGCCTGTAGGTGGCATCAGATGAGGAAGCAAATCGGATCATGTCATTTTACCTCAGCATTCATCTCGTCGCAGTCGGCGGATGGTAGACAGATCAACACCCCGGAGAAGGTTCGGGGCGCGGCGGAGGCGTCGGCGGATTTACGAAGCACCGCCGCGTACGCAAAAAAAAAAACCTAAAAAAACCCGAGAACTGGAAGCGATAAACAGTTCAGGATCTCCCACACAGAGCCGTGTGGGGGGGGGGACATCAGATTAGCGTGAGTCGAAGAGGCGGCTGGCGGTTACACGATGCCGCGCTGACCACCCACCCCGGCGCGCGAGTCCACGTGAGCCGCCCAGCTTCGGGCGACGGGCGTGGCCAAGGAGGACCGCCGGCTAATTGATTTGAAACTACAAGAAACCCGATTGAATTCCGGATCCTCGACTGAGCCGATGTGGGGGGTGTGGGGGGTGGGGGGGGGGGTGTGGGTGTGCTTTTATTCATTAGGATTACGAGTGTGTGAGCTACAAAAGGGTGAAATGATAATCTGCTCTGCCTGTGACGGAGCAACGAGACCGCGAGAAGACAAGACATTTCAGATAATTACAGAGGACGGGAGCTGATCCGGCACTTCGCACCTCCACACCAATGAAAGATTGATGGATGGAACGTGGGAGTCGTCTGAAAACCAACCGCGCGAACTTGGAGTTCAGGAACCTGTAACTATTTAATGAGACCCACACACAGCACCCTCCATAATTACTGCCCACCCGATTCGCCCAAAGATGCGCGTCATCGGTCCTCCTTCACGCCTTTTTATCGACGCCGCCGCCGTTAACTCTACGGAGCCGTAAACCTGACTTTCCCATCGTCTCCGAGGCCTTTTTACAGCTGGTGTTCCTCGGTGTCCAGCTCTTGTTGTCCATGGTTACAGGACTTCCCTTGGGTTCGGTGACTCTCAGTGGCCTGTGTTTTCATCACCCAGAGTTCTTAGTGCCCTTGTTTTCATTCCCCTGTGCTGCTTTTGCTTAGTGTTTCCATTCTCCGCTGTGTCTATTCCCCGGCGTTCCCGTTACTCAGCGTTCTAAGTGCCCACTCTTTAAGTGCTATGTGTTTTGTTGTCCTATTGCATTGGGTTCCCGGTGTTCTGTGTGTTTTAGTGCCGTATGTTCGTGTCCTATGTGTTCCATGTGCCCTATGTTGTTATTGGCCCTCGTTCCGTTCTGTTTGGGGTGTGGTAGCTCAGGGGGGAGGGTCTGAAAGATTGAAAGGGTTCGAACCCCAGGTCCACTGATGTTACCAAACTGGTTATTAATTAACTAATCTAACTGATTCTCTTGCTTGTTGCTTTTGAGGCGTGGTCAGCTCTTCGTCCATGGTTCTAGATTACGGATGGAACCTGGATTTCTATTGGACCGGCAGATGCCCTCAATGGACTTATATAGTGTTTAATTGTTAAATACAGGTCACATGACCACACACACTCTGTACCTGGCTGTCTTACACTGTTGATGCTGAAGGAGGAGGAGTTCCCCACTGAGCCTCGGTCCTCACAAGGTTTCTTCCTTAAAATAACAACACAACAGGGAGTTTTGTCTTGCCGCTGTCGCTTAAATCTTGTAAATCTGTAAATCTACTTTTTGATGATGTACTGTTGTTAGAAATTCATTCATTCATTCATTATCTTCCGCTTTATCCTATATTAGGGTTGTGGAGGGGGAGGGGGGGGTTCCCCACGCCCATCCAGGGGAGAACGTTTTGGGCGCTGGGCAGATACACCCAGGACAGGGGGGCAATCTATCACACACTCACTCACACAGATACACTCTATATGGGGCAATATGGAGAACTCAATTGACTTGATCCATGTTTTTGGACTGTGGGAGGAAACCGGAGAACCCGGAGGAAACCCACGCGGACACGGGGAGGACATGGAAACTCCACCCAGATGGGGATCCGAACCGGGAATCGGCCAAACCACTAAGCCACCGTGCTACCCGTTGTTAGAAATGAATAGAAATAAATGAATGGAACCCGAACTTGTTAAAAATGTGAGTCCCTGAGCAGGACCCGTAACCCTCACAGCTTCAGGGACGCCGAGGTCGACCCTGTGCTCGCGTCGTAAGTCGCTTTGGATAAAAGCGTCTGCTAAATGAGCAAACGTAACGTGACGTCATGTGTTTTCTTTGTTGCGGTTCTGTTCCCTCTGATCTCTGCTGCTCTGCTCTGATGTTTGTAACATCCCGAAATACAGCAGACTTTTAGAACCTTCCTACATTTTTAAAGAGCTCATTTCTCAGACCATCCTTCCTGAACAAAGACATGGTTCTGTTCGACTCAGGCCTTTAACTCCGGTTCCGTATTAGCGCTCTGTGTCCCATGTTCACCATGTACTGATTACTAAGTTTCTGTGTTTCCAGGGAGCCATCTCGCCGGTGCCCTTTGATTATATGGCTTGATATTACAGTGCTCCCCGAGTCCCGTGTTCACGGCAGCTGAGCCCTTGTTAACTTGTTCCTCTGCGAAATTGCCATTTTGAGATCATTACCAGCAAAATTACAAACGTGGGTGTTTTATGGTGATTAGGACAGGAATAAAGATGCACCTGGAGGATGCTGTCCTGTTCCAAACACTGTTTTTAATAGGATGAGTGCGTTCTGGAAGCTTCATTAAATCAATATGGAGCGATGCGGAGGAAGAGCGAACACGGCCATCTGTTACGACACCAGAGATCACGTCGAGGCAAAATGACCCAGGAAAAATCGAGTTATTTGAGCGAGAAGACGCCGCTGCCAGGACATCTGTTATCCTAAAATACGGCGGGGCTAATTTTATCTCGGGAGGAAATCCCTGCTATGAGGCGCCGAAATTCCGGAATAAAAATGTAAGCCTTAAAAGCGATAAGCTTTGCTTCTGCTCCAAATTCTGCAACCTCTTTATATAGCTAAAGGTCCAACATTCACATAACGAGCCTCTGCTAATGAGAGGAGATGTTAAAAATAGAAACGACAGAAACCTGAAGAAAAGGGAAGTCGGTTTGACGGTGCTTTAAAGAAGCTTATTTATCCAGAGAACACGGAACCACGCATCGGCAGATCTTTGGGTTATTAAGTCCTCCGCACTCTTCCAGAATTCAACAAAAACGCTCCTCACAATTCAGGAGTTGATCTTAAACAGAGCAGAAGTTAAAATAACCACCATCCTCCACCGTTCTGGACAGTTGGTTTGAGGTGTTGACCTCATATCTCTGTTCTGGTTTTGATTGGGACTCCTTAATCGGTCTTTGACCTAAAGTGAGGTTTCATTTCCACGCTCCTTTATGTCCCTCACTCAGTCACAAAGTGCACGGTGCGATAAAATAGGCAAATTTCGCTCCTTAAATCTGATTGGCTGAGCCGTTTATCCGGCTGTGACATCATTAACAATAACTATAATAATTTGTATCAGTGTGTGATATACAATACGTTATTTAAAATCATAAAATACAGATTAATATATATTACTATATTTATATTAATATATTTTTATAAACCGTGTTCTGTATTTTGGCCACTAGATGGTTAATAGTTAGAGAAACCAGAATCTTGTTACTCAGCGATCAGTGTACACTTTAAAAACCGGACTAGATTACGTTTCGGAAGATCAGATTATTAACAATTTTGTTTTCAATAAACACATTTCTAAGCTTCTTTTTTATTATAGTGTGTTTGTAAGTGTTTTAGTAAAGACACTCGAGGTGGTGTGTTATTGTGAATAAATCACATAAAGAGGTGGAGCTGTTCTCCACTACACGCCGCAATTCATAACACCTCTCTGTGGGGTTTATTTACAATAATGCCACGCCCTCTCACGGCGTATTGATTGATTTATTTGTGACGTTACCTTAATGGTGGATGTCTGCAGATTGGAAACACAGGCAGGTCTTATGAAAAGTTGAACCAGCTGAATTATTATTTATGATTAATATTTTAAAATAAGGACGTGTCGCGGTGTCACAGTTCACAACACACACTCACACAGAGAGAGCGAGGGGGGGGGGTGTTAGGTCATAGATGAAAGCGCCGTGGGTTCCTAACGGTTGGCGTGACGACGGAGTAGAACTTGACTTAATATCTCGCTCCGAGTTACCGTCATCGGCACAAAACAAATCACGGAAATGATGTCAGGAAAAGAAATGGCTGCGCGGAGGACGTCTTCCTCGTGGGAAAACGCTGCTGCGTGGCGTGGAGACAGATTGGGAGCAGCGGCGCTTATCCGTCAGCTTCCTGCCAGAGACGCCCATTCAGAACTGCAGATTTAGGCAGATTGCTGTCTCGTGCTCGTCCTCATTGACGATTTGTCACCGAAATGGGAGTTTTTCTGACATGCTACAGGAAGATTACTCCGTCTTTATCGCCTCCTGTCGCCAAATCCATAACCGGATCTCCGGTAAGCGTTCCTGCCGTGGCTCCCGTTGTTCGCAGGTATCTGGAGCGAGCACCTCCGCGAATGCTCATTTGAATAGTTTACGGACGTCCGCGGTCACGTTTGGGATTATTGACCATCAGACTGTGAAAGGAAATGAATTGATCGTCGAGTAATATACAAAATAAATTTAATGTTTACTAACAACCCAAAAATCTTTTTACGAGCCAAATTTTAAAATCTAAAATTTTTTGATTTAATATATTCAGATTATTTGTAGTAATGTGTCCTTTATTTTCCTGTGCGTGCCGTACGTCAAAATGTTTATTTATACCAAACCAGCAGCGGATTGGACAACACTGAGACACTGACACGCCCACCAAACAGAAGGTACTCTGAAGCTCGTGGTTCAATCACAAACTCATTCATTCATTATCTTCCTACTAGGGTCATGGGGGGGGCAATCTATCCAGGGGAGAACATTTCAGGCGCTGGGCACATACACCCAAGACAGGGGGGCAATCTATCACTACACACACACTCACTCACACAGACACACTCTATATGGGGCAATTTAGAGCATTCAATTGACCTTGAATCCATGTTTTTGGACTGTGGGAGGAAACCGGAGAACCCAAAGGAGACCCACGTGGACACAGGGAGGACATACAAACCACCCAGATAGGGATTCGAACCGGGATCCCCAGTGCTGAGAGGAGAACATGCTTACCACTAAGCTACGGTGCATCTTAAATGTTTTGAGAAAATAAAAATTTTAAACTGCAATTTTTTTTAATTGAAAAAAAAAAATGTTAAACCAGTAAATTGGTTCCTGGTTAATAGTTCCTGGTTAATAGTTCCTGGTCAATCGAGTGGTTCTCGAATTGGGTTTCCAACCTTGTGATTCTAAAAGCAGAAAATTCGTTGAAGAAGCCTTCGTGTCGTTTCTCGTTATTTATAATGTCAGTGGGAGGAGCCACTTTCTTTTGCATTATGATGTCATAAACTTGCGTTGGTTTCTCTCAGGCTGTTCCTGTTCCTAGGCCGCTCCCTCTTATCCCATGATGCAGCAGTGATGATGATCTTTATGCTTTAACTGCTCTGTACTACTCACTTCTCTTTGCTGAGGAGATTAGAGGTCGATCTAGAGGGAGGGTCATCTCAAGCTTTCTTAGCCTCGGTCACATTCCCGTCGCGTCTTCGTGGGTCCGGGTCCGGGTTCTGACCTCGATAGCCAGGACTCGCTGAGCTCCAGCATCAGTGGTACCCATCAAGTGCTCTGCACATCAAACTGCACTCTGAAGTTCTGTGGATTTTAAATGGTATTGATTTTGGCAGATGAGGACTTTGTTCTGTGGCTGCTCTGCTCGTGGCATGATGAAAACTTTTTTCTTTTTTTTCTTTTTTATTTCCATTAACTAGGCTGAAGCTCAGCGGCGGCTCATGTTTTATGTTTTATGCACAAAGCCACTGGAAATGGCCTGGACTGGATGTTACGCTCCACACAAAGATGACACGCTGAGATGTTTTCTTCCCTTCAGAAAGCCAGGCTCAGTTCTCACTTCATCACGGCTCGCCTCTGAGACGCGGCTTATTACGCGTCAGCTGTGATGCTCGGATACAGCCGGGGGTTCCGTACAGCCCCACTTCTGCACGATCTGGGTTATTTTGTTAAATGCATTAAACTGGAGATTCTGGGATTTGTAAATACTTTAAAACTTTTCCTTTGATTAGACACGAGAAGCGAATTAGAATGTGCCGTCCAGGGCATGTTTATCACGGGGTTCCATCAGCTTTTTTAATCTTTTTAAAAATGATAAGCATTCATTTGCTGCTGGAATTATTCCTGCGCTGTTGCTTGAAGCTGATAAACCCTTAAAGAAGGTCGCTGATTCTGCTCTTAACGATGCTTTATATATGTTTATTAGGAAACAAACCTACAGCAGATCAGCCAATCGGGTGCGTTGTGTATCTGTGAAGCCGCCTGCACCGATATAGCACATCCAGAATGAGAGCTGCTATAGTCCTGCTAAAATAATAATGGCCCTTCTGCAGAAATACATCACTTTTGAAGCAGCATATTTTATTTCTCATAAATTTGGGGGTTGCCAATTCCCGTCCAGCGTGAAGTTTTGGGGTGCTGGGCCCTAACCCTAACCCTAACCTTAACCCTAACCTAACCTTAACCCTAACCCTAACCCTAACCCTAACCTTAACCCTAACCCTAGAAACACCCAGAGCAGGATGCCAATCACTCACACTCTACTATATGGGGCAATTTAAAGCATTTAATTCATCTTGAATCCATGTTTCTATGCTATGAGAGGAAACTGGAAAACCCGGAGGGAATCCACACAGATGCAGGGAGAACATGCAAACTCCACCCAGATTGGGATTCGAACCTGGAGCCCCAGCACTGAGAGGAGAACATGCTAACCACTAAGCCACCGTGCCAAATACAGGCAATGGGAGGAGAGTGATGTGTCCTGCTCGGAAAATCAGGTAAATCCGTCACTGATGATTTGTGTGTGTGTGTGTGTGTGTGTGTGTGTGTGTGTGTGTGTGTGTGTCAGTCAGTATCTGGGGGTGATGTCAGTTGTGACATGTTATTAAGGCTGATTAATAATGCGGTGCTTGATTAGCTCTCAGTAAATGAGGTACAGACTTTTTATTGGCGTATTATTTATGAGTTGTTGTTTTTTTTGGCCCGGAGGTCAGCGCGGTGCGGGCGGCGGTGCGGGCGGCGGTGCGGGCGGCGACCTGTCAGCCTGCAGGAGCGTTAGCGTAATGCTAATGCCTTTCTCTCTGGAGTGTAATCGGGTTCGAGGCAGGATTTATCTGCGCTTATCACAAGTGTGATTAGAGCGCCAGCGGTCAGGGCAAGCGGCTCCGTGATGTCATCGGTTTACATTAACGGAGTTCCGACCCGATGCTAATGCAGCTCTGCAGCTACACACACACACACACACACACACACACATACACACACACACACATACACACACACATTTATATCAAACATCCATCCATCTATTATCTCCCGCTTTATCCTCTATTAGGGTCACGGGGGGGGGGGGGGGGGGGGGGTCCCCATGTCCATGTCCATCCAGGGGAGAATGTCTCCCAGGACAGGACACCAATCTATCACTGGACACACACTCACTCACACAGACACACTCTATATGGGGCAATTTGGAGAACTCAATTGATCCATGTTTTTGGACTGTGGGAGGAAACCGAGAACCCGGAGTAAACCCACGCGGACACGGGGAGATCATGGAAACTCCACCCAGATGGGGATTCGAACCGGGAATCCCCAGCGCTGAGAGGAGAACATGCTAAACCACTGAGCCTCCGTGCCGCCTGAGATTTAAATAAACATAATTATAATATATCCATCCCGCTGTAACAAGTGAATGCTGAGGTTTTGAATAATGAGGACACACACATACACACACACACACACACACACACACACACACACACACACCCACACACACACAGCGTGCTCAGGAGCAGCATTACGCTCTGATATCCAGCGGGATGGAGGCAGGTGCTGGCGTTAATACCAATGAAACTTTCATTCCGGCGTTAGAACAAGCCGTGTGTGACACCGTCTTAAACACTGGCACGGCGGCGGCGCAGCAGAGGAGTGAGGGAGGCTCGCCGCGCCGCGCCGTGCACCCAATCTACCCAGCAACACAGAAATGTGTGTGTTACATCTGCGGAGTCTTCACATCACTGCAGTAACAGAAAACAACGCTGATCAGCGACGTTAACACACGTTACACAGCGCCCCGCTTCACATTCAGACCTCATATTTCTGAAATCAAGTGTTTTTCAGGGCGGCATGGTGGCTTAGTGCTTTAGCATGTTCTCCTCTTATCACTAGGGATCCCCGGTTTGAATCCCCATCTGGGTGGAGTTTGCATGTTCTCCCCATGTCCGCGTGGGTTTCCTCCGGGTTCCACCCACAGTCCAAAAACATGGATCAAGTCAATTGAGTTCTCCAAATTGCCCCATATAGAGTGTGTGTGTGTGTGTGAGTGTCCATCCAGTGATAGATTGCCCCCTCTCCTGGGTGTATCTGCCAGGAGCCCGAGACATTCTCCCCTGGATGTGCATGGGGAACCCCCCCCCCCCCCCCCCGCCCGGTGGCTTAGTGGTTTAGCATGTTCTAGCAGATGTGGGACAAACACAATGTTTGTGTGGGACAATGTGGGACACTGATGCATCACGGTCATCTAAAATAAATTCATTCATTCATTCATCATCTCCCGCTTTATTCTCTATTAGGGTCACGGTGGGGTTCCCCATGCCCATCCAGGGGAGAACGTTTCAGATACACCCAGGACAGGGTGCCAATATCACTGACACACACTCACTCACACAGACACACTCTATATGGGGCAATTTTGAGAATTCAATTGACTTGATCCATGTTTTTGGACTGTGGGAGGAAACCGGAGAACCCGGAGGAAACCCACGCAGACACGGGGAGAACATGGAAACTCCACCCAGATGGGGATTCGAACCGGGAATCCCTAGCGCTGAGAGGAGAACATGCTAAACCACTAAGCCACCGTGCCGCCATAAAATAAATTAAAACAAAATAAAGAAACATGTGTCCTCTGCCCCTTTAGCACAAAACAGACTGCAAATCAAAACCTATATAAACACGTGTACAATTAAACAGACAGGTCTGTAATGTGCTTTATTAAAGGGGACGACGTTCCTGTATGTCTCCAAACACTACACGTCTTTATATAACTTTTATACCTTATTTAAATAAACCTTTCTCTAACGTAAGAAAACACAGTAAGCATTGAGCTTTTGTACAAATTAAAACCCCCGACTGCGTCCAATCAAACAGAACGGACATGCGTCCGCGTTCCCGATTGGTTGATATTCAAACAGCCCGCCTCTCCCCCGATAACAGACTGCACAGTCGTCCAATGGCAGATCATAAAACACGCTTAAAAACTGCAGTCTGATTATTCAATGTGTGGGACGCCTGAAAAGTAACGAAACTGCGTGACTGTCCCACGCGAAGCGGGACATCCGGTCACCCTATCCCCGTGTCCGCGTGGGTTTCCTCCGGGTTCTCCGGTTTCCTACCACAGTCCAAAAACATGGATCATGGTCAATTGAGTTCTCCAAATTGCCCCATATAGAGTGTGTGTGTGAGTGAGTGTGTGTCCAGTGATAGATTGGCGCCCTGTCCTGGGTCTATCTGCCCAGCGCCCGAAACGTTCTCCCCTGGATGGGCATGGGGAACCCCCCCCGCGACCCTAATAGAGGATAAAGCGGAGGATAATGGACGGATGGATGGACTGCAGTAGGGGTCCGGCCCCGAAGCCATGTGGCCCTCGTGCGGGCCGTGATCTGGACTTTTGGTTTCCAGACTGCACTCACTCCTGTGAAACACTGTGACGTTCACAGACAGAGGAAGCTTCAGAGTCCAGGTTCCACTGACCCGTCCACATTCGTCTCCTCACGCCTTCTGAAGGGAGGAAGTGGACACTTCAGAGCGCCGGGCGTCCCTCTCTCGCGCCGCGGGATGAAACGGAAGCTGGATGAATCACGGGGCATGGCGCGCCACCTTCCTGCCAGGAATTGCATCACCTGCACTTTAAATAATTGATGGCCGAAGGCAGAACGTCAAACGCAGCACCTCTTGAAGGGAACATAATTAGTGCACTCTTGTATTGGTTGTGAATGTGAAGCGAATTATGAACAGGTTTTATTCTCCAAAACCGTGCAGAGGGACACAGGAGGACCATTACACCACCATTCATCATCTCTCTGCATCGCTGACCCTCTTTAATGATCCTTTCCTCCCTCTCTCTTTTCATTTTTCATTTTCACTCTGCTTACACGGCGACCGCCGTATGCTGCTCCTCATTCCTCTTTTTATTACTACACTAGCACTTTTCTCTTTGGATTTATAAAAGTTAAGAAAATGTTTTGGACTTCTTCACTATAACACACTCCAACTTCACTGATGTCACAACCGATGGTCAGCAGGCCGCGGCCTTCATACCTTCAGATCTCTGTTTATCTAACACGCCGTCATCAGAACCGTTCCACTGACACGCTCGTTATAATCACACTCGTTACATTACTCATTAGCATAATATTAATCATTATTCACAATGCAGTTCTAGTCACATTCACTATATAATCACACATTTTTCTAAAATCACACATTCATTTTATAATCACACATTCATTTCATAATCACACAATCATTTTATAATCACACATTTTGATAATCATGAATTCATTTTATAATCACACATTCATTTTATAATCACACCTTCGGTATATAATCATAAATTTATTTTATAATCACACATTCATTTCATAATCACACATTCATTTTATAATCACACATTCATTATATAATCACACATTTTGATAATCATGAATTCATTATATAATAACACATTCATTTTATAATCACACATTCATTTTATAATCACACATTCATTATAATCATGCATTATTTCCAATTTTACCATCGTTAATCACATGCGCATAATAATGAGATCTATTATAATTCCACATTTGAATAATAATAAGTAATATTTTAGAGTTTTGCGCTCGGTGAATGACCTCACTGTTTTTCATTCCTTTCTTTGCTGCATCTGCTTTTTAAATTTTTTTTATTATTTAGCATTTTATCAAACAGCGCTCTATGCTTTATCCCGGACATAAAGATCTTTAAAAACATTAATAAAAAAGAAATCCATACAGAAACGTTTGGACATTGTGCATTCTTCAGGAGCGGGCCCCGGGTTCCAGACACAGTGCTTTATTGGTGTGGAACGCTGAGAGTGTATAAACCATGTCATTTAAAATGTGACACAAGGTTGAATATGGAAAAACGAAAAACATTCAGATGATATCAAAACGAATGCGAGCGTGGCGAGGCGAGCGAGCGAGTGCAGGTGTAGGAGTGAGTGTATCGCAGACAGCAGGAATAATGAGAGCTTCTTATTTTTATTCCTACTGTTGAGCTGAAGCGCTCAGCTCTGCGTTTCCTGATACCGCTTCCTCTCTCTGAGTAATACTCAATTTATCAGTGTCACACACAACAGCCAGCGCCGTGTTCATTCTTTAAACTTCTTTAAAAACGAGTCTGTTATGGATTTATACTTTGACGGCGTAGGAGAAAGCCTGTTTTATCATCTCCCTCCATTAGATTACACAGCAATAAAGAAGATAAAAAGAAAGTACACATCCCATCTCTCAGCCACTTCCTCTCTCAATCTCAAGGTCGCTCTTTATTTTGCTCTGTTTTACTTTAACACACAAATACTTTCTACTCTTTGACTCGATTCACGGGTCAAGTTTTTGTCATTTTATTTGGTTAATGTTTTTTTAAAGGGTTTACAAAGACAGATATTAAGCTTTTAATGTTAATGGTTTTTTAAGCTTTTGAACTGAAAGAGTTCCGTTTTATTCGTTTAATTTTAATATTAAAAGTGTATTCATTGAAAAGGGTGTCGCGGAGGCTTAGTGGTTGGCATGTTCTCCTCTCAGCGCTGGGAATCCAGGTTCGAATCCCAATCTGGGTGGAGTCTCCATTCATTAAAATGAATTTAAGGTCAATCGAATGCTGTAGATTGCCCCATATAATGTGTCCAGTGTTAGATTGTTGCCCTTTCCTGGGTGCCCAGCGCCTGAAACTAGGGTTGTGGTGGGTTCGGTTCCCCATGCCCATCCAGTGGAGAACGTTTTCGGTGTTTGAAAAATAGATAATGACATTTAAAAAATCATCTGCATTTGTAAAATGTGGGGGAAAACACGCCAACGTCCAACAAACACTCAGGAAACACAAACTCAAACTAGAGAAACATCTAGAAACTAAAAACGGACATTATTCATTTTTACACCAAACAAAAAAAAATCAAATCCCAGCTGTGACTATTCTTTAAAAATGTAATTACATTTTAATTAATTAATTCATTCATTATCTTCCACCTTATCCAATATTAGGGTCACGGGGGGAGGGGGGGGTTCCCCATGCCCATCCAGGGGAGAACGTTTTGGGCGCTGGGCAGATACACCCAGGACAGGACACCAATCTATCACTGAACACACACTTATTCACACACACACTCTATATGGGGCAATTTGGAGAACTCAATCAACTTGATCCATGTTTTTGGTCTGTGGGAGGAAACCGAAGAACCCGGAGGAAACCCACGCAGACACGGGGAGAACATGGACACTCCAACCAGATGGGGATTCGAACCGGGAATCAGCGCTGAGAGGAGAACATGCTAAACCACTAAGCCACCAAGCTGCCCTAAATTTGAATAATTATTGTTAATTATTATTGTTCATTTAATGTTGATGCTAATTATTTCCCACACATTATTATTAAAATATAGAAATAGCAGTTTCTAAAATCCTTTTGATCTGTTCCCATTTATTCTGATAAATCAATCAGAAGTCGGTGTTCCAGTGCTCCCTCTCAGGATACCTCCACCCAATCGCTCCAACTCCCCTGAATGCTAACACCTGCCTCTCAGTTCTCATCAGTTAGCTCCACTTCCTCACCTGCTTCCACTCATCACAGTCCTATTTTTAGCTCCGTGTCCTTCTGTGTCGGATTTTTTTTTGAATGCTCGCCTTTCAGGTTCAAGCTGTGGTCCCTGGAGCGTCCTGCCGGTCCCTGGGTTCCTCAACAGAGCCTTCTCCATCGTGTCCTTCAGCAGCTGTAGATCTGCATGCAGCATCTGTTTTAATTTAATTGGTTTCGTTTTGGTTACGTATATATCGCCTCAGTTTTGGAGCGTTATAGATGCAGTGATGGAGTCCTGAGCCCCAAAGAAACTGGAAAAAACGAAGGCGTAGTTTGACGTCAACAAAAACAATTATCTATAAAAACTCTAAAAATTTGGAAAACTCTGTTTTTGTTTTTGTGTCTGCGTGTGTTCAAATAATGCGACGATGGCATCATACAAACGACTTTTATTGATTTTGCGTATGAAGAATATAAATGCTACCATCTTATGTTAATTCAGACAATTTTTGCTTGCTTATTTTTACAAACTAAATTGTTACAATGCATTGAGGGGTGCAGGAGACGGAGAACCTGGAGATTGGGATTCTGATTGGCTGACAGAGATTTTATGTTTATGTTACACGGACATCTATGCGCTTGGTGTGTTTACACCACTCTCAATGGCGTATTTGTGCGGGTTCGTGTGGATAAAAATTTTTTTTTTAAATGAATCACGTGTGTATGATATTATTTTTGAAAATGATGTGGGGGAGATTTTATTTAATTAAAAAAATAATATTATATTATATTATATTATATTATATAATTCATTCATTCATTCATTATCTCCCACTTTATCCTCTATTAGGGTCGCGGTGGGGTTCCCCATGCCCATCCAGGGGAGAACGTTTCGGGAGCTGGGCAGATAGACCCAGGACAGGATGCCAATCTATCACTGGGATATAATATAATAATACTTATAATATATTTATAAATAGCCGTCTCCGTGTGGACCAGCCCTCAGTTGTAACGTCGTCGCGTTGTTTTGAGATCAGTCTCAACTTCACAGACGACTCAATTTGTAAAATTAGATTACGGACCGGAACGTGTGCTCTGACTTCACACTTTAACCCACATGGTTTCCTGAAATCAATATGAAATGACTTTTAAATTCCATAATGAATGATTGATTTTCACACATCAATACTTAATCACTTCTTGTCATCAATATGTAATGACGTGTAAAATTCAGCGCCTTCCTAAAAGGTCCCAGCGGCGATAAAACAATCATGACGAGTTCCATGTAGATCTGCCTTCTAAAGTGTACGGGATATCAGATCGGAACATCTGTATTAGAAACGTAGAATTCATACCTCAGGAGCACTTCAGGAGTAAACAACCGAAGGCCTGGAACTCCAGAACCTGCGTTAAGAAACTACTGAAGACGCATCTCTTTAACAAATACCTGTTGTAAAAAAAATAAATAAATAAAATAATTTTTTTTATTTTTTTTTGCATCAAATAACGATCAGGTTTGATGAATGTACAGTGGAGTTGGTTTTCTTCAGAACTTCTGACTGTAATGTTCTCATTTGTAAGTCGCTTTGGATAAAAGCGTCGGCTGAATGACTAAATGTAAATGTTATGTATGTGTTCTGAATACGTTCTTTGAACATTCTTCATCCCTGTACCTCTGACTTGCAGCTTGCCTCACCTCGCCTCATCTACAACCGAATGTTACCCCACCCACAACCTGCACATCAGCACCACCCTGTATCTCACCCCCTATCTCTGCACCCCAGGCCTATCCCTGCAGCCTCACACCTGCACATCACCTCCAGTGGGTGAGAATTCGGTAATCCGTCTGCTGTCTGGAGGGAGCTGATGGATGGCGCTTGTTTAGATCAGTCTGATGTTTATTCGGTACAGAAGCACTAAGTGAACACGCATTCTGTAATGGATTCCATTAAACACGTTGCTTTTCTCATTAATGACATTAAATTGCCTATTATTCATACGCGGCGTGCATTAATCTAGATAAAGATGCAAATTTCATATCTTAGTGGATTAATGCGCTGATAGCTGAAGCTAAATCCTGAACCTTTTTAGCATGCAAAATGCATCCAGCCGCTAATTAGCGCCGATTCCACGCCACTCTGTGTTCTGCAAAGACTCGGCTCCCGGGGCGCCGTCCCGGTCCTGCCTCTCTCCCCTCGGCGGCGGGCGCCTCACGTCCCTCGTCCTTTATCTCCCCTAGCTTCCTGGTAAAACGAGCGTCGCTGAGATTTACTTTAGATAAAGCAGGATGGGGGAGCGCGATAATGGCCCCCGATGTGGAGAGAATTAGAGGCAACGAAATAATGAGACTCTAAAGAGAGAGAGAAGGAGAGAGACACGACACGAGTGAGAAAGATCTTCAGCAGATTTACAAGGTTTAATTAAT
Source organism: Corydoras sp. C115 (assembly GCA_019802505.1). Lineage (NCBI taxonomy): Eukaryota > Metazoa > Chordata > Actinopteri > Siluriformes > Callichthyidae > Corydoras > Corydoras sp. C115. The sequence goes on along the minus strand of JAFMOC010000363.1, from coordinate 101,494 downwards.
TAAAATAAAAATAGCGCCGCTTAAAAGTTTGTGAACCCTTTAGGATTTTCCATTTTCATTATTCATTCATTCATTCATTCATCCATTAACTTCCACTTAATCCTCTACTAGCATCGTGAGGGGGTTTCCCCATGGCCATCCGGGGGAGAACGTTTCGGGCACCCAGGACAGGGGGGCAATCTATCACTGGACACGCACAGACACACTCTATATGGTGTAATTTTAAACATTTAATTGACCTTGAATCCATGATTTTGGACTGTGGGAGGAACCTGGAGAACCCAGAGGAAACCCATGTGGACACAGGGAGAACATGGAAACTCCACCCAGATTGGGATTTGAACCTGGATCCCCAGCACTGAGAGGAGAACCTGCTAACCAGTAAGCCACCGTGCCGCCATGTATAATATTTATACTATAGAGCCAAATTAAAATTGTTAAATTATTAGACTTAATAAATAATATTTAATAATACATTTAATAATACATTAAAGCGGATGTGTCTGGACCTTCAGGACGATCAGATAATTTGATGGTGAAATTCAGCGGTCAGGGGTTTTAATTAATAGGATGAAGTTCAGGTGGGCGGATGCTGGACCGTTCTGATTGGTGGACTATTCTCAGTCCAGCCGTCTGATGACGTGTTTAAATCACTTCGGCGGCGTGTGATCCGCTCAAACCAGCGCAACACACACACCGACACACACGTCTCCGTCTCAAACGCCTTTAAAATGATCAACCACGCAAAAGCTGCTCTGTGTGGCTCCACATCAGGACGGAGTAAAGGGAACGAGAGAGTTTAAAGAGGATAAACCTGTCTGTCATGTCCCCTACCCCCCCCCCCCCCCCCCCCCCCCCCCCTATAAGAATGAGCGCAGACAGACAGAGAGAGAGAGAGACTTCATGTGTCTTGATATTGGAATTTTTTTTTTATAATTTTATAATTTGTAATCTGCAAACAACGGCTGTAATCTCCGGCGCCTTTATGAGCTGTTGCCTAGCAACAGTAGCGCGGCGGCATGACCCCTGTTGACATGCAGTTATAAAGCAGCATACAGTAAAAACATGTAATAGTGAAGCGGCGAGAGGCAGAAAGACAGACGGAGACCGAACGACAGAGAGACAGAGAGAGAGAGAGACAGAGAGACATATATAAAGTGAGAGAGACAGAGAGAGAGAGACAGAAAGACATATACAAAGTGAGAGAGACAGAGAGAGAGAGACAGAGAGACATGTACAAAGAGAGAGAGACAGAGAGAGAGAGACAGAGAGACATGTACAAAGAGAGAGAGACAGAGAGAGAGAGACAGAGAGACATGTACAAAGAGAGAGAGACAGAGAGAGAGAGACAGAAAGACATGTACAAAGAGAGAGAGGGAAAAATGTGGCGAGAAAGAAATCATAATAAAAAAAAGAGACGCATGCAGAGATAACGAGAAGGCGATAGATACGGAGAACGAACAAAGAGATACAGCAAGCCGGTGATCAATAATGAGAAACAAACAGAGATGAGAATGAGGACAACATCTGGAGATCTGCAGGACATGAGAGGAACCGCAGAAGAAAGACGCCAGAGAAAAGAAACAAATTAAGAGACCACCATCAGCAGCCCCATCTGAAGCCCAACCTGCTGACTGCCCACAGTAAAAACCAGTGTCTAGTCCACTGATCCAGATCCAGATCCAGACTCAGACTCATGGTAGACCTGAATGCCTAGAGAGAACACTAGAACCGTAGAACCTCAGGAGCCTCAGAGATCCAGAGCAGAGACGGATTGTGAGTACCGTCTCCGTGTCCACAGTCTGGCTGTAGAGACGGGCAGCTACAGAAAGTTCTGGTTGCCCCGCGAGAGCGCCCCGCTGTGGTCAGTGTGAGAACCGAGAGATGCAGACAGAGACGCTCTTCCGAAAAATAATCAGAGAGAATTTCACAAACAAATTAAATCATCGGATCCCAAATGAACAAACACTTACAGAACTGGAGCTCATCACTAATTATACTGGGAGAGGGTCACAGGGCGCCCCCCGCTGCTCAGTATGTATCAGCGCTTCACCTCCTGAGAGACCATGGGTAACACATATATAAACTATACACTGTACGCTGTATATTATACACTGCCCTCCAAATTATTATTTAGAAAGTGTTGAGGAGTGATTAGGGAAGAATTCTTTTTTAAACTCATTGATGGTGATGTGCGTCACTGAAAACCAATTGCAGACACCTGAGCTAATTAGTTCGGTGGGTGTGTCCAATTAAGGGCAAGGCTACTTAAGAAGGCTGTCCCACATTATTAAGCAGCCTACATTTACAGCCAAAGAGAAGCAACAAGTTGTGGAGTGTTGAGGTCAAGGCATGACTTCAATCAACAATGCCAAGACACTTCATTGGGATCATATATATATATAAATAAAACTGCCATGTGTATATATATATATATATATATATATATATATATATATTCATTCATTACCTTCCACTTTATCCTCTAATAGGGTCGCGGGGGGGGTTCCCCAACGTTTCGGGCGCTGGGCAGATACACCCAGGACAGGAGGGAAATCTATCGCTGGGCACACACACAAACACACTGTACATGGGGCAATTTGGAGAACTCAATTGACTTGATCCATGTTTTTGGACTGTGGGAGGAAACCGGAGAACCCAGAGGAAACCCACGTGGACACGGGGAAACATGAAAACTCCACCCAGATGGGGATTCGAACCAGGAATCCCTAGTGCTGAGAGGAGAATCCGTGCCGCCCATATATATATATATATATATATATATATATATATATATATATATATATATATATATAAATAAATCTGCCATGTATATATCTATAAATCTATATAATTGTATATTTTTTATAAATCTATATAATCTATATAATTGTGTATATAATTGGTCTTTTGTAAATTGAAATCTGTATTGTTATTTTACAACATATTTAAATTTTATTTTATTATTTTATTTTTTTTTTTTATTTTAATTTTAATCTTAATTCATCACCTAATTACTATTATTATTTAATTCTATTTTTATTTTCTTTTTCGTTGCATTGGCAATATTACCAATGCATTATATATATATATATATATATATATATATATATATATATATATATATATATATATATATATATATAATTTTTTTTTTTTTTTTTTTTTTTTTTGTTTTATATATAAATATTTATATATGCCAATGATTTTATTAATGTAATGCTTTGGCAATATGTATGTACATACAGTCACGAAACTTGAGAGAGAGAGAGAGAGAGAGAGAGAGAGAGAGAGAATGATATGGAGTGTGAGAGACAGACAGAGAGAGACACAGAGAGAGAGAGAGAGAGAGAGAGCTGGTGTGTATCTGACAGACTACATCAGTAATAAAATAAATTAGCTTCTCCGCGCTCCGTTATCTGTTTAGAAAGAATATATTTACATATTTGTTCTCGACTGGGTCGCGGATTTTATCATCCGTACACAAACAAACTTCGCTGCATTAGCTGCCATGTTTACGCTAATTCAGTCAGTCAGCGTTCATGCTAATTCCAAACTCAGCCGCCGTTCGACGACAGAAATCCATTTTCCGTTTTGTTTCCCGTTTCCTTTAGCGCCGCCGCCGCGCCGGCTCTTCTTATGTTAATTTTCGCTAGCAGTCAGCATCGCGGCTCCGCAGTGCCGCCGCCCGCCGCTGCGTCGTCCTCGCGCCTCAGATAACCCAAACCGCCGCCAAATCCGGCCCTGTCATGCTAAGAGGTGTATTAGCATGACAACAGAAGCTCGCTGGGACATTTCCATAACGAGACGTGACGTTGTAAACACACAATCACATGCTGCTGACGAGGCTCGTCTGACGTCCCCATACGGTCGGGTTCCGTGGTGCTGTACGTCAGTGTCCCCGGGTGGAGACATGTCCCGCGTCCAGGCCCGGAGACCCGATCCTCCCAACGTTTAACATTTAGCGGATCAGGTGCGCTGATCGATATCCCTGGCTCCGCCTCTCCTCCCCGCCCCCCAGGGTGACCAGATTCCAATTCAGCAGATGTGGGACAAGGACTATGTTCATGTGGGACAATGTGGGAGACATCTCTATTCTGCCCCTTTAGCACATAACAGACCTGCAAATAAAAACATATATATATATATATGTCGGCATGGCGGCTTAGTGGTTTGGCATGTTCTCCTCTCAGCACTAGGGATTCCCAGTTCGAATCCCAATCTGGGTGGAGTTTCCATGTCCTCCCCGTGTCCGCGTGGGTTTCCTCCGGGTTCTCCGGTTTCCTCCCACAGTCCAAAAACATGGATCAAGTCAAATGAGTTCTCCATATTGCCCCATATAGAGTGTGTCTGTGTGTGAGTGAGTGTGTGTCCAGCGATAGATTGGTGTCCTGTCCTGGGTGTGAGGGGGTTCCCCATGCCCATCCAGGGAGAAAGTTTCGGGCGCTGGGCAGATACACCCAGGACAGGACGCCAATCTATCACTGAACACACACTCACTCACACACACACACACTCTATATGGGGCAATTTGGAGAACTCAATTGACCTTGATCCATGTTTTTGAACTGTGGGAGGAAACCGGAGAACCCGGAGGAAACCCACGCGGACACGGGGAGGACATGGAAACTCCACCCAGATGGGGATTCGAACCGGGAATCCCTAGTGCTGAGAGGAGAACATGCTAAAGCACTAAGCCAGCGTGCCGCTGTAACTGAACATTAGGAACATCTGGGCTGCTTCTCTTTATGTAAATGAGACGTGATGGAGGCGAAGCGGGAGACTGAAGCGGGAGTCTGAAGCGGGAGACTGAAGCGGGAGACTGAAGCGGGAGTCTGAAGCGGGAGACTGAAGCGGGAGTCTGAAGCGGGAGACTGAAGCGGGAGTCTGAAGCGGGAGACTGAAGCGGGAGACTGAAGCGGGAGACTGAAGCGGGAGTCTGAAGCGGGAGACTGAAGCGGGAGTCTGAAGCGGGAGACTGAAGCGGGAGACTGAAGCGGGAGACTGAAGCGGGAGACTGAGCTCCTCAATAATTCAGCCGATTCGGGCCTTTTGTCGTGACCTCGTTTAAACGGGCGCTGACGTCGCGCCGCCTGCCCGTCCGCCTGCCGGTCCGCAGCTCTTCAGATGATTCGGTTTTTAAAGCAGAGTTCCGTCTCCGAGTCCAAACCCCGGATGGAACGTGTCCTCTGGTTCCGTCTGACACGCGGCGCGAGACGCAGCAGACTGACGATCAGTCGGCGAGATGTGAGGATAAACATATTCATGAGGTATTAGCATGTCGCGCTATCTCCACGACCCCCCGCTAATCTCACACACTGAGGAAAGAGGATTATCCCGCGCTGTTTGTTTTACACAGTAAAGGAACGCAGGGTGCGCCGTCCGTCCCGCTGCGCCGCAGCGCCACGCGCCACCACCTGACGGCGCCGCAACGCTAATGCAGTCGTGAGTACAAAAACTAATCATTAGCATTTTTCTGTGTTGTTGCTTTAGACCTGAGTAACTTTTTAATTGTGACATAACTAATTAAGCTTAGTGGTTTAGCATGTTCTCCTCTCAGTGCTGAGGATTCCCGGTTCGAATCCCCATCTGGGTGGAGTTTCCATGTCCTCCCCGTGTCCGCGTGGGTTTCCTCCGGGTTCTCCGGTTTCCTCCCACAGTCCAAAAACATGGAACAAGTCAAATGAGTCCTCCAAAATTGCCCCATATAGAATGTGTGTGTGTGAGTGAGTGTGTGCCCAGCGATAGATTGCCCCCCTGTCCTGGGTGTATCTGCCCAGCACCCGAAACGTTCTCCCCTGGATGGACATGGGGAACCCCCCCCCCCCCCCCCCCCCCCCGCGACCCTAATAGAGGTTAAAGCTGAAGATAATGATGGATAGATATAGATAACTGACCCAGGTGATGGGGATTCCCGGTTCGAATCCCAATCTGGGTGGAGTTTGCATGTTCTCCCCGTGTCAGCGTAAGTTTTCTTCAGGTCCTCCCACAGTTTCAAAAACATGGATTCAAGGTGAATTGAATGCTCTACATTGCCCCATATAGTGTGTGTGAGCCCAGTAATAAATTGGCGTCCTGTCCTGGGTGTATCTGCCCAGCGCCCGAAACGTTCTCCCCTGGATGGACATGGAGAACCCCCCCCCACGACCCTAATAGAGGATAAAGCAGCAGATAATAAATAACTGAATAAATGAATAAATTAACTCTCACATGGCTTAAAATAAACGAGCCGATAATCTAAGACTAATAAAGATAAAGGAGAATAAACAGCATACTGCACGACTGCCATGTCTTTTAGAGGACAGGAGGAAGCCGGCGATTACACAGGCGGAAATGTGGAGAACATGCAAACTCCACATAGACGAGACCTCGTCCTGATAGATTAAGATAACTGTCTGTACATTTAGAGGACGGACGATCGGTAACCAAAACACGGTCTCAGCAGCTCCGGAATGATTCATTATTATTTACAGAAGCTGAAATTAAATGCACTA
>JAFMOC010000363.1:67500-90000 GCA_019802505.1 Corydoras sp. C115 | reverse complement strand
CCACACGGTGGAAAAAAAAACAAAAAAACAAGAAAAATAAACACAACCCACACAGACAACACATTCAGGACCTGAGACTGTTTAGTGTGCTTTGACCTTCTGCCATGAATTTCTCTACGAAACACAGAAACGAACATAGATACAGAGAACACACGCAAAGCTTCGTCATTTCCAAGAAACCAGTAAATAAACAAGCTTTCTTTCTTTCTTTCTTTCATTCTTTTTTTTTTTTTCTTTCTTTCTTGCTTTCTTTGCTCGGGAGTCGAGCCGGCGCACCAGGCTGAAGTTAAAGGGCAGCGATTTTATCACGGTCCCTCCACACCTTTATCAGCTCCTGACTGACAGCAAGCAGTAGGATGCTGCACATCATCAAGCACTGATTGTGAACTTCACACCGGGTCGAAGGTCACGGCAAAAAATAGTTCCAGGCCGGACTTGTGGAGTAGTGAAAGAGCAGTGGAATCGGCAGCGCCTCCCCCGAGGGAAAATACATTTCCAACCGAGCCGACACTCAGCCCACAGCTAATAGCACTCCCACTAAACTGGTAAAAAAAAATATAAAGCCATGAGGAGCGGGTCGCGTGGTTCACTGGCTTCATCTCACGCTGAAATTGTGAGAGGAATCAAACCTTTAACTGAAGGAAATTGATTTTTAAAACAATAACAAAAGACCAAAAAAAAAAAAAAAAACCCACACCGAGTCGTCTGTAACGCCGAATCACATCCAGAAACTCCTTCAGGATTCAGATCTGGATTCTGTGAGAACATGCCAATTTCAAAAAGACGGTCCATGAATTCACGAGAACATAAGAATCACCAAGAAAAACAATCTGAGACGCCTACAAGCAGAACGAATCGGTTCAAAGATTCAATGACGTACCAACTGAGAGGAAATGGCATGAACCAAACGATTCAGTGATTCATTCACCGACACAGACTCACAGAAATGACATTTCAAAGTTTTAAACAAGAACTGGGGGAACTCCTCACTGCGAAGGTTCCCTGAGAACTAGAAGTTCAATGAAATATTAAGTGGGCTTAGTGTTTAGCATGTTCTCCTCTCAGCGGTGGGTTTCAATCCAGATCTGGGTAGAGTTTGCATGTCCTCCCTGTGTCCGCATGGGATTCCTCCGGGTTCCAATGTGTCTTAAACAGGGATTTAGGGTGAATTGAATGCTCTAAATTGCCCCTATATGGTCCACCTATATAGTCCGTCTCTGAGTGAGTGCCCAGTGATTGGCGCCCTGTCCTGGGTGTTCCTGCCCTGCACCCGAAACTCTCTCCCCTGGATGGGTGAAATGAATGAATGAATGAATGAATGAATGAATAATATTAAGTTGCTGTTTACATGATGGATGTATTAAAGCAGAGTATTATTTTATTACCCATGATCCTCCTTGTGCTGATAGAGGAATGAATGAACCTCTATTGTTGTTATTTATTATTAAAAAAGTTGCACTGTTGTAAAATGTGTTAAATAAATTAAAACGCTCAAATTTATAACGCAAAATATCCACGAGAAGAGGAATCAAAGTCAGTGAGTCATTTACCTAAACGATTCACTGATTCAAACACTGACTCGTCAGATCGGGCCACGCTGCAATGAACACAGTGAAGTTTACCAACTGAGCTTCCAAATGATTTCTAATGATTTATAATAATTTATAATAATTATAGGCTGAACGTGAACATCCTGCTTTATTTATTTCTAAGTGAATAGAATTGAATGGAGTTTCTAACGTTCACAGCTCTATTTTATGGCTTTGACGGTAAGAAGGTTATTTTTGGAGTTTTTTTTTTGAAGGCCACACGCGTACGTTTAGCAGCGCATGTAGAGGTTCTGTTTCGGCTCCAGGCCGAGCAGATTGATTGGTCGTCCCACCTTAACGATTTGCAGCAGGTTCCCCACCGCGCTGAATAATGACTCGGGGTCCACTGATCTAAACCTGGAACACGGAGCCGGTTCTCACGGCTCTCGGTAGGAAACTACTCAGTCCTCATTAATGTGCTACACGACCTGGATGTGCTGTTCCACCTCCACCAGGATCCGGATGTTCCTCTGCCAGGCAGGACGATGCTGCTGGAGTCAGGGCCGTCACACGGGCAGGCCGGGCTCCAATCCACACGGGTAACGTTATTGTACTTTACTTCTTTTGTTGAGTGATTATGATTATTTATGTTTCTGTTCATGGCACGGTGGCTTAGTGGTTGGCATGTTCTCGACTCAGCACTGGGGATTCCCGGTTCGAATCCCCATTTGGGTGGGTTTTCCATGTTCTCCCCGTGTCTGCGTGGGTTTCCTCCGGGTTCTCTGGTTTCCTCCCACAGTCCAAAAACATGGATCAAGTCAATTGAGTTCTCCAAATTGCCCCCTATAGAGTGTGTGTGTGAGTGAGTGTGTGCCTAGTGATAGATTGGCGTCCTGTCCTGGGTGCATCTACCCAGTGCCCGTAACGTTCTCCCCTGGATGGGCATGGGGAACCCCCCCCCCCTGATAGAGGATAAAGCTGAAGATAATGGATGGATGGATGTTTCTGATCTCCGGCAGTCTGAAGGAGGTGGGGTTGTTTTTTTTGTTAGTTCAGTCAGTTGTAGTTAATACACCAGTTAAAAACAGTTTGGGGAAGGCCTTTGTTTGTGTTATTATGCCTGGGCCATGGTGTTCATTGAGACGCGGTTGGGTAGGAACTTGTCTGACTGCACAGGACCAAGGTCAAGTTCATCTCATTTATTTCTACAGTGTGTTTTTTACGATTGTAATTCGTCACAAAGCAGCTTTACAGAGTTATAAACCTGTTGTAAGGCAAGAAAACACTCCCTGTTAGGCTGAAACCTTGTGAGGACCGAGGCTCAGTGAGGGACTCATCCTCCTTGAGCATCAACAGTGTAGGACAGCCAGGTACAGATTGTGTGATGATCATGTGTCCCCTATTTAACAATTAAACACTATATACTGTAAGTCCATTGAGGGCGTCCTGCAGGACCGCCGGTCCAATAGAACTCCAGGTTCCATCCAGAGAATCATCACAGCCGCAGTGCTCCAGCAGAACCATGATGACGAGGTGACCACAACTGATCTCAAACCTGTTAGACTGTGGGTCAAGTTCAACATCGGTGCCTGACCTCGCCCACAGAGACACTCCAGAATGTCGGAGGAAGCCTTCACAGAATTCTAAACAGAGTTGTGGCTGCAAAGTCCACCCCTCAGTCTGTTCGGACTCTCACGGTAAGTCACTGGACATCAGGTAAACAATACCACTGAAAACGTAAGGGACACTATTTCAAAATGAGGTTGCGTTCGACGGACAAATCAGTTATTGGCGGGTCTGATTGGCGGGTCGGTCCACTCTCAGCTGTCCCTGGTCATCAGGATGCTGCTGAGTTTTTGCTGAGTCATTCATTATGAATCAGTTCTTCAGATGTCTGCATTGTGATGATGAAACTTTCACAGTTCGGAGTGTTCTAAACTTTTGTTTTCAGTTTGAAACCTCAAACCCCCCCCAACCCCCCCAACCCCCCCGCTGTGAACATCTTTCCAGCAGCTACAGGAACTTTGCAGGGTTGCGTTCTCTTCTTCTGCTCTGTAAATAAGATTAATGTCGCCAGTGGAGCGGTTCACAAACCTTCTGGAAACCCTACGTTCTACACGAACACAATGCCAGCGTTGTGACGGACAGGTTTTGATGGCGTGTTTTAGAAGTGCGCTCAAACGTTGGGACCCTACGTAGGGCACGGCGTTAAAAGTCGTGCTGAAGTGGATGGGGCACAGCTGCCGAACACCGCTGAGTCGCAAACAGCAGGGATGGGAACGAGAATTCGCAGAGTACAAATGCGATCTGTAAGCGACGTGGCGCCGAACGCCAACCGTTCGCAGATGGCACGGCGACGGCGAGATTAGAGCGCCGACCGGCAGCTGAGCAAAGAGGAAAACTGAGAGAGAACATGAAATTCAAGCAGCAAATAAAGACTCTACACTGAAGAGAGAGTGAGCTCTCAGAATACAGAGCACAGGGAAAATTCACCTCAGACCAAGGGTCCACCCCTGAGGAACTCCTGGATTATTATATAAAGGCTGTAATTAAACTCTCCATCCATCCCATCCATTATCTTCCACTTTATCCTCTTTATCCTCTTCTAGGGTCGCATCCAGGGGAGAACGTCTCTGGCGCTGGGCAGATACACCCAGGACAGGACGCCAATCCATCACAGGACACACACTCACTCACACAGACACACACTATATGGGGCAATTTGGAGAATTCAATTGACCTTGATTTATGTTTTTGGACTGTGGATCCATGGCATGAGAAAGATCAGTCACATGTTAGAAGAAGGTGATGATCAGGTCTGCAGACCTCATTTTGGTCATTTATTGGACGCTTTTATCCAAAGCGACTTACAAGGTGAGCACAGGGTTAATCACAGCATCCCTGGAGCAATGAGGGTTAAGGGTCTTGCTCAAGGACCCACACTGGTAACTTCAGTGGACCTGGGATTTGAACCCACAACCTTCTAATTGATAGCTCAACACCCGAACCACTGAGCTACCACACCCCATGGTGAGACCTTTCAGAAGGCCCTGTGATTTTAACGGTGAGGCAGGAGGTTGGAGATGGTTTTGATTCGTACAGTCAGGATATTTTGCCAATATGTTTTGGGGTTGACAAAACAACCCCCCCCCCCGACTCCCAACCTCCTCCAGACTCCCAACCCCCTCAATGCCACGGTGCATTCAGAAGAAGCTATAAACCCATTCCCTCTTCTCCATCTCCTCCTATTGTGCTCACATCTCCTCCAAAAGTAGCTTTCTGAGAATTGCCTGCTGGTTCTCTTTATACGATTCCTTCTTATCTCTGGACCAGCTCGCCTTTTTTTTTTTTTTTTTTTTTTTTTTTTTTTTTTTTTTGAACCAGATCCTTGATTTCTTTTTCTCGTCAGAAAGTACTGAGGACCATAAGAGAGGTCTCGCCGCCCCGCAGGTCCCACCGAGCCTCCTGTGGAACCCTCTTCCTGTTCTTCAGCTCACATCTCATAGGAACGGCCGGAGAATCGTTTCACCTCCTCGTTTCGTTTGAGGTCTGTTTGATTCCAACCAGAAAGCCGGCATGAGACATGTTCCTCAGCCTTGTGAGGACCAAAGGGCGCAAACGCAACAGTCATCCTCTAAAGAGCTGGAGTGAGGACGGATGGAGTTGAGCTTCATGAGCTCAGTCAGGGGTCACGCGAGGACGGGGGGAGAGCTTTAAGAATAATGTTTCTGATAAAGAGAGGATTTAGGACGCCGGCAGATCGGTGTCGCAGAAAATGGAAGTGTTACCAAACTGCCAACGCAGATCTGAGGAGCCGTCCCCTCTGCAACCCCAAAATGTTCATTTTAAAGAAAACAGGTGGCAGAGTGAGGGGGAGGAACTTCAGCAGAGAACTTCATGGAACGGGTTCTGTGGTCCAGCAGCTGCAGCCACGCCGTAAGCGCAGGAAACGCTTCTTTATGCTTATTAATATTTCACTTCTGCTCTGTAAACAGCGTTCCTGCGCGGCGGCTCTGACGCCAGCGAGCAGATGTGTTAACGTTGTTAGCGCGCGCCGGCGTTCTGGCGCTTCCCGAGCGTGTGTGATGTTTACATTGTGCTGTATGAGCACCGCGCAGATTAATAGCCTGGTATTAATATGGAGATCAGTGTTTGTAATTACAAAAACAAAGACATTCATCAGAATCAGTCGCGAGCGTGAAGAGCCTCGTCGCCGGGGCTCAGCTGCGCAGCCGCATCTCGACTTCGCCGAAAGTTCGATAACAACGTGTTTACAGTTAATAATTACAGATGTGCTGCGAGCGGCGCTCTCATGCTTCTGGCTGTTTCATCTCCATCTCTCGCCACCTCATTAAATTCTCACTGTTCCACACAGCTCTGCTTTTATATATTCACAGTTTGTTGTGGTTATTTATTTATTTGCTTCAACTTTTTTTTTTTTTTTTCTTTTCCTAAAGCCTCGGCCAGCCTCCCCGCGCTAATGAGGGCCCGGCCGAACGCCGCCCGAGCTCCCGTCTGACGCTCGCCGCTCCCTACGCACTGTCTTCCTTTGTGCCTCTCCCTCGGGTCGCGCCCTACTAAGTCGTCTTCGGCCCTTCTCCCACTTGATGACGGCTCTTCAGAGCGGGAAGGATAACGAGCAGACGGGGCTGAGCGCAGGCGAATCCGCGGCCGCGTCTCAAATCCACGCAGGATCTCCGTTTGCTCGGCGCCTCCAGAAGGCCATTAAATCAAAACAGGGTCGCCTTCACGAGCCGCGGCGCTTTCCACCACGAGCTTCATTGTCTGAATTTTTATAAAGCCTCGGGTTTTTTTATTAACAAGACACCTGCTCGACTTTAGAGCCTCCGAATCAAACGGGATCGTCCGGCCGCCGAAAAGTCGGGCGAGTGACGGACGGCAGAAGCATACACACCAGGACGAGCTCCACGGGCCTCTGCAGAGCTGCTGAGGGATTCCCCTCTGAGGTAAAGTCAAACGATAACAATTTAATTACGATTTAATCAACATCATATATTCAAAGCGACTTACAAATGTCCCAATTTGGTTGGGACCAGAACGCTGGGTTGATACAGCACCCCCTGGAGTAATGAGGGTTAAGGGACTCGCTCAAGGAGCCACATTGGTAACTTCAATGGAGCTGGGATTTGAACCCACAACCTTCAGATTGACAGCCCAACACTGTAACCACTGAGCGACCACGCCCTTTTATGTTAATGACATTATCTTCCGCTTGCACACACTCACTCACACTATATGGGGCAAATTGGGGCATTCAATTTACCTTGAATCCGTGGTTTTTGGCCTGTGGGAGGAAACTTACATGGACACAGGGAGAACATGCAAACTCCACCCAGATCGGGATTCGATCCTGGGATCCCTCAGCGCTGAGAGGAGAACATGCTAAACCACTGAGCCACATATTTTTATGGAGATATTGAAAGCTTACATCCATCCATCCATTATCTTCCGCTTTATCCTCTATTAGGGTTGCGGGGGGGCGCTGGGCAGATACACCCAGGACAGGACACCAATCTATCGCTGGGCACACACTCACTCACACACACTGACACACTCTATATGGGGCAATTTGGAGAACTCAATTGACTTGATCCATGTTTTTGGACAGTGGGAGGAAACCGGAGAACCCGGAGGAAACCCACACGGACACGGGGAGAACATGGAAACTCCACCCAGATGGGGATTCGACCCGGGAATCCCCAGCGCTGAGAGGAGAACATGCCAAACCACTAAGCCACCGTGCTGCCCTGAAACCTTACAGCCTGAACTAAACCGTTCATCCGAGTCCCGCCCCCCTCAGAGCCGTGGTGCTCCTCTCCCCCCCCCCCCCCCCCCCGATCTCAGAGGGTGTTCCTCGCCCGTTAGCTTCTCCACCCGCCCGACTCCTGACAGCCCGCCGTCTCACTACAGTAGCTACATACTGTCTCCGTCATATAAATAACGAACGTGCCCGAGAGGTCATGTGATGCGTCCCTGAGCTTGGACTCGCCGCTCGGATCTAAAGGCATCGCCTCCACCACGGGGGCGCTCACGAGCACCCACCCGTATGGCATTAAGTCATGATGGATAGATCCATTAAAGGTGCATCCATCCATAGAGACATGGATTTATACAAGGGATGAAGAGGAGGTGAACGTATGATGTGATGGATGAGTGAGTGAGTGAGAGAGAGAGAGAGAGAGAGGAGGACGCATTTATTTACCGAAATGTTACTGAAGAAGAAGAAGCAGAAAGTGATGGAGCAGCCTGAGGACGGCGGCGTGGCGGGTGGACGGATGTCCTCCGGGGGAAGTGATGAACAGAATGAACACATGAACGGTCAGCCGGGCGGGCGTACCGATGTATTGATGAATGTGTAAGTGGGTGAGATGTCCGGGGCGTGTTTATCGATGGTCAGTCGCTCTCCCGTGGGCGTCCTGATGTCTCCGCTGGACGTTCTCTCACCATCAGCCGGTGTCTGGGAGGATGTTTCTTGTCCAGGCGTCAGCTGTAAGTGATGATCCGTCCCCGCTGCCGCCGTTCCGCGGGTCGGCCCGGAACATTCATCACATCTGCTGTCCTTCGTCATCCGAGACCCAGTGGTCCTCATCATCTCCGTCCGTCCACACGTCTCCATCTGAGAGGAAACATCTCCATCAGGCCGAGACAAAGGACGGAAGACACCATCCTGTTGCTCATCGCTCAGGAAACAAAATAAATAAATAAAAACGACCCGCTCCGTCACCGCGGTCACCGAGTTCACCACAAACACCCTGGAGGTGGCGCTGCTGAGTCCAGAAACGGGAACCGGATAGAACCAGAACATCGGTTTCAAAAACGCCAAGAACAGATGAAGACGGCACGGTGGATTAGTGGTTGAGCATGTTCTCCTCTCAGCGCTGGGAATCCCAATCTGGGTGGAGTTTGCATGTCCTCCCCGTGTCTGCATGGGTTTCCTCCGGGTTCTCTGGTATAGAGTGTGTGTGTGAGTGAGTGTGTGTCCAGTGATAGATTGGCGTCCTGTCCTGGGTGTATCTGCCCTGCGCCCGAAACGTTCTCCCCTGGATGGGAGAACACCCATGGAGTTTGCATGTTCTACACATGTCTGCATCGGTTTCCTCCGGGTTCTCCAGTTTCCTCCCACAGTCCAAAAACATGGATTCAAGGTAAATTAAATGCTCTAAATTGCCCCATATAGAGTGTGTGTGTGAGTGAGTGTGTGTCCAGTGATGGATTGGCGTCCTGTCCTGGGTGTATCTGCCCAGCACCGAAACGTTCTCCCTTGTGACCTAGTGGTTAGTATGTTCTCCTCTCAGCGCTGAGAATCCAATCTCATGTCCTCCCCGTGTCTGTGTGTGTTTCCCCCGGGTTCTCCGGGTTTCCTCCCACAGTCCAAAAACATGGATTCAAGGTGAACTAAATGCTGTAAATTTAAGTGAGTGAGTGTGTGTCCAGTGATAGATTGCCCCCCTGTCCTGGGTGTATCTGCCCAGCGCCCGAGACGTTCTCCCCTGGATGGGCATGGGGAACCCCCCCCCCCCCCCCCCCCCGCGCTACCCTAATAGAGGATTAAGATAATGATACTGGATGGACATTGAGGTTCAGGTTCACGTCACAGTTTGTATTTCTCTGAATCAGAGTTTAAGTGAGCCTGGTTCACTGGATCCCGATCTGCAGGGGAACTTCAGGTTGTTGTTTTGTTTTTTGGCAGCGCGTCTTTGGGGTCTGCGGTGCAGACGGTGCAGACGGTGCAGGTGGTGCAGACGGTGCAGGCGGTGCAGGTGGTGCAGACGGTGCAGGCGGTGCAGGTGGTGCAGACGGTGCGGACGGTGCAGGCAGTGCAGGTGGTGCAGACGGTGCGGGCGGTGCGGGCGGTGCAGACGGTGCTGACGGTGCAGGCGGTGCAGACGGTGCGGGCGGTGCGGGCGGTGCAGACGGTGCTGACGGTGCAGGCGGTGCAGATGGTGCAGGCGGTGCGGACGGTGCGGGCGGTGCGGGCGGTGCAGGCGGTGCGGACGGTGCAGGCGGTGCAGGCGGTGCAGGCGGTGCAGGACCGTCCCCGCCTCGTTATCTGCGTTGTCTGGCGTCAGTGCTTGAGACGGGCGGCAGGAGGAGGTGCACACTCAGGCTGATTTGGGAATCAGAGGCGCGATCCGCACGCCGGCGCGAGGAGGAGATCAGTTTGCGGATAAGGAGGCAGCCTGAAGTGCTCGCGTTCCACCGACGGAGATCCTCAGAAGCCTGATTAAAGCCGACGCCTCCCGCCGGGGCTCTCGCAGGAGGACCGGGGCCGCGGCGGCCGAGGTGAAGGGCCCTTCAGCCGACTCTCCGAGGTCACGCCGGAGGAAATTAAAAGGACGGAGGCTTTCATTAATCTGAGAACGGAGAAGTCAAGGGCCGGGCTTTAACGCTGCCTCCATCACGCCGTAATCCACTGCCCGCTCACGCCGTCCACTCCGATCACCACGGCAGCAGAGCCTGACCGATGACTCAGCAGACTGCGGGGCCCCGGGGCCGGGCACCCACAACAGTATTGATCCGCAGTATTGATATTCTGATATTCATCAGCATTACGGATTCATATGCAGCATGGATTCCATTATTGATACGAAGAAGTATTAGAATACAGATACTCACTCTCTCACTCACTCATCACTCACTCTCTCACTCATCCATTCACAATACTCACTCTCACCCTCACTCATCACTCACCCTCTCACTCATTCATCACTCATCCTCTCACTCATCACCCTCTGACTCATTCATCACTCACACTCTCACTCATTCAGACAGCATCACTCATCCTCTCACTCATTCATCACCCTCTCACTCACCCTCTCACTCATTCATCACTCACCCTCTCACTCATTCAGACAGCATCACTCATCCTCTCACTCATTCATCACCCTCTCACTCATCACTCACCCTCTCACTCATTCATCACTCATCCTCTCACTCATTCAGACAGCATCACTCATCCTCTCACTCATTCATCACCCTCTCACTCATTCATCACTCACCCTCTCACTCATTCAGACAGCATCACTCACCCTCTCACTCATTCATCACCCTCTCACTCATTCATCACTCACCCTCTCACTCATTCACCACTCATCCTCTCACTCATTCATCACCCTCTCACTCATTCATCACTCACCCTCTCACTCATTCAGACAGCATCACTCACCCTCTCACTCATTCATCACCCTCTCACTCATTCACCACTCACCCTCTCACTCATTCATCACCCTCTCACTCAGTCATTCATCACTCACCCTCTCACTCATTCATCATTCAGCCTCTCACTCATTCATCACTCATCCTCTCACTCATTCATCACCCACCCTCTCAGTCATTCATCACTCACCCTCTCACTCATTCATCATTCAGCCTCTCACTCATTCATCACTCACCCTCTCACTCATTCAGACAGCGGCTGCAGCCTTTCAGATTGCTCAGGGTTTCTGAAGACGTTCTAAAGGTCAGGGAGAACGTCTGATGAGACGTCATATAAACGACTGAAGTCATTTTCACATAAATAAAAGACTAACGAGAGAATCCGCCGTTCAGAACGCCGCGAGAGGAACTCGCCTGAAAGGTTAAAACCGACCCCGACGTGGAGCTGATTCATGAGCCAAATAAACAGAATCAACGTTCCACTGTTCCACAGTTCCTCTGGTTCCTGAGAGGCAGACGATGTTCTACGGTCTGTGTTTTGGGTTCCAGCTGATTGGTTCAGATTGGTACCTGCTCTCACAGATCTGCGAATGCAGCGTGAACTCTTCTCTGGGTTTCTGTAACAGAAGGCGGCTTTGTGCTGAAGCCGGAATGCCTCGTTATCTTTTAAACTGCAGCCTTTATATAAAAATACAAAACTAACAATTATAATAAAAAAAAACTCAGTCCTTCGTGCAGCACTTAACGTTTCCATCTTTTTTCTGTCTGCAGAATAATCGACTCTTTTTTTTTTTTTTTTTTCCTTGTCAGAGTGCTTGGCTGCGTCTCTGGCTGATGGCGGCGCTCTGATTGAACCCGCCGCAGCTCTTTTCCTCTTCGTCACATCATCACTCTTTTTATATCTTTTTTTTTTTTCCACATCGAGCTGTAACTGCTAAATTTGTTTTTATTTTTTTTTGTTGTTGTTGTTTTCAGACAAATTGGCAGAATGTGTCTCATGCTAGGCGGAACCCAGTGGCGCCAGCATTAGCGCCCAGCGGCTCTCGCGCCTGGAGTGTCATTAGTCTCCGGGCAGATGCTAAATCATCCGCCTTTCTCTGCTATCGATTCATCATTAGCAAAGCGCCTATTTAGAGTCGAGCTCCTATCGCAGAGACGTCTCTAATTGAATCACACAGACGACACTGAAGATGTCTCGCCAACGTCCTGCCCTCAGAGTAACGTTAAATAAAAACGCTGCTTCATAACTGAGACGTCTCTCCATTATTGCCCCCCCCCCCCAAAGAACCAACAGAAATAAATCAATCAATAAATACACAGTTATATACAGAGTTAAGGTCTTACAATTCTGTCAGAAAAGAATTTCACGGCTGGCTGTGCCGTGTATAACTACACACGACAAATAAACCTGAGATAGATTTTTTTTTTTGATCCACAGATATCCACAGACACAGTGTGTGTGTTTTATATATTTATATTTTTCATTATTATATTTACCTTTTCTTACTCTTCCTGGGTGGACGGCAAAGTAAGAATTTCATTGCACAGGGAAACATGACAATAAAAGCTTTGAATCTTGAATCTTGGGAGAACATGCAAACCTGGGATTTGAACCCACAACCTTCAGATTGACAGCCCAACACCTGAACCACTGAGCTACCACACCCATTTTACATTTACATTTAGTCATTTAAGGCGGCACGGTGGCTTAGTGTTTAGCATGTTCTCCTCTCAGCACTACGGATTCCCGGTCCGAATCCCCATCTGGGTGGAGTTTCCATGTTCTCCCCGTGTCTGCGCAGTTTTCCTCCGGGTTCTCCGGTTTCCTCCCACAGTCCAAAAACATGGATCAAGTCAATTGAGTTCTCCAAATTGCCCCATATAGAGTGTGTGTGTGTGAGTGAGTGTGTGCCCAGTGATGGACTGGTGCCTTGTCCTGTATCTGCCCAGCGCACAAAACATTCTCCCCTGGATTGGCATGGGGAACCCCCCCCCCCCCCCCCGCGACCCTAATATAGGATGAAGCTGAAGATAATGGATGGATGTATTTAGTCATTCAGCAGATGTTTTTATCCAAAGCGACTTACAAATGAGAACATCACAGTCAGAAGTTCTGCAGAAAACCAACTCCACTGTAAAATCATCAAACCTGATCGTTATTTGATGCTGCCCCCACTTTTTTTCATTTTTTTATTTATTTTTATTTTTTATATAGACTCTATGTAAAATAAAACTATTCTGAAGGTTATTTGGATGGAAACTGATGTAAACATTAAAATCCATTCCTTTTTTTACATAAGACCTCAGATGAACCGATACGTTCCGTAAGACTCCGAGTCCACGCCGTGTTTTCTACGAACCGAACTTAATTGTTGGAGGAGCGTCGTTTTCGTTTGTTGTTGAGACCACGCGGAGACCCGAGGACGCCACGGCCCCCCCCCTCACTCTGAGATCAGAACCCGAGTCTGAGATCCGAACCCGACTCCGAGATCCGAACCCGAGTCTGAGATCAGAACCCGACTCTGAGATCCGAACCCGAGTCTGAGATCCGAACCCGACTCCGAGATCCGAACCCGACTCCGAGATCCGAACCCGAGTCTGAGATCCGAACCCGAGTCCGAGATCCGAACCCGACAGGACTGTGATGTAGTCTGAAAAGCCTGCAGCTGAACGGTGAGCTCATCAAGCAAACATTTCATCTCCAGAACAAATGATTACAATTACAAACCCTAATTAATAAATATTCAACCAGAAATACAGCACTAATCATCCAGAAATAAATACAAAAATAAAAACATAAATCAATAAATCAAAGCTTAACTCGTGGCTTTTTGGAGGTCACTGTTCATAAATGTCAATGGGTTCTATGTCTTGGCTTTAGTGAGGAATAAATAAATAAGTCATAAATAACATGGACCCAGAGCTTCATACTTAAAAAAAAAAAGAAATAAATTAGTAAATAAACGAAGGAATAAATATTTCAGTGAATTTCGCGTTCACAGAAATCCATAAAGAATGGTTTGAATGTAGACTGGCCTTGAGAAAGAAAGAAAGACATGTTTTAAATCATTAAATCTGCAAAACGAAGTGGTTCCACGGCATTATTATACAGAATGACCCGAAACAAAGACACAAAGCGAGTTCATCCTCAGCCTCTGATGTTTCTCTGTGTGTGTTCTATTCTGTGCCGGATGGCCGGACACGGCGCAGGACTGTGATGGGTGTGAAAACATTTAGACAGGTTTCAGAGATGTAAAAGAGCTGCTTGTGTTTTGAATAACAGATGATTAAATAATAAAGGAAATGTCAGGATGGAATTAGACTCGCTCTCAGGGTGACATTTCCACATCCAGCTCGGTTTGCTCCTCTGCAGTCGACTACAATTTCATATAATTATTCTCCAATTGTGTCCATCTCTGAGCGCTCGCCTCCGTAACCATGGTGATGGACAACTGCCTCCTCAGTGGTGGTACCCTCGGTGTGGTCCTCCAGATCCTGTGGGTTTAGAGAATAAACAGTTTAAACGTCCTGACTGTGGCTCCTCCCCTTTACATTAATATGTATAAGGACCTCACATTTATATCTGTAGCTCTGAAAACTGTGGAACGAGTCTGATTCATAAAAAAAACACATCCGTTATTCAAAATGTCTCGGCGTGTGGCTTTAATCTGATCGGTTTTTGAGTAACGAAAGGATTATGAACCCCCCCCATCCCCCCCCCCCCCCCCCCGTTTAGGATTGTCCTGATTTGATTCACTTTGTTGTTCTTTAAATGATTTTTATTTTCATTTCTCTTCGTGCATGTTGTATTGAGTGGTTTTAATCATGTGCATTAGTTAAAGAGTGTTTTGTACATTGCCTCAGGTGTGTGTGTGTGTGTGTGTGTGTGTTTGTGTGTGTTTGTGTGTGTGTGTGTGGGGGGGGGTTGAAGTTCTTACGTTTCCTGCAGCTCTGCAGATTAATTCATTTAAATTATGCTGAATGTAAATTAGTGAAAAAAAAATTCAGCTGCTGAGTCACGGTTAACATTCACATCCATCGGGAATACATCTTAAAGTGTGTGTGTGTGCATGTGTGTGTGTGCTGGCTGATGATGTCACTGAGAATATGTCTGGCTCTTTATTGTGGCTGCGTCGCTGATTAACGTTGAGTGTAATGATGAACGGTGCATTTAGGTGGTCGATGTGGAGCAGTGTAAACATGAACCTCAGCATCACCTGCACGGCGCCACAGCATCCACCGCATGATTAGGTGGAGGCCAAAACTTTAATTTAGGGTTAATGAGCCTAATGGATGTCTTGATTTAATTGCTGAGGCTCTTTTGAGCAGAAAACGGACCTCCGGACACAAAGCAGTGAAAACATGAGCATTTTAAAGGCTATCTCACACACACACACGCGCACACACACACACACCACACACACACACACCACACACACACACACACACACACACTCATATGCTGATGTGCTTCCTTTTATTGGTCAGACTTGTATGTGTTTTATTCTCCAGTAGTACCTGATGCATTAATGATAATAACAATATGAATGATTTTTATTTATTTTTATTATAATTATTACGCAAAACACATTCAGAATGAGAAATCGCTTGATTTGAGTATTTGATTTATTTATTTATTAGATTTTTCTAGTGATTTGTAAACGATTTTCACGTAAAGCATTCAGAGTTTTTGTTCTGGTTTGAAAATAATATTAATAATAATTTAATATCCATCCATCATCTTCCGCTTTATCCTATATTACGGGGGGTTCCCCATGCCCATCCAGGGGAGAACGTGTTGGGCGCTGGGCAGATACACCCAGGACAGGGGGGCAATCTATCACTGGACACACACTCACTCACACAGACACACTCTACATGGGGCAATTTGGAGAACTCAATTCACCTTGATCCATGTTTTTGGACTGTGGGAGGAAACCGGAGAACCCGGAGGAAACCCACGCGGACACGGGGAGAACATGGAAACTCCACCCAGATGGGGATTCGAACCGGGAATCCCTAGCACTGAGAGGAGAACATGCCAAAGCACTAAGCCACCGTGCCGCTTCAATATGAATAATAATTTAACATTAATAATAATACTTTCGTGTGTGTAAATGTTGAAGTGGTCTCTATGGTAACGTGCTGATGTGGTTTCATTCTGACTTCCTGATGAGTCAGCAGTTTGATTGAGTTCTTGAATCTGATTGGATGAATGGCTGAACGGGTGCTGTGTGGTCGTGGAGCAGTGAAGGGGTTAATGAATGGGAACACGCGGCGTGTGGACGGCCCGCGCTCGGGGTTCGGGATGAAACGGTTATTCCGGTTGACGTGGGGGTGAAGGGGGAGGGGGGGGTGGCGTGAATGAGCCGGACTCAGAATTTCGGCACGTCGAACCCGACGCGATCGGCTTCTAATGAAATTTTTCTGGTGGAAAAAGGCGGCGGTGATGAAAGAGGTGCGGCGGCAGCTGTCGCTTTGATTCAGTTCAGGACTTCAGCCTTCGCCACGTCCTGCCTCCGTGAATAACAATTACCACAAACACCCAGACGCTCCAACCTCAAGGTGGAGAGAGAGAGAGATGTCCTTCAGATAGACCCGAGTCCTGCTCTCGCTCCCTCAAATCCAATCAGAACGTTCTCTGCATCAGCTGCATTTAAATACATCCACCAACTATAACCAACTACTAACTAACCAACTAACCAACAGAGGGATTAACCTTCAGACCTTAATAGCAAAATTTGTGGGGGACCATTCATTCATCCATTATCTTGCGCTTTATCCTCTATTAGGGTTGCGGGGTACCCATGCCAATCAAGGAGAGAACGTTTCGGGCGCTGGGCAGATACACCTAGGACAGGACGCCAATCTATCGCTGGGCACACACTCACTCACACAGACACACTCTATATGGGGCAATTTGGAGAATTCATTTGACCTTGATCCATGTTTTTGGACTGTGGGAGGAAACCGGAGAACCCGGAGAAAACCCACGCGGACATGGGGAGGACATGGAAACTCCACCCAGATGGGGATTCGAACCGGGAATCCCTAGTGCTGAGAGGAGAACATGCCAAACCACTAAGGCACTGTGCCGCCTGCATGTGGATTTAATATCAATAAAATATAAAGTCAGCAGGGAAAACCAGGTCCGGGTTGAGAATGTTCTTTAATCTGGTATTCTTTTGGTTTTATCTTTATTTTTTATAACTGTGAGGGGCCTGAAAATCTGCATCAACCAGAACCTGTTCACCATTCAGCTCATTATTACACCTCAACCGGTCAGCGCCTCCACCGGTCAGCATCACCGAGACGAGCTTCTCACTGGAACTGTAAATAAACCCTATAATCAGCTGTGAGTTCCCTCTAATGGCCTCAACTCGCCCGAAGCCCAATTTAAAGCCTTGTGGAATGCCATAAAGTCTGGGGATGCGCTCGTTCATCAGAGTGTTGGCCGCGTTGTCGGAGGATGTGATTGTGAATGTTCATGTACATGCAGAACTAAAGGACTTTTCCGAATAAAGGAATTCCAATAAGCTCGCTCATCAAAAAAAGCTCCATCCTAACACTATAGATACGCCGCTCCCTCGCTCAGGCTCGCTCGTCCTCTCGGCGCCGATGACGGCCTGGTGCGTAATTACACAGCGGCGCTGCAGATATTATAGTGTGACTTTCTTCTCCACTTCTGCGTTTGAAGGCTGCTTTTATGAAGCCAGTAACAGTGCGCTCAGAAGAAAAGTTTTTTTTTTAAAGAGCAGCCGTTTTCCTTTTAAAAGGAAAGTAAATTGGCGAGGCCTGACCTGAGACCCGAATACGCTTTCAGAAACATGACAGCCGTCCAGAACCCTGAAAAGAACAGTTTTTAAAAGCCGAGCAGACAGCACGCCGGCCCCACTTCTTAGCAATGCCAAAAAATTGTGTGGATTTTGCTCTGACATGCGTCCACATGCACACAGCGGACCAAGAAATGATAACTTTTTTTCTTTCTTTTTTTTTTTTTTTTTTTTTTAATTCCCACACATCGGCCCAACGCGTCAGGCCCGCCTCACGTCGGTTATTCAGCGGTCTGTACAATCGGCAGCGTCTCGGTCGGTCCCGTCACTCCGTTCAAAGACTTTATTCTGTTTATTCTGCTCACTTTAATCGGACTCCTCACTCCAGACACGACGACGTTCTAATCTTCAGAGAGCTGCCTTTCTTCTCTCCTTTAAAAAAAAGAAATTCCGCAATAAAAAATAAACGAATAAAACAAAAAGAAATAAATCAGCCTATAAAAAAAATAATACATATTCACTGATTTCAATTTATATATATATACATACAATTTAAATTGTCTCCACATGTCCACATACGTTTCCTCCCACAGTCCAAAAACATGTATTCAAGGTGAATCAGCTGCTCTGAATTGCCCCATATTGTGTGTGTGTGTGTGAGTGAGTGCCCAGTGATAGATTGGCGTCCTGTCCAGGGTGTATCTGCCCCCCCCAAGGTAAATCTGAGTCCACATTATTGAGTTTCATTTCATGATGATGATGATGATGATGATGAAGACAATGTGTTTATAGAGTGTTGCTTTATTTGCTGTGTCCTCTGATTGGTTGGTTTAATTCCATGTCTTTATGACACACACACACACACACACACACACACACACACAAACTGATTAAAGACACTAAAGTGATTCAGCAGTGATTCAGAACATTATGCCTGGATTTCTTTCTGTTACATCAACAACCCTCACGCCCTCCCCACTCTCCCCCACGCCCTCCCCACCCTCCCCCACACGGCCCCAT
Source organism: Corydoras sp. C115 (assembly GCA_019802505.1). NCBI lineage: Eukaryota > Metazoa > Chordata > Actinopteri > Siluriformes > Callichthyidae > Corydoras > Corydoras sp. C115. The sequence goes on along the minus strand of JAFMOC010000363.1, from coordinate 71,501 downwards.
TAACCCCAAAACCTATGTTCATAATTAACAGAATATAAACCAGACATTTAATTGCAGCAATAACAGTTTTTAAAATATGATCTTTATTGGGAGTTTTATCGGGAAATGTCTGTTTCTGTGAGTCAGGACGTGCTGTGCTGCTTTATGGTCTATATGGTGATTTATATTATACATGGATGCACACCACGCATTTCCAGTGCACTACAGGACTTTAATAGTGAACTGTATAGTGACGGGAATCAGACAGCACGATGAGATGAAGACACTCTGTGTAGTGCACTATATGACATGAAGTCTTTAAACAGCCTCTCTCTTTCTCTCTCTCTCTGTCTCTCTCTCTCTCTCTCTCTCTCTCTCTCTCTCTCTTTCATATTGTGGTTTGTGGCATTAAGACGTCATTAATACTGAAGTCTGAGTTGAATGATTACTGATTTTTATATTTTATATAAATGAAAACTGAAAAAGAAAATGTGTTTGTATCCTTGAGTGATGAATTGCTTTGATTTTCTTAATAATGAAATGTTTAAATATTTAAAGTGATTGATATTTCAGACTTTGCTCTGTCTGTCTGTCTGCTGTGTTATAATGATTAGATTCCAGCATTAGAAGTAACGGGGTAATGATTGTGTGGACGGTAGCAGAGTGGGCAGGGTCACAGGAGGACGAATAAGCAGGTGCAGTGATGGATCCCTCCTTCTCTTAGTGATGTCAGTGATGCATGCTGGGATTTTACTCTCGCCGTGGGAGCCGGCGACCCCAGCTCCGGGTTGTGTCGATAAATAACGACTTTAGTTCTGGAAGACAAAGCGCTGGTGCTTCGGCGTGAGCTGCTGTGGGAACGTTAACCAGAGCTGCTGCATGCTGCTGGCCACCGATCGCTCCATCACACACTGACCTCCCAAACTCCCAAACGCCCGAACTCAACCGGAATTTGTGATAAGATTAAAAAAAGGTTTATTTTTAAACGTATTATTTTTGTTGTAGATGGTTAATGGTTGTGAGTGAGATTTTAGGATTTCTTAAACTGGTCAGTGGGTCAGTTGCGGCTCCCTCATCATTCCCGCTGACTGTCTGAATATCTGTACGTTTTTATGAGCTGTAGAACATTTTCATTGTACAGTTATTATAAAGTTTATGATTAATATTTAAATCAGTATATCCAGAAAATGGAATTGGGATTTAACCCAAAACTCAAAAGCAATCAGATCAGACTTTATTCACTTCCTGTTGAGGAATTTTAACAGAAAAACAAAGAAAACTAAACAAAAAATCATGCTAAACACAATATACTGCAATTTATATAAAAAAAAACACTTTCTTATATTGTTTGATGAGAACATCATCCATCCATTATCTTCCGCTTTTTTTGGGGTGATTCCCCATGTCCATCCAGGGGAGAACGTTTTGGGCACTGGGCAGATACACCCAGGACAGGGCGCCAATCCATTGCTGGGCACACACTCACTCACACAGACACACTCTATATGGGGCAATTTGGAGAACTCAATTGATCCATGTTTTTGGACTGTGGGAGGAAACCGGAGAACCCGGACATGGGGAGAACATGCCGACCGTACTGACCACTAAGATGAGGACATCAGTCATTTATTATTTTATGACGTTTATTTTTAAGTTGACGGGATTTCAGGTGCAGCAGTAAATAAGACAAGTTAAAAAAACAAACTCTTTATCTTTAAAGTGATTAAATTAATGAAAAAACGAAGCTAACGGGATCCGGAATCATTTGGTGAAGCGTGCAGAGGATTTTATACGGTCCTGACGGGTGTCTGTTAAAACAACACGACTCTAATAATTATGAGCATTAAGAAAACAATTGCAGGACTTTGTGGAATTAAAAGTTTTCTCCTGCAGAGTCTGCAAGCAATAAAATAACAATTCCAACGCGTGCTTCAGGACTGCGGACAGCATCCCAAATGTTTATACACCCGCTGTGACCTCAGTGTCAGCACCATGGACAGCGCCACTGACTGACAGCAACGAAATGAGCAAAAAAAATTATTAAAAAAAAAAAATAAAAATAACAAAAAAACTTAAAAACTAGTAAAAAAAAAATTCTATTAAAATAAAACTTTATTAAAAGGCAGAAATATTTAGTTTAGCAAAGTAAAGATCTAAAAATTTATTTAAATTTAGAAACTGGAAAAAAAAAAGTTTTTGTAATAAATAAAAAAAAGTTTTTGTGTTTGCTGATGAAGATCACCGAGTCTTAATTCCCACCGGAACCAGGTTTGTTTTTTTAGACAGGACCGGTTGGTTAGTTATTGCTGTCGTTGGTATTAGAAGTTGGTTATGAGGTGAGGAGTGATTATTAGTCTTTCCTGATTGGCTGCTCTGATGGCTTCTCTCCGTGACCTCCTCTTAAACTCCAGCAGCATGTCTTCCCTTCAGCTGGACGTTTTTGTGATGTTCGTGTTTATTTCTGTTCTTTTTTGTGATGGTAGTCGAGCTGCCGGCTGAACATAAGTCATAAAGCGGAGTGTAATGAGCACCCACCCTGAAGCTCCAGCAGCGACGCCGCATAATAAGCGCTAATGACTGTCGTTTGTGTTCCGATTTTTTTCGTCCTTGCTATTTTTGGAAGAGTTTATCTTTCTGGAGGACGCTCCCAGCTGTTCGTCTTGATGGTAACTTCTTCTTTAATGAAGACTCTAAATTTGCCTTTAGAAATAATTTAAGCGTGAGCAGCCGTAACGACTCCGGCTGCAGGCAGACGTCCTGATCGCTCCCGTCCTCGTTTGCAAACGTCTTCATTTCCAGCTCGTGCCGAAACGACGTTTTACCCCACCTGTGATGAGCGCAGCAGGCATTCTGGGAAATGTAGTCAAGCAGTGGATCTGTTCAGAATTTGAAAATTTTTAATATTTTTTTAAGCCCTTGTTTTTTTTAAGATGATGCTAAATGAGTTCCTGCCCTCCGCAGGGTGCCGGGGCGAGTGCCGTGCAGCTCGCTGTTCATCACAGGGGGTGTTGCTGTTTTTGTGGGGTTTTTTTCGGGGTTGGGGGGGGGGGGGGGGGTCGTCGCCTGACGCAGCTGTGGTCAATCTTGTAACAGCCAATTTAAAATGAGGTGCATTTGTGCAGAAACGAACAAATTACCGCCGATTATCAGATTCCTGCCGTCACTCTGAACACCCCGCTCTGAAGATCTGCTTTTCCAAGAGCAGGTCGGGTTCTGCGAGGGTCCACCGGTCACGCCGTGGAGTCCAAAATAAACGGACCATTCGAAGTTTAATATTCAGTCGCTCTCATGTGCTTTAAATATTTAAATGATGTGTCAATGGAGGCGGGGCTTTTAGGAAAACTACTGGCAAATATCTCCATTATTTTTATCGTCAGCTGTTTCGTGAAGTCCGGAGGTCAGGGATCCAAACATGAGGATAAATATTATGGTTTTATAAGCAGGAAAACGCTTTATTTATGTATGTGAACCTCCATCTGGACATCCACCCACTTCAGTGAAATGAAAGCCTCGTGGTGTGACGCCGTGGCTCCGGAGCGCCGCGGCGGGACTCCGGGTGAGATTAATGCCGTGACCTTTCCGTACTGCTGCTCCCTTTTAAAAAAAAGTTCCTCCTGTAATTAAATTTCTAACAAACGCAGCTCCAAACTCTCAGCGATTTAAAGCGACTCCGTCATCAGACGAACGAGTTCAGAGTTCAGACTCAACACCGTCAGAGAGACCGCAGAAGAAAGGTTCAGACAACAGAACACCAGAGAGGAACAGATAAAGTACTCACCAGCCCATGGAGCGGCCGGTCGGTCGGTCAGTTACTCTACCTACTGCTGTGTTAGCATCTCGTGAGTTACTGACTGCAGTCTGAATGAGTTAAAACTGGAACCCTTTAGGGAACTCTTTAGGGGACCCTTTATGTGACCCTTCAGGGAACCCTTTAAGTGGCCTTGTAGGCAACCCTTCAGGAAACCCTTTAGGGAACTCCTTTAGGTAACCCTTTAGGTAGCCCTTTAGGGAACCCTTCAGGG
>JAFMOC010000363.1:60000-62500 GCA_019802505.1 Corydoras sp. C115 | reverse complement strand
ATCTCGGGTGCGTGGCTCAGCAAGGTCTCTTTGTCTTGTCCACTGAAGAGGATATGTAGAGGAACTGAGGAACTCATTACAGAGGAACTGTTTCTGGTTCCTGTTGTAGGTTTGATGAGGTCACAGGTCTGTGGGGGTTCTGTAGACAGAGAGACAGACAGGGACAGAGGGACAGAGAGAGAGACAGACAGGCTACTGAGGTTTTAATGATCTTCTCAAACTCTAAGTATAATTCTACATTTATTATTTTTGTTAATTGTTTTTAATAAAGATTTAGGAGCTCTGAGGGTGTGGAATGCTGGGAGTCTGACCGGCTGGTGGTTGCTTTGTGGTCAGTTATAACTCTTAATGAGGCTTCATAAGCAGACTGTCCTCACATAGGTGTTTTGCAGTCCGGGTGTTGAGTCCTGAGGGTGTAACAGGGAGGGGTGTGTACCATGTGGAAGGCAGGGGTCCTTTATTTGGTTCTCCAATTTGAAATGACCCCGTTGCTGAGTAAACCAGAAACGGCAGCGGTCAGGAGATTAGGGTTCTATTATAAATTCCCAGGTCCACTGGAGACGGAGACGGAACGTTGGGTGAGAAGGTCAGTCCAGGCTGTGAAACGCCCCTGATGAGTTCCTAATGACGGAACGTTGAATGTTCTCAGATTCTTGACTTGTCCGCTGGTCTTCATCCAGAATGACGTTTCTCGGGATGAGGATGATGTCCTCTAATCCGAGGTCCACGCGTCTCTCCGCGTCGGGACGCCGGTTAATCCATAAGCTGCCGGTGGTTGAGAGAATGATCGGACTCGCTGACGGCCCCCTGGTGGTGATGTATTGTTTTCGGCGACGGTGTCGCTCTGCGGAACGCTGTGTGTTAATTGAATTTCAAAAGCCACCGAGAAACTCGTAGATCAAAGTGACAGGACGGGCGTGAGAACGCTCACTTCTGATTGGAGGAACTGTTGTGTCTATAAAGTCCAATGCTGTGTTTCACATGACCAAACCATCTTCATGGCTCCGCCCCTTATGCTAAATATTCACACGTTGCAATTATAAGTGGTTTAGGGGTTATGAGGAAACTTTATTGCTGTGTACAGAATTTACGAATATACCGTCATTGCACATTGGACACCCCCCCCCCCCCACACACACACACACACACACACACACACACACACACACACACACACACCTCGGTTCTAAAGATCAAATTACTATATCCAAATATGAATCTAAAAATAATAATTCTATAGAGATTTATTATATATATAAAACGATAAGCAGAATGATAGCTATCGCACATGTTTTTAATATTTTATATTTATATAAACAATGTGCAATGACATTAAAGTTAATCGCATTCGTGAATTCTGTACATGGCAATAAAGTGTCATCACAACCCCTAAACCAATTGTAATTGAAGTTTTAAGTAATTCATTTAATTAAAGATCGTTTTTTTCAATCGTACGTTGTGACGAAGCAGCGTTACAGAGTTCTAAACCTTTAAACCCCCAAAGAGCAAGACCAAGAGGCAGCGGCAAGACAAAACTCCCTGCTTTTTTAAGGAAGAAGGGCCGGGGCGGTGGCCATGTACAGATCTCATATTTGAGATGAATTGGGATGTTGATTACTGAAAGGCTGACAGTGGGAGGGTGGGAGGTATCAGTGTAACGGCCAATCACGTGGCTCACGGATCCCAAACTTTATTTTTTAGCGGCGGCCCTCGGAGCCGCGGGGCGGGGCCGAGCGAGCGGCCCTCGGAACTGCAGAGCGAGCCGATGTGAGAACCCCGGGCCGCGTCGGCGCAGCACGTCTTAAAGCGCGGGATGTTCCGGCTAACGGGATTGGGCGGCTTTACTCGGGGGAGTCGTGGCTGAGGCGCGGCGGCCGGATCGGCTCAGAGGGGTCAGCAACTTCACCACTTATTACAGAGGAAATCCACCGCTGCTGACGCCTCTCTGGGAAAGCGGCTCTCCACCGAACGGAGGGCGCGTCCGGACCCTCACCCGGCCGGGCGGGGGGGCCGGCGGGGGCCGGCGGGGGCCGGGGGGCCGGCGCTGACGCCGCGGAGCGCAAAGACGATAATCCCAGATGGAGCGAGAAAAGCTCTCCACCAATTACACAAAAAACACAGCAGCTGGTCGTCACCCAAATAATTAACGGAAAAATACCTGCCGTGACCATTCTGATTACTGACTCTCTGCTTCAGCAGGACACACACACACACACACCACACACACACACACCACACACACACACACACACACACACACACACCACACACACACCACACACACACCACACACACACACACACACACACACACACACACACACACACACACACACACACACACACACACACACACCACACACACACACCACACACACACATACACACACACATACACACACACACACACACACACACACCACACACACACAGACACACACCACACACACACACACACACACACACACACAACACACACACACACACACACACACACACAC
>JAFMOC010000363.1:22500-55000 GCA_019802505.1 Corydoras sp. C115 | reverse complement strand
AACCACACCCACATTACAAACCACACCCACAATATAAACCACACCCACAATACAAACCACAGTATAAACCACACCCACAATACAAACCACACCCACATTACAAACTACAACTACAATATAAACCACAACCACAATATAAACCACACCCACATTACAAACCACACCCACAAAATAAACCAAACCCACATTACAAACCACACCCACAATACAAACCACACCCACATTACAAACCACACCCACTCTGTTAACCTTACAACCTCATTATTTATATTAGTTTTATAATCAGAGCCTTAATGACGATTCGATTTCGATTCCTTAAGCCAACGATTCGATTCTTTTCGATAATTAAGAATTCCTCATGATACGATACGATACGATCCAATGCTCAATATGTTTTATATTAAACCAATTAACTTTCAAATAAATCAATAAGAAAATAATTGTAAATTGATCTTTTCATTATTATGATATATAAACTGTATAAACCACGCCCTCTTTAGAAGCCACACCTTCTGTTTGGCTCCTCCCTCCTCTGGATGTCTTTTCCCGTCAGCACTCGGACGTGATGACTTCAGCTTACAGTCGGTCCATTTTTCTTCCCTGGGGTGGGGGGGGGTGGGGGGGGGGTTGTTGTTGCCTCTTTGCCTCCTACACACAGAGCAAAGCAAGATAAATTGAATTTAATCTTCCTGAAAGTCTGGAAGCAGAACGTGTTTGTCTTCGATTCAGCAAAGAAAAAGAAAACAGGTTGTTTAGAATCTGCCCTCCATCTGCTGCAGGGAGGAGGAGAACACGCCGGGGGCCCCGAGGGGCCCCAAACATTAACATGCTGTACTACAGTGACTCCTGATCATCAGCAACCTCTGAATAATAATCATCCATATCGTTATTTATCTAGGGTTATAATATTATTATATTATTATTATTATTATTATTATTATATTATTATTATTATTATTATTATTATTATTAGTATAATTATTATATTATTATTATATTAATATTATTATAATAAACGCTCGTTCTTTAAGATGTGGACACTCACGTTTCACCTACACCAGCTTTATCATGCATTAGCTTATATTATTGGAACAGTGGCTTAGAGTTTAGCATGTTCTCCTCTCAGCGCTTGGGATCCAGGTTTGTTTGAAAGGTCTGGGTGGAGTTTGCATGTTCGTGCGGGTTCTCCGGTTTCCTCCCACAGTCCAAAAAACAAGGTAAACTGAATTCTCCAAATTGCCCCATATAGAGTATGTGTGAGTAAGTGTGTGCCCGGTGATAGATTGCCCCCCTGTCCTGGGTGTCTGCCCAGCACCCGAAACGTTCTCCATTGGATGGACATAGGGACCTCCCCCCCCCGGGTGACCCTAATATAGGATAAAGCAGATGTTGGGTGGACGTTGTGTTTGTGGATTGTTGGCGTTGGCGGCGCTGAGCAGAAGGTTCAGTGGGTCCTGACTTTGGGGACGTGGGGGGACGTGGGGGGGGCGGGGTTCAGATGGTACGTACGGGTTTTTAATTGCCGGTGCTCCGTAGCAGAGGACACCGAGTGAAACGGAGGGAGGCCTGTTCCGTACAGACCTTTTGAAGAAGCGAGCGTAAAGCGGCATGGCATTTCTAATCGATCCCAGACGTGAGAGTGAGGGGCAACCGAGCAAACATCTGAGTGAACATCACTCTGAGGTGTGGACCTCACAACAGTGAGCTCAGGTTCAGTGATGGCAACGTTAGGAGAACGTATGGTAAACATCTCAATGGTTTTAATTGTATGATATCAGTGAGAGGGCGGCACGATGGCTTAGTGGTTTGGCACGTTCTCCTCCAAGCGCTGGAGATTCCAGGTTCGAATCCCAATCTGGGTGGAGTTTCCATGTTCTCCCCGTGTCCACGTGGGTTTCCTCTGGGTTCTCCGATTTCCTCCCACAGTCCAAAAACATGGATCAAGTCAACTGAGTTCTCCAAATTGCCCCATATAGAGTGTGTGAGTGACTGGGCCCAGTGATAGATTGCCCCCCCCGTCCTGGGTGTATCTGCCCAGCACCCGAAACGTTCTCCCCTGGATGGACGTTCTCCCCGTGACCCTAATAGAGGATAAAGCGGAAGATAATGTATGGATATCAGTGAGTTAACTCTGTTTGTCCACATACTTTTGATCAGGTCATATGTTCATTCTCACAGCCACGGCTTCTGAAATGTTACAGGACCCAGCACAGAGCCCTGATGCACCCCATAACTGATTCCCATTTCCCACGCCGTCCGTCTGTCCCTCCGCCTCGCTGCTATCATGACATATCTGTAATAGGATGTCCGTCCTCCCTTCAGCGTCTCCATCCCTGACCTCCGTCCCTGACCCGCTCGGTTCTGCAACCGAGGAACCGCTGATGTTCCGCCGGTCACCTGATAACCATATTTCCCTCACCATCGTTCCTTCCCTTCATATCTCGTCTTCATTACACTTACCTCACCTCGTCTCCAGCCATTCTGCATGCCCCCCCCCCTCCCCAAAAAGCCACCGAAGTGAACCAGTGACGCAACCTCTGGACGTTTGCGGTACCGCGGCTCTGTGTGACGGTTCCAGGCCTCTGGTTTGGTTCTCCTGATGTCTTTATGTTTGATTTCTTCAGAGCTTCATTAAAACGTTCTTCATTCTGTTCAGCAGAACGTTGTAGGAACACTACGGGGTCCAGGTCCAGGTTCAGGTTCAGATTCAGGTTCAGGTCCAGTTCCAGTTTCAGGTCCAGGTCCAGGTTCAGGTCCAGGTTCAGGTCCCGGTTCAGGTCCAGGTTCAGGTCCTGGTCTAGGTCCAGGTCCAGGTCCAGGTTCAGTTCCAGGTTCAGTTCCAGGTTCAGGTCCAGGTTCAGTTCCAGGTTCAGGTCCTGGTCTAGGTCCAGGTCCAGGTCCAGGTTCAGTTCCAGGTTCAGTTCCAGGTTCAGGTCCAGGTTCAGTTCCAGGTCCAGGTTCAGGTCCAGGTTCAGTTCCAGGTTCAGGTCCAGGTTCAGGTCCAGTTCCAGGTCCAGTCATGTTTCTGAAAGGTTCCTGTATTTCAGTGACCGGTTCAGGGAGAGTGAATGAGTGAATGAAGGGTTCTGATGTGTTCTGGATGAGTTTGTGAATGAATCACTTAATAAATCATTCAATGTTTCAGAGAATCATATAAATAATCAGCTAAATGAATCTGTGAATCATTTAGTGGTTCAGCAAATGAATCGGTGAGTGAATCAGTGAAGTGATGATTGGGTGATTAAATGATTCCTGACTCCTGACTCCCAGCCTCACAGGTTAACGAGTTTTAAATGGTTAATGTCTGATAAGTGTTTTTAATTAAATCCACAGCTGAATCTTTAACGCTTCGTTTATTTAATGAACTTATGTCTCATTTTCTCAACTGCTGATTTATCTCTCTCTCTCTCTGTCTCTCTCTCTCTGTCTCTCTCTCTCTCTGTCTCTCTCTCTCTCTCTCTCTCTCTCTCTCTCTCTCACCCTCTCTCTCTTACTCTCTTGCTCACTCGTTCACTCTGCTTTAATAAACCACCAGAACAACATTTCCTGAAGGTTATATGAAGGTTAGTCACACTGCACTGAGTTTCATAAAAGGTTGTATTGAGGTTGTACTTAGGTTGTATTGAGGTTGGTTGCAGGTTTGACGTGTTTATTAGGAAGCGACCGAATCATTAAATAATGATCTTCTTTTTTAATAAAACTTAGGAATATATGAGGAATAAATGATTCACTCATTAAATAATTAACGTTAACATTTCGGCTTTGAAACTAGTTTCCGACTGCGTGAGGTGTTATTAAAACTTTTTGTTTTTCTTCATTTCAATAATTAGTTTTTACAGTTTATAATTAATAAATATAAAAAATAAGCTAATTATGGAAAAATGATCTGAGGTCAGTTTTAACAGAGAATTAAATGATTGAATTTTACTTACCTATGTGTGTTTGTATGTGTGTGTGTGTGTGTGTGTGTGTGTTTGTATGTGTGTGTGTGTGTTTGTGTGTGTGTGGGGGGGGTGTGCACGTGTGTGAAACGGCAGCAGAAGCTGAACACTATGGAAAGTGGATTAAAAATAAAGAAATGTAATAATGAAGCGTTTAATTGAAACTGGAGTGAAATATAATTACGAGCTTCTTCCCCAGAGAGCTGACAAACATTACCTCCACTCACACCGCCATTACCTCGGCTTTCATCTTCACAAAATACACACACTGTGCAGCACCATCACTGTTATCATAATTAAATAACACACACACACACACACACACACACACACACACTTAATGACTCAAAAAGGTTTGATTGGATTTGGGATCAAAGGAAGTTGAACAAAGCAGAGAATCGACCGTCGTTCTGTTTTTGCGTCTTTAAATAGAAAATGTTTCAGCGTTTAATTCAGTAATGCGACGATTTCAGGCTTTTATTTATAGAAACTAATGTAAACAGTCGTTCATCCAATAACACACACACCAACACACACCAACACACACCAACACACACCAACACAAACCAACACACACCAACACAAACCAACACACAATAACACACAATAACTCACACCAACACACACTAACACACACTAACACACACTAACACACACTAACACACACTAACACACACTAACACACACTAACACACAATAACACACAGTAACACACACCAACACAAACCAACACACAATAACACACAATAACTCACACCAACACACACTAACACACACTAACACACAATAACACACAGTAACACACACCAACACAAACCAACACACAATAACGCACACCAACGCACACCAACACACACCAACACACAATAACACACAGTAACACACACAAACACAGTAACACACACCAACACACAACACACAATAACACACAGTAACACACACAAACACAGTAACACACACTAACACACAGTAACAAACACAATAAAAACACACAGTAACACACAATAACACACCAACACACAATAACACACAATAACACACACCAACACACACCAACACACACCAACATCACGACCACAGAACCAAAAACCCATTAAAGGACAGAACGCCTCAGCGGGAAGTTCCTGTGTTAGATTCCCAAAGTTCTTTCTGGATGAAATTTGCATGTTCTCCCCACATCCGGGCTCCAAAAAAACCTGACTGAAAGTGAATGAGACCAAAGCGGTGTAAATGTGACTGTTGTGCTGTGACCTGGCAACCTGTTACTGGTGTTACCCTCGGTTTGTACCTCATGAGTGCTGGGATAGGCTGGAGCCTCAGCCATCGCTGAGTGAGACACTTCAGATGAAGCTGATTGATGTTCTAAACGTTTGTAAAGTTGAAGTTGTTTCGGTTCCTTTGAGGCGTTCTTATTAAAGGCGGTCGGCGCGTGTGTGTGTGTGTGTGGGGGGGGGGGGGGGGCGTGTCCCGCGCTCTGTTCTTCTAACATCAGATGTGACCTTTGACTTTTCCCGGCATTAGCATTTTAATGGGCTGCTGTGGGCGGAGCTGAGCGTGAGTGAGAGATGAAGGCAGGTTTCTGAAGGCGCTCGCTCGCTTTGTTTTTGTTCTCCGTCGTTCTTTGCGCCTCGAAGCGGCGGGACGAAGCGGCGGGACGAAGCGGCCGGATCAATCACAACAGCTTCGGCTTAAAAGGTGCCCTGTGGCGAATTAGCAAGCTGCCAGCATTGATCCCCATCCCCCGGCGGCTCGGCCAACGCAAACAGTTCAATAGAGTTTCAGCTGACTCCGCCTCCCTCGCACCCGCTGCTCCGCCTCCCGCTCCGCACATGCTAACATTTAAACACCACGCCGCTAGTTCAACAATCAGCTGCAGAACCAATCAGATTACTGCAATCTCACTCAAGAGCTCTGTGTGTGTGTGTGTGTGTGTGTGTGTGTGTGTGTGTGTGTGTGTGTGTGTGTACATATGTGTATGAGCGATAGTCAGTGTGTGTACATATATAGAGTGTGTGTGTGTGTACATAGTGTGTGAGCATGTGTGTGTATATGTGTATTTATGTGTGCATGTGTGTATCTGTGTACGTGTGTGTGTTTGTGTGTGTGTACGTGTGTATGTATATGAGTGGGAGATGGTTAATGTGTGTACATATAGAGTGTGTGTGTGTGTGTGTGTGTGTGTACATAGTGTGCATGTGTGTATGTATATGTGTGTGTGTATATATATATAGTTGTGTGTGTGTTTATGTGCACTTGCATGCGTGTGTGTGTGTGTGTATTTCTGTGTTCATGCGTGCATGTGTTTCTGTGTACGTGTGTGTTTGTGTGTTTGTGTGTATGTTGTGTGTGTGTGTGTGTGTGTATATGTATATATATATATATATGTGTGTGTGTGTGTGTGTGTGTGTGTGTGTGTGTGTGTGTGTGTACATATATAGAGTGTGAGTGTGCATGTGTTTATCTGTGTGTGTGTGTGTGTGTGTGTATGTGTGTGTGTACATATATAGAGTGTGTGTGTGTGTGTGTGTGTGTGTGCAGCAGGGTGATATAAGGCGGTGTGTTAGTGTGAGTGTTGGACACAGACGTCTCTATCACCTTCATCTACATATAAATTGGAATGCTGTATAAATCATTAATCCTGCAGGAACACAATAACCTGTAAATCTGCACCAATCAGAGTTCAGACGCCGGGCGAGGCGAGAGAACGCCGCCGCCACGCGAGAGAGAGAACGCCGCCGCCGCGAGAGAGAGAACGCCGCTGCCGCGAGAGCGAGAACGCCGCTGCCGCGAGAGTCCGAATGAGATGTTTAACAGAATAGAGAAATAAGAAAAATCTGCTTATGTTCTGATTTATGAATATGAAGCGCACAACGCTGAGTTCACACTTTATATACGGGATGGGTGGAGGGAGGAGGGTGGAGGGAGGAGGGAGGAGGGTGGAGGGAGGAGGGAGGAGGGAGGGGGGTGGAGGGAGGAGGGTGGAGGGAGGAGGGAGGAGCGAGGTCGGGGGACGGAGGAAAGCATTCAGCATTAGAACCCTGATGTTTTAAATGAGATCCTGCTGCTGTTCTGAGGATCATCATATTATTGATATATTTGTGTTTATTTCCCTCAAAACCAACGTTCTCACAATGTTCTCACAACATTCTCACAACGTTCTCACAGCGTTCTCACAACGTTCTCACAACGTTCTCACAAAGTTCTCACAACGTTCTCACGCTACCTCCACCATGCTTTACTGTAGACTGGGCTTATATGAGGCACTCTGCTCAGCGTTTTGATATTAAGCTGGAGGAACCACTCTCCGTGTGTCATTTCGGGTTCCAGATCTGGGTCGGGTTCCGCTGCGGCCCTCACGCAGTCGAAGGGAACGGACCCTCTGCCACTTTTGGGAGGAGAATAGCCGGAATAGCTCCGTCGGTCAGCCGGAACTAACGCCGTTCTCCTCCGCCTGGTTCTAGAGCTCCAGCGGGTTCGCCGCCAACAACAGATTTGTGAGCAACGCTGCATCTCAATCCGAAAGGCGCCGCTGGAGGACGGAACCCTTTCACCGGCGTTTCTTTGGAACCCGAGAGCAGGACGTTCCCGACGCAGTAACTGCCGACTCGATGGAACGAAACTAATGCCACTGAGCTGGAGTTCCGACGGAACTGCAGCACCGCTGGAGAGGAGTTACAACCTCCAGGTTCTAGCTGCTGAGTCCCGGGTTCCAGGTGATGGGGAGAACATGTCCTCCACCGTACTTCAACGTAGCAGATCAGTAAAAAGGATCAAAGACTTTGATGTTCCTCTGAGTGCCGGTCGAGGACATCTCTCTCTCTCTCTCTCTCTCTCTCTCTGTCTGTGTAAAGGTCAGGCGCTGTGACATCACTTCCTCCGCCCGCTCCTACATCTGCTGGAGACGAGATAAACATCATCTCACGCAATCAGAAGTAAACAGTTTAGTGAAACACCGCAGCGTAAAGAACTCATCCATCTCTCTCGGCAGATCTCCCTCGGGAAGCCACGTTCTGCGCCCGAAGCACCGAGAAGAACTTATCGTAGTCATCAGTCACCGCCCGTCAGCCCGTCCCCCCGTCCCCCCGTCCCCTCGCAAGAACGTCCTCGCTCACAAAAACCCGACTCGGCGCTTCCTCTTCATGTTCTCCTTCCACACACTGCATGATTCCTCCCTCTCCACCCCCAAGTTTTGGAACCCCTCGGCGTGAGTGCCACTCATCTCCATTCTCTCTCTCTCTCTCTCTCTCTCTCTCTCTCTCTCTCTCTGACGCCGCGGGGATTTCTGGATTTATTTATTGATTATTATGTTCAGTATTTCCATCCATCCATTATCTTCAGCTTAATCCTCTACTAGGGTCGCGGGCGGGGGGGGTTCCCCATGCCCATCCAGCGGAGAACGTCTTGGGCGCTGGGCAGATAGACATATACATCCATCACTGAACACACACTCACTCACACACTCACACTCTATATGGGGCAATTTGGAGAACTCAATTAACTTGATCCATGTTTTTGGACTGTGGGAGGAAACCGTAGAACCCGGAGGAAACCCACGCGGACACGGGGAGAACATGCAAACTCCACCCAGATTGGGATTCGAACCGGGATTCCCCAGCGCTGAGAGGAGAACATGCCACTGAGCCACCGTGCCGCCCACAGATGTATTTTTATTTATTTATTTATTTTTAAAGTTCTTCGCATTGTGCTTCAATTCGAGCTCTCCTCTTACAGACCGACGTCCTGCGTCTCTGTGAAGGAACGTTAGGACGTTAGAACGCTAAATGTTATATAATTTCATCTAAATGTTCTCCGTTTTCCGCTCCACGTTTAAACTCAGAGTGCGTTTGAGAACGCCGCATCGCGTTTTAAACCCGTTCCCTCGTCGTTCGCTTGTCGTCCCGTCGCTCAGCGCTCGGCGTGCTGTTTGCTTTCGGCAGGTGTGTGTGCTGGAGAACCCGCGGGAACCGATGTTCCCCAAACACACGGCTCGCACCCGCTGCAGCCATGTACAGCTTCTGCTGGAGTTCAAAACACACAACTGGCTACTGGCTGTAGAACCCCCGGGCAAAACGATGCACTCACTAAAACACACTCACACACACACACACACACACACACACACACACACACACACACACACACACACACACTGGAAACTCCATTAGATACATATCCTTATTTCTGAACCCAGTGACCATTATATAGAGTTTGTGGTTCTACTTTGGTTCTCTACTTCTCTACAGACTCTGTTAGTGCCCATTGGTATGTTCTCTAATCTATACAATTAATACCATACAGTGTATCACATGTTGTTATATACTGTAAACGATGGCATATGCTTTATATAAGAGGCGGGGCTTATGTCTGATGTTTGATGTTCTCAGTGGTACCAACGTGGTTCCCGATTTATTGACTTTGAGAAGTTTAGTATGGAATGGAGAAAACATGCCAAACTCCAGACTTCGTGGTTCGCTGGGAAGCAAAACTAAAAGTGCTAATTAATGTAAATGTGCGGGCGGTGCCATTCCGCACCATTAAGGCCAGCGTGGTCATGGACTCGACTAACGGCCCTCGCTTGATTGGACACCGTGAGTGTCGTTCCACTCGAGTGGAGATGAAACCGTTACGTGAGGGAACCAGATCATGAAATAAGGCAGAAGAACGTTGACGGAGCTCCAGGGACGATCGAAATGGAGACGAAATGCCAGCGTCTGCGGAGACCGGACCCTCACGTAGGATTGGGTTCCGATTGGGTTCCGTTTTTAAATGACCGGTGCCGGGTCAGTGGTGGTGTTCCGGCGTTCCTGCGCCCACGCAACACTGACAGGTTGTCGTTATTCAGGTCGGTGGAGGTCACATGCTTCTGCAGCCAGCTCGTCGGCAGAACCAGGGTGGTTGTGGGTAATGGACTGGGTCTTTAGAACCGCTTCAAACGTGTTCGCTGAAAGGCTTCAGAGTCTGAGCAGGAAGTCAGATAATCAAGGTGTAACGGAGAGACACCTAATCAGATTACAGCTGCTATTGATTGTCTCTCTCCAGCTGGGCTGATGAGGTTCCGCTCGTCCTGATGTCCCGATGTCATCGCCGCGCCGCTCGCTCCGGGGGAACCTCTGGGTGTAATCAGCGTCTCAGACTGCCGCTGCATTATTAAAAGTCTTGACCCTTTAGAGTGAGGCTCGGTGTCAGACGCGTGAACCGTTAGCACCGGGATAGGCCTCAGATTTGATTTCACCCGATGACCAACCAAAGACAAAGATCTGGACTCGGTTCAGATCGCGTTTTCTGCAGAGTCAGCATTATGATCTCAGACTGCAGCCTTTAACTCTTTATTTTAGTAAAATATCAAACAAATATCAATTTAAAGTTTAAATCTATTAGATAGAAACAGAACTCATCGTTTTGCCTCTTTTATTAATTAGTGTGATTGCCATATATGGCAACATATGATTATCTGATTTTTAATTTACACCGTTTATTTCCATCTTAATTCTCACATATTTTTAAAGCTATTGACGCGATTTCCGTCGGACAAAGCTTTAAAAGTTTTATAGTTTCTATAGTTTGGTTTCTTTAGTTTAAGTTCTTTAGTTTGGGTTCTATAGTTAGGTTTCTTTACTTTGGGTTCTTTACTTTGGGTTCTTTAGTTTGGTTTCTTTAGTTTAAGTTCTTTAGTTTGGGTTCTATAGTTTGGGTTCTATAGTTTGGGTTCTTTACTTTGGGTTCTTTAGTTTGGTTTCTTTAGTTTGGGTTCTTTAGTTTGGGTTCTTTACTTTGGGTTCTTTAGTTTGGTTTCTTTAGTTTGGGTTCTTTAGTTTGGATTCTTTACTTTGGGTTCTATAGTTTGGGTTCTTTAATTTGGGTTCTGTAGTTTGGGTTCTGTAGAGTGGGTTCTTTAGTTTGGGTTCTGTAGTTTGGGTTCTGTAGAGTGGGTTCTTTAGTTTGGGTTCTGTAGTTTGGGTTATTTAGTTTGGGTTCTGTAGAGTGGGTTCTTTAGTTTGGGTTCTGTAGAGTGGGTTCTATAGTTTGGGTTCTGTAGTTTGGGTTCTTTACTTTGGGTTCTATAGTTTGGGTTCTTAACTTTGGGTTCTGTAGTTTGGGTGCTATTGTTTGGGTTCTTTACTTTGGGTTCTGTAGAGTGGGTTCTTTACTTTGGGTTCTTTAGTTTGGGTTCTATAGTTTGGGTTCTGTACTGAGGGTGAGGGTGTCGGGTCGTTGGCGCCGTCCTTGTGGTTGGTAGGTCAGTATCAGGTTCCCCGTGTCGATCGGCGCTCTCACGTCGCGGGCTGATTAACGAGCAGATCGTTTA
Source organism: Corydoras sp. C115 (assembly GCA_019802505.1). NCBI lineage: Eukaryota > Metazoa > Chordata > Actinopteri > Siluriformes > Callichthyidae > Corydoras > Corydoras sp. C115. The sequence continues at coordinate 43,753 of JAFMOC010000363.1, read as the reverse complement.
ACGAGCGTGATCGTTATCGGGATCGTTAGACGAGTGCGGGTCGATCGCTGAGGCGCCAACAACCTCAAAACGGAGGGGAGACTGAGGGGGGGGGGCCTTCAGCTGACGCTGATCCTCATTTAAATACACACACACTCACAAAAAACACACACACTCACAAAAAACACACACACTCACAAAAAACACACACACTCACAAAAAACACACACCCGTCCTCCACTGGGGTCGCGGGGGGGGGGGGGGGGGTTCAGGCACTGGACAGATATCTATATAACACTATATAAATATCTATTACTGGACACACACACACACACACACACACACACACACACACACACACACACACACTATATGGGGCAATTTAGAGCATTCAATACTAAGAGGAGAACATGCCAAACACTAAGCCACGAGTCAAACAGTTTTTCATTTCAAATGGACTGGACTTCTGTTCACTCTGTTTTTGAACCGTTGCGGAGGTCGCGGTTACCTGTCCATCACAGGGCGGACACACAGGCATGGGGAGAACATGCAAACGTCCCGTCGTTCGGACGTTCCTGCGGGGGCGCTGCGGGTCGTACGGATTTAGGGAAGGTCGGAGGGATGGACCTCGCTGTGGACGCGGCGCAGAGACGTCTCTGATAGAAAGAGAATGGCGGAGGCTAAAGTCCAATAACATCAATAAAAAAGAAATCAAATGAAAAGGCAGAAATAAAGTCGAGTCATTCAGCAGCGCTCAGCCCCCCGAGGTGAAGCGCACACACACACACACACACACACACACACACACACACACACACACACACACACACAGCTTCACATACCAATCACCGACCAATCAGACGCTCACATCTGTACAGCTTCACATCAATCAGTCAGTTTAGTGAACTCCATCAGTATGAGGTCACTGACTGTGATGTCATCACATTTACATCAGTAACATCTCCGAGGACATCCATCTGAAACATGGATTTTATTCAGTTTACCTTCAATTTATTCATCCATCCACCAACCCATCCATCCATCAACCCATCCACTAACCCATCCATCAAACCATCCATCCATCAACCCATCCACTAACCCATCCATCAAACCATCCATCCATCAACCCATCCACCAACCCATCCACCAACCCATCCATCCACCAACCCATCCATCCACCAAACCATCCATCCACCAACCCATCCACCAACCCATCCATCCATCAACCCATCCACTAACCCATTCATCAAACCATCCATCCATCAACCCATCCACCAACCCATCCATCAACCCATCCATCCACCAACCCATCCATCCACCAAACCATCCATCCACCAACCCATCCACCAACCCATCCATCCACCAAACCATCCATCCACCAACCCATCCATCCACCAAACCATCAATCCACCAACCCATCCATCAGTTTCGTATTATTCCATTTATTTATCCAACAAGTGATTCCTCATCCATCAGTTCAGCCCTAATCATGGATTCATTCGTCCCCTGTCCGTTCGTTCATCCACCCAACAGGAACCAAACTGCGCTGACGGAGACGCAGACATCTGGAACCCCACAGTCAGCTGATCTGAGGACGGCGACGGAGACGCCAGGTTTGTTTTTATTTGTGGAAGATCAACGCAGAGTAACGCAGAACGACAACCTGAATGAACACCAATACCTCACATCAAAGAGACGCTCTCGAACATCAAAGAGACGCTCAGAGACATCAAACAGTCCACTGGCCACGTCAACGAGGTCGCAAACGCGGAACAGACGTTCACTTTAACAGACATCACCGTCAAAAGCGCCGATACGACGTTCCACGGTGGAGAATTCTGGATGTGGAATGTTCCCCTCACAGAGAACCTAAAGACAAACCTCCAGCTGATGACGTACGTTCCGTTATTCTACGTTTACATTTAGTTATTTTATTTAAAGCGACTTATAGAATCCCATATTTGTCAGAACACAGGGTTGGTACAGCGCCCCCTGGAGCAGGGAGGGTTAAGGGACTCACTCAAGGGCCATCGCTGTCCCATCACCCTGTCGCTGTCCCGTCACCCCGCCGCTGTCCCGTCACCCCGCCGCTGTCCCGTCACCCCGCCGCTGTCCCGTCACCCCGCCGCTGTCCCGTCACCCCGCCGCTGTCCCGTCACCCCGCCGCTGTCCCGTCACCCCTCGCTGTCCCGTCTCCCCTCGCTGTCCCGTCACCCCGCCGCTGTCCCGTCACCCCGCCGCTGTCCCGTCACCCCGCCGCTGTCCCGTCACCCCGCCGCTGTCCCGTCACCCCGCCGCTGTCCCGTCACCCCTCGCTGTCCCGTCACCCCTCGCTGTCCCGTCACCCCTCGCTGTCCCGTCACCCCGCCGCTGTCCCGTCACCCCTCGGCTGTCCCGTCACCCCTCGGCTGTCCCGTCACCCCTCGGCTGTCCCGTCACCCCTCGGCTGTCCCGTCACCCCTCGGCTGTCCCGTCACCCCGGCGCTGTCCCGTCACCCCGGCGCTGTCCCGTCACCCCTCGGCTGTCCCGTCACCCCTCGGCTGTCCCGTCACCCCGCCGCTGTCCCGTCACCCCGCCGCTGTCCCGTCACCCCTCGCTGTCCCATCACCCCTCGCTGTCCCAGTCACCATGCTATTGCCATCCCATCACCCCACTGCTCTCCCGTCACCCCATCGGTGTTCCATCAACCCCTTACTGTTTCGTCGCCATCCCTGACCCCTTAGCATTCTCGTCACCCCGTTGCTGTCTCGTCACCATCCTGTTGCCGTTCCATCACCCCGCCGCTGTCCCGTCACCCCGCCGCTGTCCCGTCACCCCGCCGCTGTCCCGTCACCCCGCCGCTGTCCCGTCACCCCGCCGCTGTCCCGTCACCCCACCGCTGTCCCGTCACCCCACCGCTGTCCCGTCACCCCATCGGTGTTCCACATTTAGTCATTTAGTCCATCACCCCCTTACTGTTTCGTCGCCATCCGTGACCCCTTAGCCCTCCCTTCACCCCGTCTCTGTAAAAGTTCTAATTTCAGTGTTTGTGCAGTCGGGGTTCCGATACACCCTGGGCTGTTGAAGGTTGCAGATCGTGATGCAGACTGACGGATATTTGTATAGTTTTATGGATGTGTTCCAAGCCCCCCCCCCACCTCCACCTCCACCACCACCACCACCACACAGGCCATAAACCTGTCAACAAGCACTAACCAGTTCATCTGAGCTGTATGAGCCCCGTTACCCATAATCCTCGGTATGTTCCATGCCCTCTACAACTTTATCATCACTTCCAAACTGCGCTGCGACTCAATCCTTCACGCCTTGAGAGATTGGAGAGGTCGGCATGGCGACCGGGGCGCATGCTGTTCATCATTAGCCGCGGCGTCCCGATCCCGCCGAGAGCGCGGTGATAAATGTGTGTCTGCCGCGGCGGGCGTCGCCAACGCAGCCCTCGTCACGCCGCGCTCTCCGATGCAATCTCCCTGGCTGACCTACAGCGGGGCTCGCCGCGCCGCGCCGAGTGAGTGATGTACGGGCCGCGGCTCCGCCCTCCGTCCGAAAACACCTTTTAAATGATGTCGTAGCGCCGGTGTAATTTCACACATCACATTTGGGCCGATTGCTGGAGGAGTAATAAAGTCTCCTCAGAGCCAACGCTGAGGGAGGGGCGTTCCTCAACCTGCAAACAACCGACCAACCCAAAGATCACCACAGATCATCACAGATCAACCTAAGATCACACCAAAGATGACCAAAAATCAGCACAGATCACCAAGGATCACCACAGATCAACCAAAGATCACCAAAAATCACACCAAAAATCACCACAGATCACCAAAGACCAGCACAGATAATCAAAGATCACCACAGATCACCAAAGATCACACCACAGATCACCAAAGACCACCACAGATCACCAAAGATCACACCACAGATCACCAAAGATCATCAAAGATTGCCACAGATCACCAAAGATCATCAAAGATCACCCCAGATCACCAAAGATCATCAAAAATCACCACAGATCACCAAAGACCACCACAGATAATCAAAGATCACCACAGATCACCAAAGATCACACCACAGATCACCAAAGACCACCACAGATAATCAAAGATCACCAAAGATCATCAAAGATTGCCACAGATCACCAAAGATCAACAAAGATCACCCCAGATCACCAAAGATCATCACAAATCACCACAGATCACACCAAATATCGCCACAGATCACCAAATATCGCCACAGTCTCACATCCTTCAGCCCTCAGCACCTTTAAAAAATAATGAATAATTAACAGAAGGGGGTGACACAGTGTTTAGCATGTTCTCCTCTCAGTGCTGGGGATCCAGGTTCGAATCCCAATCTTTGTGGAGTTTCCATGTTCTCCATGTGTCTGCGTGGGTTTCCTCCGGGTTCTGCGGTTTCCTCCCACAGCCCAAAAACATGGATTCAAGGTGAATTGAATGCTCCAAATTGCCCCATATATAGTGTGTCTGTGTGAGTGAGTATGGCGTTTAAAGGCGGTATAGTCCGGGACGTTCTGGTGGCTCTGTTTGGAGCGTGGAGTTATAACAGGAACAGATCTTTCAGAAAGGTTCCTCTTCGTTACAGGAACCTTAAGTTGGAGCTTTGTAAAGTTCCTTCACCTCCAGCAAATCAGAACCTTGTGTAAAGCGTCATGATGGCTGGCTGGATGAAGACCCTTCATAGTTCACTCTTACACCCTCATTATTATAATTATCATTATAATTATCATTATAATTCTACAGGCAGTAATGAAGGTGTTAACGAGGCTGATTAAAGGGTGAGTGAGCCGCTGAGTGGACCTGCGCGGCTGCTGTTTTGCGATGCAGACGTCGTGTTGGCCGCTCGGCGCTCCGGGCGTTTCGGATCCGCGGAGTCGCGGGAGGCAGCGATGTTCAGACTGTCAGAAGAAATCCCAATAATGAGGCGCAGATCGATTCGGCAGATAAAACTGTCGCCGTTTCACCTTAAAAACAAACTCGACGTCGGTATCAGACCTCCAGCACGTCTAATTACACCCCCTCACTGACGGAACCGGCTCAGAGAGGGCGAGGGAGGGGTGCAGGGTCCCCCCGGTGTGCAGGTGATGGAGGAGAATGGATGATGACATCATTATAATAACTACTTTTATTAATTCATAAATAAATGTGGCGACATGGTGGCCTAGTGTTTAGCATGTTCTCCTCTCAGCGCTCCGGGAATCCAGGTTTGAATCCCAGTCTGGATGCAGTTTGCATGTTCTCCCCGTGTCTGTGTGGGTTTCCTCCCACAGTCCAAAAACATGGATTCAAGGTAAATAGAATGCACCAAATTGCCCCATATAGTGTGTGAGTGAGTGTCTTCCCTGGATGTGCGTGGGGATTTAATTGGATTGCAGTGGCGGTTCTCTGACTGTGGGTGGAGCTGTTCTGCGATGGCGGTGGTGGAGTTTCGCAGCCGGGCGTCGTCTGTAAACAGACGGAACCTCGCGCTCCTCGCGCCGCCGTCCTTCCCCGTTGCGTTTGTTTGCTATTTGTTTTCTCGCTCAAAAGGTTTTGGGAGAACAAGGTGCAGATGGAGATGTGGGTTCCGCACTCTCCTGCTGTGGACTGCGGGCGGCTAACGGCTCCGAGTCCCGGGATGCTCCGACCCTTTCCCACAATTCCCTGCTGCACCGCTAACGAGGCTTGAGAATCTGACAGTTGACTTTTAAAGAGAGAGAGAGAGAGAGAGCGAGCGAGAGAGCAGACGTGAAAGCAGAGTAATAAAACAGAGGTGTGTGCTGATGGAGGCGCTGCTGCTGCCGCCTGATGAGGTGGAGTCCCCGCTGAGCGCTCACCGCCGCCACGCCGCCGCAACACCGCCGAAACCACGCCGCCGAAACCACGCCCCCACTGCGGGCCCACGCTAAACACTGCGCTAGCTTTAGCCATGATGCTAGCACCGTGATGTGATAACAGAGCAAAGCCTTTCATCTTTCTTTCATTTCGTGTGTGTGTGTAATGTGTTTGTAATGTGTGTGTGTGTGTGTGTGTGTAATGTGTTTGTAATGTGTGTGTGTGTGTGTGTGTGTGATGTGTAATATGTTTGTAATGTGTTTGTGTGTGTGTGTGTGATGTGTTTGTAATGTATTTGTGTGTGTGTGTGTGTGTGTGTGTGTGTAATGTATTTGTATGTGTGTGTGTGTGTGATGTGTTTGTAATGTATGTGTGTGTGTGTGTGTAATGTGTGTAATGTGTTTGTGTGTGTGTAATGTGTTTGTAATGTATTTGTGTGTGTGTGTGTATGTAATGTATTTGTGTGTGTGTGTGTGTGTGTAATGTGTTTGTAATGTATGTGTGTGTGTGATGTGTGTAATGTGTTTGTGTGTGTGTAATGTGTGTGTAATTGTGTAATGTGTGTAATGTGTGTGTATAATGTGTTTGTGTGTGTGTAATGTGTGTAATGTATGTGTGTGTGTGTGTGTAATTGTGTAATGTGTGTAATGTGTGTGTGTAATGTGTTTGTGTGTGTGTGTGTAATATGTGTGTGTAATGTGTGTGTCTGTGTGTGTGTGTGTGTGTGTGTGTGTGTGTGTGTGTGTGTGTGTGTGTGTAAAATTCAGTATAAAGCCCTTAGTGTATGGGTGGTTGTGTATAATGTGTGTTTCAGTGTGTGTGTGTGTGTGTGTGTGTGTGTGTGTGTGTGTGTGTTTCAGAGTGTGTGTGTGATCACTCTGTAAACCTGTATTCTGTATAAAGCCCTCAGTGTGTGGGTGGTTGTTTATAGTGTGTGTGTGTGTGTGAGTAGTTGTTTATAGTGTGTGTGTGTGTGTGTGTAGTTGTTTATAGTGTGTGTGTGTGTGTGTGTGTGTGTGGGTGGTTGTTTCCACACACTCTGTGATGTATGCTCCATTAGTTGGAGGAATGGGTGGCGCAGCGCGGACCTCTGCTGCGAGCGCTAACTGAACAAACAGAACGGCGAGCTGTAATGGCGTATGGATCTGTCCTCTCGCCGGGTCGATGGACACTCCGGTCCTGACGTCCTCACGCCGCTCCATGACCAGAAACAGAGGGGGCGCTATCAGATAAACGCCTCAGCGGCAGGGCTGGCCACACTGTTCCGGTCTGTTTGGGATGTAAACCTTAAGGTGGCGCTGTGACACACCGCGCCCACAACCAACCAACCAATCAGAAAGCTCTGAAATACTCACCTGTCCTCGTACCTCACCTCATACCTCGCGGTTCTCTTTGCCGCTGTTACCGGCGCTCTGTCCGTCAGGGAGACGTTCTGAAATCTGTCCTTAAGTAAAGACTCCGAGGTCCGACTCTAATGTTCTCGAGAGAACCTGACTCACAGTCTCAGTTCCAATTTTTCACCACGGTGAAGGTGGGGCTGATTCAGAGTCAAATCTCAAAGACTCAGAATCAATGACTTAAAGAATTAATAACTCAAAGAATCAAAGACTTAAAGACTCAGAATCAAAGAATCAAAGACTTAAAGACTCAGAATCAAAGACTCAGAATCAAAGACTCAAAGAATTAATAACTCAAAGAATCAAAGACTTAAATCTCAAAAACTTAAAGAAATAATGACTCAAAGAGTCAAAGACATAAACACTCAAGGATTTACAAACTCAAATACTCAAGAACCAAAGACTCAGAATCAAAGAACTAAATAATTAATGACTCAAGGAATCAAAGACTTCAAGACTCAGAATCAAAGACTCAAAGACTTACTGACTCAAAGACTCAGAATCAAAGACTTAATGACTTAAAGAACCAAAGACTCAAAGACTTACTGACTCAAAGACTCACAGACTCTTAAAGGTTTCAGATGGGGAGGGGGGGGCTTTACTGATTCAGTGTAGCAGAAAGCATCTGATTGGTCAGCCTCTGCGGTTCCGGTGAGCAGAGTAAAGTTGAATGTAATGTGTCGTTGTGGAACTGAATGAGTGAATAAATAAAGAATTAAAGGTGAAGATTCAGAGCAGTGAACCGTCCCAGCGCAGCAGCCAATCACAATCGCCCAATTAAAAACAGTTAGCATTCGGGCCGCGTCCCAAATCAGTCTAAAACCCGAGGGCGGGTTTCCCGTCTGAACCTGGTGGTGAGGACCCGGAGCCTCGTTTCAGCGTTATGAGGACGGAACACGTTCTACTTCACTGTCTAATGATTCCCAGATAAGCCCCGCCTCCGACCCCCAAACAACCGCAGCCGAGATGTTTTCTTAAAAAGCTTTAATTCCCGCCGGATTTGAGCTTCAGTAATTAATAGTCGCGCGGCGCTGTCAGTAATGAGAAAGGTATTAGCGGCGGCGGCGGCGCCGAGCTCGGGCGCTCTTCCCTTTTCTTTATTTATTTTCTGGTTGCAGTTAGCGCTGGCGCTAAAACCCAGGAATTTATTACACTGCCAACTTTTATTGCTCTGCAATTGAAAGCCGGCGGGGGGGAATGTGGGGAGCGTTCGGTAAGAGAAACGACGCCCAACAAACATACAGTCAACTTTTTATTGATTCCATTTTACTGGCTGATCTGTTTTTAATCTCTACAGCACTTTAAAGATAAAGAGTCCATTACACAGAAGAACGTCTTTAATATTCAGACTGACCCACTTCAACCAGAACCAAGAGAAACACCCACAACAGCACACATCAGGGGAGGGGCTGCGGCAGTGGGAGGGGCTTCTGTGGTAATGGAGACATTGGGGTGGGAGGATCTGTGACAGTGGGAGGATCTGTGACAGTGGGAGGGGCTGTGGCAGTGGGAGGGGCTTTGGCAGGGGGAGGGGCTTTATTGTAATTATTATCTAATTAACGTGGTTCTCAGGTGGAATGGGTTCTCAAACACAATCCAAAGATACTGAATATAATATGTGTCGCTCTGAATGGGTTCATGTTCAGAGATGATGGAGGTGATGGAGGTGATGAAGATGATGGAGGTGAGGGAGGTGATGAAGATGAGGGAGGTGATGGAGATGATGGAGGTGATGGAGATGAGGGAGGTGATGAAGATGAGGAAGGTGATGGAGGTGATGAAGATGGAGGTGATGAAGATGAGGGAGGTGATGAAGGTGATGGAGATGATGAAGATGATGGAGGTGATGAAGATGAGGGAGGTGATGGAGATGAGGGAGATGAGGGAGGTTATGAAGATGATGGAGGTGATGAAGATGATGGAGGTGATGAAGATGATGGAGGTGATGAAGATGAGGGAGATGATGGAGGTGATGAAGATGATGGAGGTGATGAAGATGATGGAGAGAGAGCAGAGAGAAGAGGAGGATGGAAGACAAATGAGAAAGATGAAAAGAAAGAAAGAGATTAATAACAGAGAGAGAGAGAGAGAGTAGCACTCACAGAGATGATAACATCATAAAACACACACATACACACTCACACACACACACACACTCACACACACACACACACACACACACACACTCACACACACACACACACACTCACACAATTCAATTCCTGATAGCTTTACTGCCTCTTAAGAAAAACATCACCAGAAGCCAAAAAAGCTTTAAAGGTGAAACAATCTGCAGCTTCAACAAAAGCAGCATCAGAATGTTCACTGAAATTACCCCACGGGACAGAACCCCCCCCCCCCCCCCCCCGTGCATCCACCCATCATCCACTCATCCACCCAAACCCCCCCCCCCCCCTACATCCACCCAAACCCCACCCATCCACCCCTCATCCACCCAAACCCCACCCATCCACCCATCATCCACCCAAACCCCACCCATCCCCCACTCATTGAATCATCTCTCTCTGTCTCTGTCTCTCTCTCTGTCTCTCTCTGTCTCTCTCTCTGTCTCTCTCTCTGTCTCTCTCTCTGTCTCTCTGTCTCTCTCTCTCTCTCTCTCTCTCTCTCTGTCTGTCTCTGTCTCTGTCTCTCGCTCATCCCTGGTGTTTAATTGCAGGTTTAAACAGCTTGGTTATGGGTGGTGTTTATTTCTCCGCCTACATTTCTGAATCACAGAAGCTTCGTTATCGTTGTTTAAAAAATTATTTACACAAAGAAAACAAATGTCATGACGAACAAAACCCCCCGCCGGTCTCTCTATTTTATAATCATCTGAACAGACGCGGTGTTTCACTCTGCTCTGTATGAACATCACACCTTCATCACATTCACTCATTCACATAATCACACCTTCATCACATTCACTCATTCACAACACACTAATCACACACACCTTCATCACTCATCACACCTCATCACATAATAATCACACCTTCATCACTCATTCACATAATCATACCTTCATCACTCATTCACATAATCACACCTTCATCACATTCACTCATTCACATAATCACACCTTCATCATTCACATAATCACACCTTCATCACATTCACTCATTCACATAATCACACCTTCATCACATTCACTCATTCACATAATCACACCTTCATCACATAATCTTCATCACTCATCACATAATCACAATCACATTCACTCCATTCAATCACACCTTCATCACTCATTCACATAATCACACCTTCATCACTCATTCACATAATCACACCTTCATCACTCATTCACATAATCACACCTTCATCACATTCACTCATTCACATAATCACACCTTCATCACTCATTCACATAATCACACCTTCATCACTCATTCACATAATCACACCTTCACTCATTCACATAATCACACCTTCATCACTCATTCACATAATCACACCTTCACTCATTCACATAATCACACCTTCATCACTCATTCACATAATCACACCTTCATCATTCACACCTTCATCACTCATTCACATAATCACACCTTCATCACTCATTCACATAATCACACCTTCATCACTCATTCACATAATCACACCTTCATCACTCATTCACATAATCACACCTTCATCACTCATTCACATAATCACACCTTCATTCATTAATATTAATGAGACATCAGCTCTCATACATGTTTATAATATTAGGACACACCCTCTCATTAATTCAGTCTCATTATTCATGCAGATTTAAAAATCACTAATCAGATTGTTTTAAGTTCAGTTTACTGACATTTTACGAACCCCCCCCCCCCCCCCCCCCCCTTCACCATCACCCTCACCACCTTCATCACACACACACACACACACACACACACACACTTTAGTCATTTAGTTTAACTCTAACCCTTATGAACTTCATTTGGAACACAGCCGTATATCTGACTGAGCTTGCGTTTCTCATTAATCAGCACTTGATAGGGATCAATTTGATTTGGAACACAGCCGGTCACAGTCGCTCCTGTTTCAGGGGGCAGCACCCGATGCTGCTGCTGCTGCTTTGGAACGCTGCAGGTGGTGGAACATACTCGTGGTGCTCTCTCAGTGGAGAACATGTTAAACGGATCCCGTGTAGTGCTCAACAGGACAGCGATCGATGCCTTATAGACCTGATTTGGAACACAGCCTGGTGCAGATTTATAGATTAACACGATTTGGAACACAGTCGGAGGCGGCGTGCGGTTGTAGGGAAACTAAGGGAGGGAGGGAGGGAGGGAGGGATGGGGGAACGAGGGACTAAGGGAGGGAGGGAGGGAGGGATGAAGGAATGAGGGACTAAGGGAGGGAGGGAGGAATGAAGGAATGAGGGACTAAGGGAGGGAGGGAGGGAGGGAGGAATGAGGGACTAAGGGAGGGAGGGAGGGAGGGAGGGATGGGGGAACGAGGGACTAAGGGAGGGAGGGAGGGAGTGAGAGTGAGGGAGGGATGGGGGAACGAGGGACTAAGGGAGGGAGGGAGGGAGGGAGGGGAGGGGGTGTTCATTAAAGAGAATGTTGGTAATGTTGATTTGGAACACAGCCGGTTTAGTGACTCTGAGGTTGGAGTGAAGCTTCAAAGTCAGTTCAGTTATCAGGAGCGCTGCTTTGATGTTGGCATATCTAATTTTCACCATATGTCACGTCCACAGCCTTCAGGCAGCGTGTGTGTGTGTGTGTGTGTGTGTGTGTGTGTGTGTGTGTGTGTTTGTGTTTGTGTGTGAGTATAGTTCCCCGTATGAAATTAAACACAGAGCACCTGAACCGGAGTATTATTATTGTACCAGATTTATGTGTGTTCCTCTGTCCGTGCAGTTTGGTATGTTCTCCCTGGCTCTCATCACTTTACCGAACGGGGTGGCTCCATCCGCCAATCAGCGGCCGCTCTCAGAGTTCCCCCGAGCTGGATCAGCCCGTGATCGGTTCGGGGTTAGACGACATGTCCGCTGCGGATCAGTCCGAGCTGGGGCTTATCCCGTCCTTCGGTTCGGTCCGTGCTACGTATGGAATGAATCGAGGACGGGAGGTGTAGAAGATGAAAGAGACAGTAAGATAATAGAAGAGAGAAAAAGGAAGGTCAGGAGACAGAGCGAGCGAGCGAGCGAGCGAGCGAGGAGACGTCCTCGAAGCGGCCGACTCGGAGACGTTAATCAGTTAAAGTGCTGCAGCACCAATAACTGAATTTCCAGACTACTGAATGTCAGAAAGAACATCACAATAAACACAATGCGCCGTGGAACGCTCCCGTCTGCCGGTTCCAGCCGGTTCTGTAAGGACACCCACAGCCAAAGTTTGAGGACGGCCCTCCTGAGGTTCACGGACTGAATGTGAGGATGCCGTCATGATGCTGTGACTGACCCCACCCTCACCTCACACAAACCTCTCACCTAAATCCTCCACCTAAACCCCCTCAACATCAACAATCTCAACATCAACCTCACAACCTCACCGTTAGCTCAATATAACCTGCCGCTCATCAACACCTTTACCTCCATCTCTCCTTGGCCTCCGCCTTCCCTCAGTCTCACCTCGCCTTTTTCTTTCTTTCACTTTTATTCTATTAGGGTAGCGGGGGGGGGTTCCCCATGCCCATCCAGAGAACGTGTCGGGCGCTGGGCAGATACACCCAGGACAGGGGGGCAATCTATTGCTGGACAAACACTCACTCACTCACACACTCTATATGGGGCAATTTGGAGAATTCAGTTGACCTTGATCCATGTTTTTGAAGTGTGGGAGGAAACCAGAGAACCCGGAGGAAACCCACACGGACATGGGGAGGACATGCAAACTCCACCCAGATGGCAACCACTAAGCCTCCCGTTAATCCCTTATATATTTTAAATACATATTAATGTTCCTGTAATGATTTAAACTCATTCTCATTCCCGTCTTCATCCGCGTTTGTCTTTTTGTTTTCCTCCACCTCGTTCTCATTCCCGCCGTCCTCCACCGTCCCGCCTCCATCAGATGCTCGCAGACGCGGTGTTGCCTTTAAGTGCGCTGCTTGTGTTGGGTTGTGTTACCTGCATTTAAAGTGATTAATCCGTGAAGCCTTGCACTTACATAAATAAGAGCTGTTAGAGCAAAAGACAAGGACACCAGACATCCTCCAGAAAAAAAAAAAAAAAACACAATAACATCAGGAGGGAAAAATGAGGCGCCAACTTCGCCAAGGTCTCCAACTCTCAAGGATCCGGACGGCTCTTTTTAAGCTCGTTCCCCACTACAACTAATTATAATGCTAAGTGTGACTTCACACCGACTCTCAGGATTAGTGACTTAACGCGTATAAATATGCAACATGCACGGGCGACGCGTCCCCGAGGACACCGAGCCGGTCTTTCCTCCACGTGTCCTTTTCTCAGCTTATATTTCATCCTGCGAAGACTGTAATTTGAAACAGCATCTTGCTAACGTGTGTAAAACAGGTGCTACCTCATAAGCTTTGCAAATGAGATGTTCTGAATACTAAGGAGGACGACACGGGTAAACATACCGGACCTGTTTGTCTCCTTTTGTAAGCAGCGTTGGGGTGGGAGACCGTTAGGACGTTTACATTTATTTAAAAAAAGGTGGATAGTCGTCAGGAACCGCCTAATGAGGCTTTCTGTTTGAGTTACGAGGTTTCTACAGAACCATTTTCACCAGGAGATCAGGTCCGCAGAACCAGGAGATCAGGTCCCCAGCACCAGTAGATCAGGTCCCCAGAACCAGGAGATCAGGTTTCCAGAACCAATAGATCAGGTCCCCAGAACCAGGAGATCAGGTCCCAGGACCAGGAGATCAGGTTCCCAGAACCAAGAGATCAGGTTCCCAGAACCAGGAGATTAGGTCCCCAGAACCAGGAGATTAGGTCCCAAGAACCAAGAGATCAGGTTTCCAGAACCAGGAGATCAGGTTCCCAGAACCAAGAGATCAGGTTTCCTGAACCAGGAAATCAGGTTCCCAGAACCAGGAGATCAGGTTCCCAGAACCAAGAGATCAGGTTCCCAGAACCAAGAGATCAGGTTCCCAGAACCAAGAGATCAGGTTCCCAGAACCAGGAGATCAGGTTCCCAGAACCAGGAGATCAGGCCTTTAGAACCGGGAGATCGGGTCCCCAGACTTGGAAGATCCTCGAAGTGGCTCCATTGGAAGTGGCTCGAGGTCTGAGTAAGAGTCAGGTTCTGGGTCTTGGTTCTGGGTCAGGGTCAGGGTTGTGATCCGATCGTACCATAAACCTAAAGGCAGAATTGCGACCGGTACGAGGCCCTCTGTGGAAGCATGATTAATTAAAATGAGTCCCTGCCTTCAGGACGGCTCCCTCTGGAATCAGCTCCTTCATTAGAGTCATATTCACTTCCAGCTGCCAACATCTGCGGAACATCAGGATTAACTGGAGGGAATGTCTGTGACGAACTGAAAATATTTAATGGAACCCGGACGTCTCTCATGGACGTCTGAGAGCATTACCCAGGAGAACCGCCGTCGACTTTAATGCAGGGACTTTAAGGAAAACCCCAGCATTCCCCGGGGGCCTCGTGTCTTGTGGTCACCCCTGAGGTGTTCGGGGACCCACTGGATCCACTGGAGAGAACTGTCCAAGGATTATCATTTTTTCAGGATGTAAGCGGCTCTTTGTTGAGAACCCTGTGGAGTTACTGCTTCATTAGGACTGATGAACCTCTCCAGGGAGACCGGGGAACATCTCGGCGTCAAGGTTCTTCTGGAGAGACTCCTGTTTTTTTGGCTGTAGAGTAGACGACCCCTGATAAGGATTAGGACGTGTGATCGTTTCATTTGATGCTTTCTAAAAGTAATTACACATTCTGAGACTTCATCATCGGAACATGAAGGGAACCGTAGATGTTCCTCAACTGACCAGGACGTTGGATTCACTGATATAGTTCTGTCATCAGAGGGGACTGTATGATGTACCAAGGCTTCGTTCTTACTCATGACCAACCAGAAAAACATCTGAGGTCCCTCATGATACAGGACCGAGTAGAACACATGGGTTCGTCCTCCATGTTCTCCTCATTTCCTGGAGGTATGGAGGAACCTGTCACTGCAGAGGTCCATCAGGTTCAAGCATTTTTTACAATCGTAAGTCCTCACAAAGCAGCTTTACAGAGTTCTAAACCTTTAAACCCCCAAAGAGCAAGACCAAGAGACAGCGGCAAGACAAAACTCCCTGCTATGTTGATATTTTAAGGAAGAAACTTTGTGAGGACCGAGGCAGTCGGGGGACTTCTCCTCATTCTTCATCAACAGTGTAGGACAGCCATGTACCGATTGTGTGGTGGTCATGTGACCCGTATTTAACAATTAAACACAATAGAAGTCCATTGAGGGCGTCCTCCAGGTTCCGTCCCGTAATCCAGAACCATGGATGAAGAACTCAGAAGGAAGCCGTTAGAGTTAATGAAGCGCAGGGTTTAATTAATAACCAGAGTTTGATTGGCGGGGGGGGGGGTGGTGTTGGAGGTAAACGTGTTGATGGAGATCTGCCGTCACGGTCCCTCCCGTATGAGACCTTGGCATGGACGGTGGCATTTGCATTGAGAACCCGTCTCGCTGGGTTCCATCTCGAGCAGGTGTCTCTGCAGCCCTGAGAGGGAACATTCATCTCCAGGTTTTCATTTTGAAGGTCACTCGCTGAAGGTCCTACCTGCACAAAGTTTGGTTTGGATTCGACGGCTGGACGATATGGTTGTCTCAGACGTGGTGTGGCGCCGTCCCCCCGGCGGAACCCGCTCACGTCCCGCGGGAGCGAGCACATGGACTCTGAAGAACAAAACGGAGGCGTGTTGGATATGTTGCCGCAGTGATTCATGTAAACCTCTCAGCGCCTTCAAACCGTTATCGATTCCCCAACCGGGATAATACAGTTATTTACTCTCTCCTCCTCCCCGGAGATCTGGATGCTCCACAGCGCCATCTCAGTTTCGCTTCTGAACAGACACCTGCTGGAGACACATAATGAGTTTTATGTTCTTTATGTTCCGGATGTGGGCTCAGTGGTGGGGTGTTGGGTTATCAATCTGAAGGTTGGGGGTTCAAATCCCAGGTCCCCTGAAGTTACCAATGTGGTCTCGAGAGACCCTTAACCCTCATTGCTCCAGGGGGCGCTGTGATCAACCCTGTGCTCACCTTTGGAAGTTGCTTTGGATAAAAGTATGCATGTAATGTTTAGCATGTTCTCCTCTCAGCACTAGGGATTCCCGGTTCGAATCCCCATCTGGGTGGAATTTCCATGTTCTCCCCGTGTCCGCGTGGGTTTCCTCCGGGTTCTCCGGTTTCCTTCCGCAGTCCAAAAACATGGATCAAGGTCAATTGAGTTCTCCAAATTGCCCCATATATAGAGTGTGTGTGTGAGTGAGTGTGTGTCCAGTGATGGATTGGCGTCCTGTCCTGGGTGTATCTGCCCAGTGTCCAAAACGTAGGGAACCCCCCCCCCCATGACCCTAATAGAGGATAAAGTGAAAATAATGGATGGATGGACCTTTAAGTGATTTGTGGTTGTGGGGCGTTCTCCGTGGTAACGGCAGTCCGTGGGGGGGGGGGGGGGGGGTGAACGGAGCGGGGGTACCTCTGAGAGTTTCTCTGATGTTCTAAATGCCACAGTGGTAGTAAAAGGTGTAAATAAATGCCGGAGTTGTGTATCTGTATTATTCTGGACAGCGGCGCATGAATCACAGATGGAAATTCAGTCCAGACAAATCACCCACTGAAGCCGCCGCCGCCGCCGCCGCCGCCGCCGCCATTCCTGAAAATTCATTTTGTTATTTCTTTTCCTTTCTGTTAGTCTTTTTTTGTTTTTTTTTTTCCTTGCTGCCTTTCGGGGTGTTTGGTGGAGAGCGATGCATATTAACGAGGCGGGGTGCCGCGCGGCCGGGCCGAGGCTCTGAAATCCACCGGATGTCTGAGGGAGCGGCCGTCGCTCATGCATTATTCAGCGGCGCCGCGTTGCAAAAACATGTTTATGGAAATTCAACAGCAGATAATACCGCCAAAGCAAATGCTAATTCGCCTTCTGACATTATAGCTGTGAATATTATGGTCTTCCTGTCGTCCCTTTAGCCGGGATGATGGAGTAACCCCGAGAGCAAATTAAATGGAAAAAGTGCTGCATCAGCGCCGCGCAAACTCCCAAATAAAGTGTTGATTTGGAACAACAGGTGGCGGCGGGTGCGAGGACGCCCGCTTCCGCCGCTTCGAACCTCATTAATCAGCCGCAGTCGCAGGTCTGAGATTAACGGCGGCATTAACGAGCGCCGCCATCAGGGCGCGGAATTACAGATTAAAAGTCCAGCGGTGATGAAACACCTTTAACGTCCAGCAGCGTGAACGCAGAGTTCTATCAGCAACCGGCGGCTTACGACAAAATACAACAATACAAATAAAATAATACATTAATATTCATTAATAGACATGAAATGGACTCAAAAAATACAAAATGTAAATAAACCACAAGAAAATAAATATTATTGTAAGTGTAAGTGAATAATTCAATTAAAGTAAATTCAACAAAATGAAAGAAAATCAAACAAACACTTTATTAATGAACTACCTTAATTAATTAAATTCACATAAATCAACCGCAGCATGAATACTGATCAGTCTGTAAACACAGCGTCTGAATGAATGAATGAAGGTCGCAGGTTCGACTCCCAGGTGGGGTCCATGTGAGGGTTTGTGTAAAGGCCCGCATGAGGGTCCAGGTGAAGGTCCATGTTAGGGTCTGTGTGAGGGTCCACATGAGGGTTTTGTGTGAGGGTCTTTATGAGGGTCTTTATGAGTGTCCTTGTGAGGGTTGGTGTGAGGGTCTTTATGAGAGTTTGTGTGAGGGTTCATGTGAGGGTCTTTATGAGAGTCCATGTGAGGGTCTTTATGAGGGTCCATGTGAGGGTCCGTGTGAGGGTCTTTATGAAGGTTCATGTTAGGGTCTGTGTGAGGGTCCACATGAGGGTTTTGTGTGAGGGTCTATATGAGGGTCTTTATGAGGGTCCATGTGAGGGTCCGTGTGAGGGTCTTTATGAGGGTTCATGTGAGGGTCTTTATGAAGGTTCATGTGAGGGTTTTGTGTGAGGGTCTTTATGAGGGTCTTTATGAGTGTTCATGTGAGGGTTGGTGTGTGGGTCTTTATGAGAGTTTGTGTGAGGGTTCATGTGAGGGTCTTTATGAGGGTTCATGTGAGGGTCTTTATGAGGGTTCATGTGAGGGTCTTTATGAGGGTTCATGTGAGGGTCTTTATGAGGGTCCATGTGAAGGTCTTTATGAGGGTTCATGTGAGGGTCTATGTGAGGGTTCATGTGAGGGTCCGTGTGTGGGTCTATGTGAGGGTTCGTGTGTGGGTCTTTATGAGGGTTCATGTGAGGGTCCATGTGAGGGTCTTTATGAGGCTCCATGTGTGGGTGTTTATGAGGGTTCATGTGTGGGTGTTTATGAGGGTTCATGTGAGGGTCTATGTGAGGGTTCATGTGAGGGTCCGTGTGTGGGTCTATGTGAGGGTCCGTGTGTGGGTCTATGTGAGGGTTCATGTGTGGGTCTTTATGAGGGTTCATGTGAGGGTCCGTGTGAGGGTCTTTATGAGGGTCCATGTGAGGGTTCATGTGAGGGTCTTTATGAGGGTTCATGTGAGGGTCTTTATGAGGGTCCATGTGAGGGTCTTTATGAGGGTTCATGTGAGGGTCTTTATGAGGGTTCATGTGAGGGTCTTTATGAGGGTCCATGTGAGGTTCCGTGTGATTATTCCGTGTTTAAAATGTCTGGTTTCTCGTTGCTGGAGATCAGGAGGTTACACACTCTGGTTCTAATCTACGTTCTGTGCTCGTTTAAAGACCCTTAACGTCGATGTTTATGGTTTTTCCGGCGGTCGCGTCCGTGTTGAACGCACTGCGTTTCTCACCACATTCAACCTCACTGCCTCAAAAACACCAGAAAGAATCGACAAAAGGTCCATCCATCCATCCGGCTCGGCCTCCCGTCGGTGCGGAGCTTTCAGGGGGTCTATTGGAAGCAATTTTCTCACACTTTAGGGTAAAATGACCCTCCAAGTGCTCCACGTGAGCGCGCCAGCATCGAGCCTCACATAAAACCGGCCGTAAATGTGAGAAGAGAGAGCAGGGACGCCGAAGCGGGAGAGAAAATGAAGGTGAGGAGCAGCAGTGCTTTGCTAGTCTCCGGTGTAAAAGAGGTCATGTGAGGGCGCCGTGTTTCTGAATCACTCCATTATATTGGCTTCTTTTTTCGGTCTGACTTTGAGCGAGGGTCAGCGCCATCAATACAGCTTTATATTTATAATTTATAGCAGCTTACAGCTTCATCTGTTTCACCTCCTGCTCTACATGGAGAACGGAGGAGAAAATAACAACCATCAGGACGTCAGGGCAAACTGTCGGACCGGAGCGCCGGACCTGAGCAGACCGCTCTTAAAGTTTACCCAGTTCCCCTGTAAAGGTTATTTATATTTATTTCTTTGATGTTTTATATTTAAGCAGCTATAACACGGAGGTGTAGTGGTCACCACGTCAGCTCAGAGTGCAACCTCCTGGTTTAAGGGAACCTGTACGCCTGATCTAGAACCATGTGGAGATTAGCATGTCAGTGGTCTTGTTCTAACACGTCCCTGTTATCTGAGGTGGTCCCAAACATTATTTCCATCCATCCATCATCTCCCTCATATCCAGGTCGTGAATGCAGAGACCTCCAGTTCCTCAGGAGGCACACCATGGTGTTCCCCAGGCCAACCGAGAGACATAACCTCTCCATCTCGTCCTGGGTGTTCCTCTGGGTCTTCTCCTGGTTAAACACGCCTAGAACACCCCACCAGGGAGGAGTCCAGGAAGCAAATTCCTCACATACAAATATACCAATACAACTTGGTTGGGGTCAGAACACAGGGTTGGTACAGCGCCCCCTGGAGCAATGAGGATAAAGGGTCTTGCTCAAGGAGCCACATGGGTAACTTCAGTGGACTTCGGATTTGAAGCCCCAACCTTCTGATTGACAGCCCAACACCCTCACCCCTCATCTTTGAGGTAAAGCCCAGCCACTCTGCAAAGAGAACTCATTTCG
This sequence comes from Corydoras sp. C115, assembly GCA_019802505.1. Taxonomy (NCBI): domain Eukaryota; kingdom Metazoa; phylum Chordata; class Actinopteri; order Siluriformes; family Callichthyidae; genus Corydoras; species Corydoras sp. C115. The sequence continues at coordinate 23,451 of JAFMOC010000363.1, read as the reverse complement.
GCCGCATGTATTCACAACCTCATTCTTCCGATCACTACCCAGAGTTCATGGCGGTAGGTGAGGGGAGGAACGCCTTCTGGCTCAGACACAACAGACTGGAGAACAAGACCTCAAGAACCCTGTTCACCCTTTACCAATGGGTCACCATGGTGTCAGGTTCAGAGCTGTTGACTGTGCAAATGCTACCGTAAGGTTCTAGAGCCATCTGTAGGATCAGGACCTGATGCTGTTCCACTCATTCATCTCACACCTGTTGGGTTCTCTGATCTGTACCTGGAACCATGTGGTCCTTACGGTCCTGGTGTGAAGGTCCTGCGGGGTGCTCCTCTGAGGGCTGTGTTCTTCATTAGGATTTCCCGTCTGTACCGTTCCCCAGTCGGTCCTGTTCTCCCTCGTTAGCATCGTTGCATTATTAAAGGGAGCTTTACGCCATTGGGCGGAGGGCGGGGGGGGGGGGTTTGCTGTGTGTAGCGTTGTCCAGGCTTCAGTGTGTATATCAGAAGTTAATAATGTAAATACGTTGCGTTCAGGTTTGAGTCGGCGCCGCTTTTGTGTTTTTCATTATTTCTCAGAGATAGGCTCCGTGTTCGGAACACGACGTCGAGAGAAGCGCCGTTACACAACGCGACTTCATTATTCCACCACAGAGATACCACCGAGTGTAATTTCCTTCTGCCTTAGAGGAGTGTGTGAGTGTGTGAGTGTGTGTGAGTGTGAGTGTGTGTGTGTGAGTGTGTAGAAGGTCAATAGCGGTGTGATAACCGTTATTTCAATAGGCAAACACTAGAAAGCTTTAAAAACCTCTTTTGCATGGCATTTTAAAACTGTGTGTGTGTGTGTGTGTGTGTGTGTGTGTGTGTGTGTGTGTACAGGAGTAAACCCTAACCTAAAGTGAACTTGTGCAGACTAATTCCCGTTGTGTTGGCTCGTTTCTCTCGGTGTTAACAGGAT
>JAFMOC010000363.1:15000-17500 GCA_019802505.1 Corydoras sp. C115 | reverse complement strand
ACAAGAAAAACATTGTCCATTATGCATCGTTCAGGGACACAGTACGTCTGATCTGAGTGAATTAAAACCGCCATGTGTTTTTTCAGTCTGTTCGATAGGCATTTGGATAAAATTTTATAATCAGTACATAAAAGTGCCACAGGTCTCCAGTTCTTTAAAAGACTCAGGTCCCCTTTTTGGGTAAAAGAGATAAAACTGCTCTCGTGCAGCTGACTGGGAGTTGTCCATTTTTAAAAGACCATTTAAAAACTTCATGCAGGTCAGAGCCTATTACATCCCAAAAGAACTTGTAAAATTCCGCATTAAGTCCATCGATACCAGCTGCCCGTCCAGTGGACAGCTGCTGAGCCGCTACAGTAAGTTCACTGAGTTTAAGGTCACTGTCCAAACTTTCAACTTGTAATGGACTCAGCTTGGGTAATTCTTTTAAAAGTTCCAGTCTGCAGGTGGCATCTGTTCTCTCGGATGTGTACAGCTCAGAATAAAAATCCAATGCAAGCTTTCTCATCTCAGCCGGGTTTGTTGTTAAAGATCCGTCTGGACACTTCAGATGGAGCATCTTATTCTGTGGCCTCACTCTTCGTTCCAAGTTAAAAAAGAAAGTTGTTGGAGCGTCCATGTCACTAATACTGGAGAATTGATGTTTAATTAGTGCTCGCTTTGCATTTTCATTTAAATACGAGCTCAACGCTTTCTTTTTCTTCTCCCAGCTCACTTTCTTATCAGGGACATTTTGGGATAACATTTCATCTTCCAAAGTTCTTATATCTTGTTCTAATTTCAGAACTGAAGCTTTTACTTCTGCCTTGGTATGCTGTTGATATTGTTCACAGAAAATTCTTATTTGCGTTTTTCCCAACTCCCACCATGTTGTCAGTGCTTCAAAAGAGTTTTTTCTTTGACCTCCATTGTTCCCAAAAAAGTCTTAAGTTATTGCAGAACATTTCATCTTGTAAAAGCTTCGTACTAAAATGCCACAGAGGTTTTTGTTTGCTATTGGTGGACAGCATGAAGTCTAGTGTTACAAGGTGGTGATCTGAAATACCACTTGGATAAATGCAGACATTCAGGATTTTGTTCCGATCAGTTTTTTTTAAGATAAAACCGATCAAGTCGAGCTGCACTGATTTTGGACTCCATTGTTTTGATCCATGTGTATTGTCTTACATTTTTATTTATTTCTCTCCATGGATCATATAGTCTCTGGGTATTTGTTAAACTTTTAAGAGCGTGTGCAGAAGAGGGGTGTGGTTCATCTCCATTTCTGTCTAAGGTAAAATCCGTGGTACAATTCCAGTCTCCGCCCATCACAATCACGCTGTCATGGCCTTCATCTTGTAGTTTCTTTTGAAGGATGTGAAATAATCTGCTTCGTTCTACCCCCACATTTGGGGCATAAACATTAATAAAAAGGAAAGGTGTGCCTCTGATTTCAGTTTTTATCATCATAATTCGGCCTTGTTCTATTTCCAAAAACTGGGTATTATGTAAGAGTAAGTTCTTGGAAAACAGGATTGATACACCTGCAGTAAGATTTGAGCCATGGCTTAAAAAAGATAGCTTATCTTCCCAGGACATGTTCCATTCAGAAGTGTTTTTAATGTCACTGTGGGTTTCTTGTAGAAAAACAATATCAATGTTTTTTTGTTTTAATAAGTTCTAAAACTGCAGCCCTTTTAAGTCTATCCCTTCCCCCATTAATATTTAAAGTTCCCACTCGTACTGTCTCCATGTGAGAAAAAGGAAGAAGAAAGAGGATATTAAGGACCAGAAACATAACAGGAAAACCCACACCGTGTAAATACAGATCCATTTTAAATTAGCAGGATTTCTTTTTTTTGTTCTTTTAATGTCCGTCTCACTTTTGTCATCAGTTTTTTTAGTCTGTATCTTTTTCTGTTGACTTAGTTCGGATTCCGTTGCACATTGTCTTGCCTTTTCTACTGATTTAATGAACTTTTCACAATCTGGAAAAAAATTCATCCACTTCTACAGATTTACCAAATGTTTCATCCAAGAAATCACTTAATTCTTGGATTGAGTAGAGCTTCTGGTCTGGTCCGGGGAGAGACACTGTTTCAGAGATATCTGAACAGTTGTCCTCCTCTATCATCTCAGTTGTTGTTCCAGGCATATCTGAGCTATTCTCCTCCTCCTGTGTGTGGAGAAAACCTGCATCTCCAATGGCATTATCGTCATCACCCACCAGAACGGCATCCGAATTCACAGTAAGATTGTCATGATTCAAGGTGTCTTCAACAGTCACCTGAACTTGCTCATTTTCATTTTCCACGACTACATTACTTTCGCTCTTTTCACTCATAGTCCCCCCGATAACCCCTGTAACCCAACCGAGTTACTAAATGCAGTTTCAGCTCCACTGCACTCCACCACCTGTTCACCAGATGCTTCAGGAACATCTGTAGGAGAGGGTTGATCTTCATCCCTCCTCTCCTCAAGAGCTCCAACCTCCAAATGATCCTGCTTTTTTAAAACAGGA
>JAFMOC010000363.1:0-12500 GCA_019802505.1 Corydoras sp. C115 | reverse complement strand
TAGGGATTCCTGATTCGAATCCCCATCTGAGTGGAGTTTCCATGTCCTCCCCGTGTCTGTGTGGGTTTCCTCCGGGTTCTCTGGTTTCCTCCCACAGTCCAAAAACATGGATTCAAGGTAAATTGAATTCTCCAAATTGTCCCATATAGAGTGGTGTCTGTGTGAGTGTGTGTGTGAGTGAGTGTGTACCCAGCGATAGATCGCCCAGCACCCTGAAATGTTCTCTCCTGGATGGGCATGGGGAACACCCCCCCCCCCTTCCCCGTGACCCTAGTACAGGATTAAGTGGAGGGTAATTAATGAATGATTTAATGTCATAATTAAAAATTGTTTCCAATAGCAGAATTAAAACATCAAAGCGTCGAAGCCATGAAACATTCGCGTGAGACGCGCGGCGCGGCGCGGCGCGGCGGTCAAGTAATGAGTCGCCGAGGGACCCGTGCTTCCGTCCGCGTCTATGACATCACTCCCGACGGCGGCAGACGTCCCCCTCACGTCCAGCTCGTTAAGTCAGAAATCGTTAAGCGGTCCGATTCGGCCGTCGATGACGCCCCCCCCCCCCGCAAACGTCGCTTACAGATAATTGAAGGTAAATTAGCTTTAATTAAAGCTGTAACTTGCGACGCTGAAGCCGGTCGTCGTCAGAGACTTAACGACCCTGTTTACTTTAATAAGGGTGCCAATAATTCTGAGACCGCCGAGACGACCGAGACGCCCAGACGACCGAGCCAGAACACGAAAGAATGACATGCATCAGTACATCACGGCCCACACACACACATACACACACACACACTCTCAAACACACACACACACACACACTCTCACACACACACACACACACACACATATACACACACATACACACACACATACACTCTCAAACACACACACACACTCTCACACATACACACATACACACACACTCACACACACACACACACACACTCTCACACACACACACATACACACACATACACACACATACACACACACATACACTCTCAAACACACACACACATACACACACACATACACACATACACACACACTCACACACACACTCACACACACACACTCTCAGACACTCTCACACACACACACACTCTCACACACACACAAACACATACACACACATACACACACATACACACACATACACTCACACACACATACACTCTCACACACACACACACACACACACACTCACACACTGACGCTGGCGGCGTGCTGCAGTCAGGCGGTGAATAATTGAACAGCAGCCACCCGTGACTGGCACGCTGAGCGGCAGTCTGTTGATTTAGTCTAAATGGGTCAGTAAATATGAATTAGACGGAGTGGACGCAGTAAATACATCATAATGAGGCAAAGTCCCCGTCATCACTCCTCATCACAGAAAATCAGGGAACAACAGACGGGTGGGCGGAGCCTGCGCAGACGTACACGCAGGAACCCGAGCTCGTTTATTTCATTTAATCTGCAATCGTAAAAAAACAATCGAACCCTCGAGAACCTCAGAGTTCTGAGAGAACCCCATTAATAAAGCAGCGGTTCACCTCGCGGACCCGGGAAACGGAACCGACCCGGTGCACCGGAACAACGGACGCGTGAGGACGCTGAGAGGAGAACATGCTAAACCACTAAGCCACCATGCCCCAAATCCGCTCTGTTTATAGAGCTCCCTCAGAGAGAGCATCGTTTAAAATCAATCACCCCCCCCCCACTGAGCCTGGGGGCTCGGTCCTCACATGGTTTCAACATGACAGGGAGTTTTGTCTTGCCGCTGTCGCTTCGTCTTGCTCTTTGGGGGTTTAAAGGCTTTATAACTTTATAACATTTGTGACGACGTACGATTGTAAAAAAAAAAGAACATTATACATAAATTATTATATTAGGCGGCACGGTGGCTTAGTGGTTTAGCATGTTCTCCTCTCAGCGCTAGGGATTCCCGGTTCAGGGGTTTCCATGTTCTCCACGTGTCAGCGTGGGTTTCCTCCGGGTTCTCCGGTTTCCTCCCACAATCCAAAAACATGGATCAAGGTCAATTGAGTTCTCCAGATTGCCCCATATAGAGTGTGTGTGTGAGTGAGTGTGTGTCCAGTGATAGATTGGTGTCCTGTCCTGGGTCTATCTGCCCAGCGCCCAAAACGTTCTCCCCTGGATGGGCATGGGGAACCCCCCCCCCCCGACCCTAATAGAGGATAAAGCTGAAGATAATGAATAGATGGATGGAAAGTTGTTTTGGAAGCAGCGGGGCGTCTGTACGGTAACCCTAACCTTTGTGAAGAACTAGAACAGAGAACGTGAACCGGGTTCTTGGTGTCTGACCTCAGCGTGATCTTCTGGATGGACCTGGGAAGGTTCCTCAGATATAAACACACCACAGTATCATACAGTTCCTCTGGTTCCTGTGGTTCCTGTGGTTCCTGTGGTTCCTGTGGTTCCTCTGGTTCCTCTGGTTCCTGTAGTTCCTCGTTCAGTCTTAAGGTGGCGTTTCTCTGAGAGGTTCTTCACTCTGGGTAACAACACGCTGCTTCTTGTTATATCATCCATAATGAGGCGCATGGCCCCCCCCTCGCCCCGCCCCCTCCGCCCGGCTCTGACCGGGGCCCTCGCGTGGAGCGGGGCCTGTCGGAGAACGTTACGCGAGCGTGAGTTCAGAGGGAACCTGACAGGCTCGTTACTCCCTGGCGCCAAAACCATGCTCTCCCCGGTCCACGGACCGTCCAGATCGTCGTTGCCAATAGCAACTGGCACCCGGAGCGGGACGGCGGGGCAACCGGGGCAACCGGTGTGTGCTCTCAGACTGAAGCTGCGGGGGGGGGGCGGGCCTCGCTCAGGGTTCGAACCGTCGTCGTTTCACAGGGTCACACTCCATATATGGTCGCGACGTCCCGTCTTTCTTAACCCTTTAATTCGGCTGACGATGCGGTTTTAAAGGACGCAGGACGTAAAGGACAGACTGATCTGAGGTCAGGGCGGCACGCTGGCTTAGTGATTGGCATGTTCTCCACTCAGCTCTGGGGATCCAGGTCTGAATCCCGATCTGAGTGGAGTTTGCATGTTCTCCTCGTGTCCGTGTGGGTTTCCTCCGGGTTCTCCGGTTTCCTCACAGTCTAAAAACATGGATTCAAGGTGAATGGAATGCTCTTAATTGCCCCATATCGAATTTGGGTGAGTGAGTGTGTGTCCAGTGATAGATTGGTGTGCTGTCCAGCACCCGAAACGTTCTCCCCTGGATGGGCATGGGGAACCCCCCCCCACACCCCCTCCCCATCACAACCCTGATAGAGGATCAAGCAGAAGATAATGAATGAATGAATGATCAGAAGTCTGACAGGTCAGCAGAGGGTCAGCGAGGTGGCCCCGGGTTTGATTGTGGTGAATGGGGGGGGGGTAAAAGATGCATTATGGGTAAGAGAGAGAGTAGGGATTGTGGTTTAATTGGGGCAACGGGAAGTAATCAATAAAAATAAAGGACACGCCTTTAATTAGATCAGGAAAAATAAAACGACTGATAATTAAAATAAAAATCAAAGACCAAACGATCCTGAGCCGATATAACAGATCTAAAACGGGCAGATGGTGGTCATGTGGGTGACCGGGGGGGGGGGGGGGTGATTGAGGGTGATTGAGGGTAAGATGCTGCTGAATCTGGAGCTTTGCTGTCCCGTGGGAGTTATTAATTATGAATGCTTATCTCCAGCTTTAATAACGACGTGTGTTATTAATAATTGATGGCTCGGAGATTTGATGGTAAACTTTCGGGGGTTGTTATATAACGACGTCAGGACATTTCACATTCACGACCCCGACTCGGACGGTCCTCTTTTTTGGGGGGATGTCGTCCCCGCGCTGACCTTCCGAAGCCCTCTGTGATGTTGATCCTCCGCCGTCAGCACTCTCGTTATCCCATCTCACTGCTAATTAAATATGCTCCTTTAAGACGAGGTGTCTCAGTGGTCCATCACCCCAAACGACCTCTCATTTCCATACTGTCAGGGGAAATTTGCATATAACCTCGTTAGAGCAATTAAAAGCATGTTCAGCTTTGTTCTGTGTTTGTTTCTGGCTGATGTGACACCATAACGCCTGCGTCCCTTTGAAGTCCTTCGTCTGAATGTCCTCACGCTCGTCCCGTTAGCATCCAGCACATTTGCATCTGCAGAAAAGTTTGGGTCCTTGAAACTCGTCTTAATTAAAACTAGATCACAGACTTAACGAACGCTCACGTTAAAAAAGAGCAGAACATCCATCCATTCATCCATTCATCCAATAATTAATCCATCCATTCATTCATTCATCCATTTATTAATTTATTCATAATCTTCTTCTTTATCCTCTATTAGGGTCACGGGGAAGGAGGGGGGCATCCAGGGGGGAACTTTTTGGGCTCCGGGCAGACACACACACACACACACACACACACACACACACACACACACACACACACATAGTATATGAGGCAATTAAGAGCATTCGATTTACCTTGAATCCATGTATTTGGACTGTGGGAGAAAACCGGAGAACCCAGAGGATCAGGGCAGCATGGTGGCTTAGTGGTTTGGCATGTTCTCCTCTCAGCGCTAGGGTTTGAATGCCAATCTGGGAGGAGTTTGCATGTTCTCCCCATGTCTGTGAGGGTTTCCTCAGAGTTCTACGGTTTCCTTCCACAGTCCAAAAAAATGGATTCAAGGTGAATTGAATGATCTTTATTGCCCCATATAGTCTGTGAGTGAATGAGTGAGTGTGTTCCAATGATCGATTGGTGTATCTGCCCAGGACCCGAAACGTTCTCCCCTGGATGGGTATGGGGAACCCCCCCCCCCCGCCCCATAGAGGATGAAGCAGAAGGTAATGAATGGATGAATGAAGGGGTTTGTAGATTTAGGGAAGGACTGGACTGTGACTTTGTTCTTGGATGAGATTGAGGATGTTGGGGTTAAATGGAGAAGAACTGAGGTATGAATGGAGGTGGCTGAGGGATGGACCTGGACCTCCGGTTGGGTGATTGAGGGTTGAACCTGTGATGATGAGATTGTGAGATGTTCCTGAAGATCTGAAAATGAGAGAACGAGTGAGAGTGGGAACGAAGGTGACTGATGTCAGGAACTGAGGTTTGACCCGGGGTCACTGAAGATGAACGCTGGACTGTGATTGGTGGAGATCTGGTGGTTGGAGTCGGCTCCTGAACAGGTCTGGAGGTATGATGGTGTAATGAGGTGCTGATATGGGATAGAACAGTTCTTCTGAGATGTTTGCAGAAACCATCTGAGGACGCAGAACGTTCCGCTTAACCCCATGCTCTGATTTTAAAGGTTCTGATGTCATGGACGTGGATTTTCCGGCTCGCTCCCATCGACGGAGTGCCGTCCCACTGCGCCGGGCCTCAGCTGGAAAGCACTTTGGATAAAAGCATCCACACGAGAACCCGAAGTGCTGGAACCCACAGTCCAGAGCGCTTTCATCAGCTGCTGCTTTCCTCACGTGTCTTTAGAAACCAGCAGAGGGCTGCGGGGGGCGCTGCTGTGGCCATCCAACGCCGGGACGTCTGGAATTAATCAACCCCCTTAAAAAAACACCAAAGCAGGTCCACCGCACATGTTCTGGGTTCTGGGCTCGGCTTTCATCCGTTTAAGGTTCCCCGGCGTTCTGTGCTCGGTTTGGTTCCGTTGTTGCGGGTAACGTTGCTCTCTCTCTGAGTTCTCTGAGCTCAGATGGACTGCAGTACCTCACCTGCCAGCTAGGGTGGCCAGATTCCAATTCACCAGTGTGGGACAAAGACTATGTTTGTGTGGGACAATGTGGGACACCGATGCACTGCCAAATAAAAACGTGTGTATATTCATTCATTCATTATCTTCAGCTTTATCCTCTATTAGGGTCGTGGGGGGGGGTTCCCCATGCCCATCCAGAGGAGAACGTTTCGGGCGCTGGGCAGATACACCCAGGAGAGGGGGGCAATCTATCACTGGGCACACACTCACTCACACAAACACGCACACACTCTAAATGGGGCAATTTGGAGAATTCAATAGACTTGATCCATGTTTTTGGACTGTGGGAGGAAACCGGAGAACCCGGAGGAAACCCACGCAGACACTGGGAGAACATGGAAACTCCACCCAGATTGGGATTTGAACCGGGAATCCCTAGTGCTGAGAGGAGAACATGCCAACCACTAAGCCACCATGCGGGACAACGTCTCAGTTTGCGGGACAACGTCTCAGTTTGAGGGACAACGTCTCAGTTTGCGGGACAACGTCTCAGTTTGAGGGACAACGTCTCAGTTTGAGGGACAACGTCTCAGTTTGCGGGACAACGTCTCAGTTTGAGGGACAACGTCTCAGTTTGCGGGACAACGTCTCAGTTTGAGGGACAACGTCTCAGTTTGCGGGACAACGTCTCAGTTTGAGGGACAACGTCTCAGTTTGAGGGACAACGTCTCAGTTTGAGGGACAACGTCTCAGTTTGCGGGACAACGTCTCAGTTTGAGGGACAACAGTTTGTGGGACAATGTCTCAGTTTGAGGGACAACGTCTCAGTTTGAGGGACAACGTCTCAGTTTGTGGGACAACGTCTCAGTTTGAGGGACAACGTCTCAGTTTGAGGGACAACGTCTCAGTTTGAGGGACAACGTCTCGGTTTGTGGGACAACGTCTCGGTTTGCGGGACAACGTCTCGGTTTGCGGGACAACGTCTCAGTTTGCGGGACAACGTCTCAGTTTGAGGGACAACGTCTCAGTTTGTGGGACAACGTCTCAGTTTGAGGGACAACGTCTCAGTTTGAGGGACAACGTCTCAGTTTGAGGGACAACGTCTCAGTTTGTGGGACAACGTCTCAGTTTGAGGGACAACAACTCAGTTTGTGGGACAACGTCTCGGTTTGCGGGACAACGTCTCGGTTTGTGGGACAACGTCTCAGTTTGAGGGACAACGTCTCAGTTTGAGGGACAACGTCTCAGTTTGAGGGACAACGTCTCAGTTTGAGGGACAACAACTCAGTTTGTGGGACAACGTCTCAGTTTGAGGGACAACGTCTCAGTTTGTGGGACAACGTCTCAGTTTGAGGGACAACGTCTCAGTTTGAGGGACAACGTCTCAGTTTGTGGGACAACGTCTCAGTTTGAGGGACAACAACTCAGTTTGTGGGACAACGTCTCGGTTTGCGGGACAACGTCTCGGTTTGTGGGACAACGTCTCAGTTTGAGGGACAACGTCTCAGTTTGAGGGACAACGTCTCAGTTTGAGGGACAACGTCTCAGTTTGAGGGACAACGTCTCAGTTTGTGGGACAACGTCTCAGTTTGAGGGACAACAACTCAGTTTGTGGGACAACGTCTCAGTTTGAGGGACAACGTCTCAGTTTGTGGGACAACGTCTCAGTTTGAGGGACAACGTCTCAGTTTGAGGGACAACGTCTCAGTTTGTGGGACAACGTCTCAGTTTGAGGGACAACGTCTCAGTTTGAGGGACAACGTCTCAGTTTGAGGGACAACGTCTCAGTTTGAGGGACAACGTCTCAGTTTGAGGGACAACGTCTCAGTTTGAGGGACAACGTCTCAGTTTGAGGGACAACGTCTCAGTTTGAGGGACAACGTCTCAGTTTGAGGGACAACGTCTCAGTTTGAGGGACAACGTCTCAGTTTGAGGGACAACGTCTCAGTTTGTGGGACAACGTCTCAGTTTGAGGGACAACGTCTCAGTTTGAGGGACAACGTCTCAGTTTGAGGGACAACGTCTCAGTTTGAGGGACAACGTCTCAGTTTGAGGGACAACGTCTCAGTTTGTGGGACGCGTGAAAAGTAAGGAAATTGCGGGACTGTCCCTCACAAAGCGGGACATCTGGTCACCCCACTGTCAGCTACTTTTAGAAATCAGTAAATGAAGCGCAGCGGGTTTGGAATCTTTAACGATCATTAGAAACCTTTCATCATCGTTAGTGCATTTGTTTAATTGATCCTCACGTTCTCGTGATGACTCAGCAGTCCTCACCCGGCTGAAGCTGAGCTTTTATTTTGAAGCTCAGTATTCGCCGTTCGTATCGTTACATCAGGTTCCTGTTTGATCTGCATCATGTTTTATGTCGTTAACTCTTCCGGATGCTCGTTTAATTAGTGTGCTGTGTGTGTGTGTGTGTGTGTGTGTGTGTGTGTGTTGAAATGGTTCTCCTGTCAGTTCCTTGGGCTCTGTGTTGTGGTTTCCTGTTACCATGGCAACGGGAGCGACCTCGTTATTCTAATCCATCATTACGAGCTCCACTCATTAGATCCAGGTCTTCTTTTAGAGCCTCACCAGAACGTTCTCCTGTATCCCTGTGTGTATCCCTGTATTAATTAATGGCTTGAATAATTAATAGATTGATGATCCGGATTGGTGTTTTGGTTTATATTTAAAAAAAAGTTGTGAAGCGGTGGCTTAGTGGTTTAGCATGTTCTCCTCTCAGCACTAGGGGATTCCCGGTTCGAATCCCCATCTGGGTGGTGTTTCCATGTTCTCCCCGTGTCCGTGTGGGTTTCCTCCGGGTTCTCCGGTTTCCTCTCACAGTCCAAAAACATGGATCAAAGTCAATTGAATTCTCCAAAATGCCCCATATAGAGTGTGTCTGTGTGAGTGAGTGAGTGAGTGTGTGACCAGTGATAGATTGCCCCCCTGTCCTGGGTGCATCTGCCCAGCGCCCGAGACGTTCTCCCCTGGATGGGTATGGGGAACCCCACCCCCCCCCCCACGACCCTAATAGAGGATAAAGCGGAAGATGATGGATGGATGGAACGGTTGTTTTCAATCTGAGGGTTTGATTGGTCCATCATTGAAGGTCACATCAGGAGAACCTACAGGTCTGAGAGAACCCGTGGAACACGTTGGCGTGAGCGTGTGGGTTCTGTCGGTCCTCGCCTCATTAAGGTCCGGTGGAGTGATTAGGGTGCTCGGCTCTGTGGGGGACGTTGAGTGTGGTCGCTCGGTTCTGCTGCAGGTGGAGGCGTGGGTTCCGCAGGACGTTCCGGTGTGCGGGTTGGAGTAATGCTGGGATAGGTTCTGCGGCGTTCTCTCGGGTGGAACGCTGCCAGATGAACAGTTGGTCTAGAACGCGTGCAACCGCGCTGGCTTAATTATTTCCTAAAAGCAGCTGCGTGATTAAATCCTAACGCCGTGTTTATTAAAAGAGCCGTAAAGCGCGGCGCTAATGACTTCATAAAGACCTCGATCCTCGCAGAACCAACGCAGAACCAACGCAGAACCAACACACAACCTCACGCACAGGTTCCTGCTGCCGCCACCGATACCGCCCTAATCCATCAGAGGGGCGGCGGGTCACTTCAGCCCGGGCCTGGTGGTGGCGCCGCGCCGGGACACGCTGCTGCACAACCACAGCCACATGTCTCTCTCTCTCTCTCTCTCTCTCTCTCTGTCTCTCTCTCTCTCTCTCTCTCTCTCTCTCTCTCTGTCTATCTCTCTCTGTCTCTCTCTCCGTCTCTCTCTTCTCTCTCTGTTCTCTCTCTCTGTCTCTCTCTCTCTCTCTCTCTCTCATCTGTCTCTCTCTCTCTCTGTCTCTCTCTGTCTCTCTCTCTCTCTCTGTCTCTCTCTCTCTCTCTGTCTCTCGCTCTCTCTCTGTCTCTCTGTCTCTCTCTCTCTCTCTCTCTCTCTGTCATCTCTGTCATCTCTCTCTCTCGTCTCTCGTCTCTCTCTGTGTCTCTCTCTGTCTCTCTCTCTCCCCATCTCTGTCTCTCTCTCTCTCTCTGTCATCTTCTCTCTCTCTCTCTCTCTCTCTGTCTCTCTCTCTCTCTTCTCTCTCCTCTCTCTCTCTCTCTCTCTCTCTCTCTCTCTGTCTCTCTCTCTCTACTCTCTCTCTGTTCTCTCTCTCTCTCGCCTCTCTCTCTCTCTCTGTCTCTCTCTCTCTCTCTCTCTCTGTCTCTCTCTCTCTCTCTCCTGTCTCTCTCTCTCTCTGTCTCTGAGAGATCACTCTCTCGTCATCTCCTACTCAGTCCTCTGCTCTCTGACTCTCTCTCTCTCTCTTGTCTCTCTCTCTCTCTCTCTATGTCTCTCTCTCTCCGAGTGTCTCTCTCTCAGGTCATCTCCTGCTCTCTGTCTCTCTCTCTCTCTCTCTCTCTCTTCTCTCTTCCTCTCTCTCTCTCTCTCTCTCTCTCATCTCTCTCTCTCTCCCTCGTCTCCTCTCTCTCTCTGTCTCTCTCCTCTGTCTCTCTCTGTCTCTGTCTCTCTCTCTCTCTCTCTCTCTCTCTCTCTGTCTCTCTCTCTGTCTCTCTCTCTCTCTCTCTCTCTCTCTCTCTCTCTCTCTCTCTCTCTCTCGCGTGGCCGCTTCCTGAATTCTTAGAATGATGAAACATCAGCTCCATCCAGAACCTCAGAACCTCCTGCAGGAACCGTTCTGACCCGGTGCTCCCACTGGAACCCTCAGCACAGGAACCGAAATCAGAACCATGAGCATGAAACAGAACTTCATTCATTACCTTCCATTTAATCCTCTACTAGGGTCATGGGGGGGGCAATTTATATACACTATATGGGGCAATTTACAGCTTTCAATTGACCTTGAATCCATGTTTTTGGACTGTGGGAGGAAAGCGGAGAACCCAGAGGGAGCCCTCACCAGGCGGTTGCTGCTGGTTGTGACTGTCGGACGGTTCCGCGGCGGTGCGTGACGCCGGCGTGGAACAGAGGGATAATTAGAACATCACGGCCTCCACCACTTCCTCCTCCGACGGCTCCCCTCTAAATAAGTTTCTCATTTAAAATCTGCATTAATTATCTCACAACCTCAATAAAGAGGCACATTAACTCCAGCAGGGGTCTGCATTAGAACCGCGCAGAGAGCGTGGGCGAGCGAGAGAGCGAGAGAGAGAGAGAGCGTTGAGGATGATGTTGCTCAGCAACCGTTGCTTTCACTTTTCCTCTCGCAGGTCAGTTTCAGACGGAACCACCGGACGTCCACGCGTTCTCGGCTCCGCCTGCCGCCCTCGTTAACCGCACCGCTGTCCGATGGGGGAGAGGGGCGGAGCCTAAGCGATGACCTCACGCCGATCTGACGGAGTTGGCAGCAGATGCTGTGATTGGATCAGCACCGACGCTCAGGTGTGTCGGATTACAGTCACCACAGAGCCGCCGGTCACATGACGGGGGCGTGTCGGGGGCGTGTCAGGGGGCGTGTCAGGGTTCTGCCGAGACTCAATACCTCATTCATTCATTCATTATGTTCCGCTTTAAAGTCGCCGAGGCCACACCCACATATTTAAATAAACCATACACAGGCCACACCTTCAACGGGCAGAAACCAACCCACCTATCCTCATAAAGGCCACGCCCCTTTCTGTCCGTTCAGTGGAGTTAATCTGAGCTCATTAGCATAACTCTGTTAATCCAGGATTATCTGCTTAATTAAAACCAGAGTTTACATTCACTGAATTAAAGTCACATTATGCAAAGACACACACACACACACACACACACACACACACACACACTTCGCACACACACACACACACACACACACACACACACACACACATGCACACACTCACACACACATGCACACACACACACACACCTCAGCCCCAGACAATGTCTGTTTCCTGCTCTGATTAATTTTTGCATCTCATTATTTTATACAAATTTAAATGAGTTTAGTGTGTTTATGAAGGTGACATCATCACATAACCCCCCCCCCCCCCCCCATCATCATCATCATCATCATCATCATCATCATCAGGTAACGGGTCCTGAGAGAACATCTGGATCAATTCAGGATCAGGAACCAGAGAGGAACTAGATCCTGATTAAATTGAAATCCTTAATTAATTAATTAATTAGGTTCATTAAGGTGAAATCCCTGCGGCATGTGCAGGTCAGTGTTTTGGTCCTGTAGGCTGCAGTAGAGAGTAACGAGCCACTAAATACTGAAAGGTGCATGAATAATTAATTAGTAAATATTTAATGAATGAAGAGAAGCTGTGTTCGTTATGCGTTCCGTTACGGCCACACACACTCCACACAACTCCACACACCATCCACACACACTCCACACACACTCCACACACCCCACACACACTCCACACACTCCACAACACAAACTCCACACCACTCCACACACACTCCACACACACTCCACAAACTCCACACACACTCCCCACACACTCCACACAACACCCACCACACTCCACACACACCCACACACACTCCACACACTCCACACACACTCCACACACACTCCCCACACTCCACACACACTCCACACCACTCCACACACACTCCACACACCTCCCCACACCCAACCCCTCCACACACCCCCACACCCACACACTCCCCCACACCCACACACCCCCCACCACCACACCCATCCAACACTCCAAAAAACCCACACACACTCCAACACCCCACACAATCCACCAACGCCACACACTCCACCCACTCAACCCCACACACCCACACACACTCCACACAAATCCACACCACACACCCCAACCCCCCAAAACACTCCCCCACACCTCC
>JAFMOC010000362.1:0-281274 GCA_019802505.1 Corydoras sp. C115 | reverse complement strand
AGAGTGCTGTGAAAGTCCAGTGAGAGTGCTGCAAGAGTCCAGTGAGAGTGCTGCAAGAGTCCAGTGAAAGTCCAGCGAGTGTGCTGTGAAAGTCCAGCGAGTGTGCTGTGAAAGTCCAGTGAGAGTGCTGCAAGAGTCCAGTGAGAGTCCAGCGAGTGTGCTGCAAGAGTCCAGTGAGAGTGCTGTGAGAGCCGGAACCGGAAGATCCGATGCAGTCAGCATTCACGTCCAGAGACTGAGGTTCTGTTGGACTCACATATTAATGAGGAACGTTCTCCTCAGGTTCTGTTTGCTAAAGGTCTCTCATCTGATAAACACCGATACAAACAAATCAGTTCATCAAATTAAAGATTAAAATTAAAGTTTAAATCTGAAACCACGGATCAAACCGATCATTAGACTCTAACTGACGCCCTCTAGTGGCCGATGGCTTCAATGATTCACCATTACTCACTCTGTCGTCCACTCTCTCAGTTCCCGTCATGTCTCCGGTGAACGTCCCCAAGACCCGCCCCCCTCCCGCCGCAGACCAGCCTCTGACCTCCACTCCCACCGTGCAGCCCGGCCGCAGCACTGCCACCGGCCACCAGGGGGAGCACGGGAGGAGTCTGAACCTCACACATGAGGTTACACAGGAATCCAAGGTTTAGAATCACACACACACACACCATCACTGACACACACACACACACACCATCACTGACACACACACCATCACTGACACACACACCATCACTGACACACACACCATCACTGACACACACACACCATCACTGACACACACACACACACACCATCACTGACAGACACACACACACCATCACTGACACACACACACACACACAGTGTTGTGTAAGCGCGTGCACTCAGACGGTTCCTCAGATGAACAGGTGTTTGTTTTTACAGATGGAAACAGAGAACGTCGTCATGAAGGTAAAAACAGTTTGTCTTTAATCCTGTAATCCACAAACCCAACACTCAGTCACATCACAAAATAAAAGTCCTTCATCTAATACAGCTTCAGTGTGAACAGCGGGGCAGTTCCTCTTTAGGTTCCCGGTTCTGAAACGGTTCCCGGTTTGTTTTTCAGAGGAGGCTGAAGAGAAGAGAGGGAGAGAGCATCTACATCCGCCACAGCCTCCTAATGCTGGAGGTAACCCCTCAGCCCTGACCGCCATCAGAACCCCGCTGCACATCACACATCTGTCTGTCTGACCCGCACGTGTGTGTGTGTGTGTGTGTCTGACCCATGTGTGTGTGTGTGTGTGTGTCTGTCTGACCCGCACGTGTGTGTGTGTGTGTCTGTCTGACCCATGTGTGTGTGTGTGTGTGTGTGTCTGACCCGCACGTGTGTGTGTGTGTGTGTGTCTGTCTGACCCATGTGTGTGTGTGTGTGTGTCTGTCTGACCCGCACGTGTGTGTGTGTGTGTGTGTCTGTCTGACCCATGTGTGTGTGTGTCTGTCTGTCTGACCCGCACGTGTGTGTGTGTGTGTCTGACCCATGTGTGTGTGTGTGTGTGTCTGTCTGACCCGCACGTGTGTGTGTGTGTGTCTGTCTGACCCATGTGTGTGTGTGTGTGTGTCTGTCTGACCCGCACGTGTGTGTGTGTGTGTGTCTGTCTGACCCATGTGTGTGTATGTGTGTGTCTGTCTGACCCGCACGTGTGTGTGTGTGTGTGTGTCTGTCTGACCCATGTGTGTGTGTGTCTGTCTGTCTGACCCGCACGTGTGTGTGTGTGTGTCTGACCCATGTGTGTGTGTGTGTGTGTCTGTCTGACCCATGTGTGTGTGTGTGTGTCTGTCTGACCTGCACGTGTGTGTGTGTGTGTGTGTGTCTGTCTGACCCATGTGTGTGTGTGTGTGTGTCTGTCTGACCCGCACGTGTGTGTGTGTGTGTGTCTGTCTGACCCATGTGTGTGTGTGTGTGTCTGTCTGTCTGACCCGCACGTGTGTGTGTGTCTGTCTGACCCATGTGTGTGTGTGTGTGTGTGTGTGTCTGTCTGACCCGCACGTGTGTGTCTGTCTGTCTGACCCATGTGTGTGTGTGTGTGTGTGTCTGACCGTGGTGTGTGTGTCTGTCTGACCGTGGTGTGTGTGTGTGTGTGTGTCTGTCTGACCGGGGTGTGTGTGTGTGTCTGACCCATGTGTGTGTGTGTGTGTGTGTGTCTGTCTGACCCATGTGTGTGTGTCTGTCTGTCTGTCTGACCCATGTGTGTGTGTCTGTCTGTCTGACCCATGTGTGTGTGTGTGTCTGTCTGTCTGACCCATGTGTGTGTGTGTGTCTGTCTGTCTGACCCGCACGTGTGTGTCTGTCTGTCTGACCCATGTGTGTGTGTGTGTCTGTCTGACCGTGGTGTGTGTGTGTGTGTGTGTGTCTGTCTGTCTGACCGGGGTGTGTGTGTGTGTCTGTGTGTGTGTGTGTGTCTGACCGGGGTGTGTGTGTGTGTCTGTGTGTCTGACCGGGGTGTGTGTGTGTGTGTGTGTGTTCAGGACTTTGATGTGACTCAGGAGGTGGTGCTGAGACATCATGCCAGTGTCAGGGAGTTGAAACGTCTCTTCATGGAGGACATCCCTGTGACCGTCCCCACCGAATGGGACAAGCGTCTGTCCACCCACACCCCCGTCATCATCCCCCTGCTGCCCCCTGCTGGAGGAGTGCTCAGAGAGACCGTGAGTCTGACTCACAGACAGAACAGATCAGAGCCTCTCTGACATCACTGACACACACACACACACACACACACACACAAATACCATCACTGACACACACACACACACACACAAATACCATCACTGACACACACACACACACAAATACCATCACTGACACACACACACAAAAATACCATCACTGACACACACACACACACACACAAATACCATCACTGACACACACACACAAATACCATCACTGACACACACACACAAATACCATCACTGACACACACACACCAATACCATCACTGACACACACACACCATCACTGACACACACACACCATCACTGACACACACACACACACACACCATCACTGACACACACACACCATCACTGACACACACACACTATCACTGACACACACTCTGCTTTCTGTTACAGATGGAGAGAGTGATTTTAACAGCTGTGTGATCCCCCCCTTTTCTTTATTGTTGCTGTGTTTGTGATGTATTGATTATTATTGATCTGATCATTAGTGTGATTGATGTTTTATTTCTGTAATTACATTTTTAATAAGATAGAAGTTGTTGTTTGGAACGTCATGCCTTTGATCTGAATCTTATTGATCTGTTCCTCTCTCAGATTAAATCAATTATAATCTGTAATATAATCAATAGAACCCGTTTGCTTGGATCCCGTCTGGTTCCGGGGTTCTGTTTTAGTTCCTGTACGACATCTGAAGGGTTCCTTCAATAAAACATTCGTAGGAACTAACCAAGCTGTTAGTTCTGTACCGGGTTTTACAACAGAACCTTCTAAAGCTCATTTACACAGAGGAACCGTCCTCCTTACAGTTATGGGAACTGTCCTCCACACACAGTTTCAGGAACCGTCCTCCTTACAGTTATGGGAACCGTCCTCCTTACAGTAATGGGAACTGTCCTCCACACACAGTTTCAGGAACCGTCCTCCTTACAGTTATGGGAACTCAAGTAATTTATTTATTTTAAGTTCAAGTAATTTATTTATATAGCGCTTTTTACAACAGTACATCACAAAGCAGCTTTACAGAATGAAAAGCCTTTAAACCCCAAAGAGCGAGCCGAAGCGACAGTGGCAAGAAAAAACTCTGTTCTGTTGTTATTTAAGGAAGAAACCTTGTGAGGACCAAGACTCAGTGGGGGACTCGTCCTCCTTGAGCGGCCAGGCAGCAACAACAGTGTAGGATAGCTATGTACAACTGTCCTCCACACACAGTTTCAGGAACCGTCCTCCTTACAGTTATGGGAACCGTCCTCCACACACAGTTTCAGGAACCGTCCTCCTTACAGTTATGGGAACCGTCCTCCTTACAGTTATGGGAACCGTCCTCCACACACAGTTTCAGGAACCGTCCTCCTTACAGTTATGGGAACCGTCCTCCTTACAGTAATGGGAACTGTCCTCCACCCACAGTTTCAGGAACCGTCCTCCTTACAGTAATGGGAACTGTCCTCCACACACAGTTTCAGGAACCGTCCTCCTTACAGTTATGGGAACCGTCCTCCTTACAGTAATGGGAACTGTCCTCCACACACAGTTTCAGGAACCGTCCTCCTTACAGTTATGGGAACCGTCCTCCTTACAGTTATGGGAACTGTCCTCCACACACAGTTTCAGGAACCGTCCTCCTTACAGTTATGGGAACCGTCCTCCTTACAGTAATGGGAACTGTCCTCCACACACAGTTTCAGGAACCGTCCTCCTTACAGTTATGGGAACCGTCCTCCTTACAGTTATGGGAACCGTCCTCCTTACAGTTATGGGAACCGTCCTCCTTACAGTTATGGGAACTGTCCTCCACACACAGTTTCAGATACCGTCCTCGTCACACGGTCACAGGAACATGTTTTCCTCACACAGTCAGAGGAACCTGCAGCGTAGCGCAGAACAAAAGCAGCTTCATTGTCCATGCAGTGCTGGGACAGGACCAGGTCATCTTAGTGATCCCAACTGTGACATGGTTGTTGGCACCAGAGCGCCTGGGTTGAGTGTTTGAGGTGCGGGTTCTTCTGAGTGTTAGAGTTCCTCTGATGATTCTGGACGGAGGTCCACTCTGTTTTTGGTCGGTGCGTGTGTGCCCCCCCCCACCCCCTCCCCCGTCTGATAACGCTGCAGCTGCCTGACTCTGTTCGGTCTGATAACAGGCCGTGTTCTATCACAGGGTCAGTCGTCTCTCAGGGGGTCAGTGGTTCCCTAAGTGCATTAAGAACTCACTGTGGAGGAGTGGCGTCTGTCTGAGGGTGGGGGGTGGGGGGGCCACAGTGGATGTCACTCTGAACCCATGGGTTTGAATCCATCCGTGTACAGTGTTCTAAGTTTGTGATCCTGCCCACTGAACGTTCCGGTGCGGTTCTGGTTCGGGTTCTGCGTTGGTTCCGGTCCTCATAAAGCAGGGTGTTGGCACAGATGAAGATGAAAAGCCCCACCCCCATGATGATCGGCCCCACCAGTCTCAGCTTCTCTGCGGGCGTCCGGCCGGACGAGGGCTGATGTGGGGGCGTCCTCCGCCCGCCGTGGGGCCAGTAACCCCCCACGGCCACGCCCACCCCCACCAGCAGCAGCACCCCGGCGAAGAGCGCGCAGAGTCCGGGGGCAGACCGAAGGTGCAGACCGTTCCTCATGGAGCCCGGGTTCTCCTGCTGGAGTCCAGCATCTGATTCTGAATCACGCTCCACATCCAGCACAGCCGGGGTCATCGGATCCGCCGGGCCCGCTAGAACCAAACAACAGGCATCAGTCACGGGGCGCAGCACCACCCAACCCCTCCATACTGCCCCCTACTGCTTCTGTAAAGAACTCCTGATTTATTTATTATGGGTCAGTTAGTTCATAAGGTTCTACTGAGGTCACTCTGAACTCTGTGACGTGTTTTCAATAACAACACACACACACACACACACACACACACACACACACACGTTCAAATTTAAACTTTAACTTCAACCTAAAGTCCTAATAAAATAATAATGTTTAATGTTAATGATCACAAGTTTAAGAAAGAAATCTTACTATAAATATAAATATAAAGAATATATAATAATATAAATACAAAGAATATATAATAATATAAATATAAAGAATATATAATAATATAAATACAAAGAATATATAATATATAAATATAAAGATTATATAATAAAATATAAAGAATATATAATAATATAAATATAAAGATTATATAATAATATAAATATAAAGAATATATAATAATATAAATACAAAGAATATATAATAATATAAATATAAAGAATATATAATAAAAGAAATATAAAGAATATATAATAATAGAAATACAAAGAATATATAATAATATAAATATAAAGAATATATAATAAAAGAAATATAAAGAATATATAATAATAGAAATATAAATCAGTGATTTCAGCAGAAAAAAAGTGGATCATTTAAAACGAAGGTCTAATAAGAAGTTTAAATGTAAACAAATATTATTTAGTAATTAAAGCACTTTATTATAGAACTTTGTTAGTTTAGAGCTGCGCAGTTACACATCATCATCATCATCTTCATCTTCATCTTCATCTTCAGGGTTTAAATCACATTATTCTCTTATTTCCAGAAGGTTGGGATTCTTGAGCTCATGAATTAAAAACTCACCTGAATCCAGATTCTGATTTCAGATTTATTAACTCAGTCCGAGTTCAGAGTCCGAGTCCAGAGTCCAGAGTCTGAATCCAGAGTCCGAGTCCAGAGTCTGAATCCAGAGTCCGAGTCCAGAGTCCAGAGTCCGAGTCCAGGCTCCTCCAGCAGCTTCTGATCCGTCTGAAGGTTTAAAGCTCCTGCAGTTCAGAGAGAGAGACAGATCGAGGGTCTGTGGAGGACACAGAGACAGACAGACGGAGGGTGTGGGAAGGGGTCATGGGAAGATTAGATCGGGTCCGTCTGCTCTCATGCTAAATGTTCTGCTCTATTCTTAGACTGGCTGTGGAACCAGGGTTCCTCTCTGCTGCTCCGCTGAGCTTTCAGAGCTGAACGGGTTTCGAAATCACACCCCGAATTTAATCCTGCACACCGACGGGATCTGCTAATCTGTAATAATCCAGCTGTGTGGGGGGACCGGTTTGCTCACATTGTATTTTTCATGTTTAAAACATTATTCTGTAGATCAAAACATTACGAAGTCAAAAATAAATTACCTTAGGTTCTCTCACCGACAGCACCGTGGTGTAGAGGTTGGCATGTTCTCCTCTCATTGCCGGGGATCCAGGTTCCAATCCCAATCTTCTCAGGTTCCTCCCACGTGAGCAATGGGTTTCTCCAGATTCCTCCCACAGTCCAAAAACATGGATTTAAGGTATTGCCCCATATAGGGTGTGTCCAGTGATTTGCACCCTGCCCCGGATGCATCTGTCCAGCGGCCCAAACCTCCTCTGGATGGGCATGGGGAACCTGCCCCCCCCCCCAACCTCCCAGATAATAATATAATGAAGATACTGAGATGTTTTTGTTTAATTCACTGAATAGTTCTTCAGATATCAGAGGAACCGTGCATGCAGAACACTGAGGTTCTCTAACAAACAGCTGCCATGAGGAACTACTGTAGTTCCATACAGTAGTTCCTCATGGTGGAGGTTCCACTAGGTCCTGAAACCAGTCCAGACTGCTGTGCTATGCTGCTCTATGTTGTATGAAGTTGGCATGTTCTCCTCATGTGAATGAGTGTAAAGTTCTTCTGCAGTGTTAAACGTGTTCTAGTTCTGAAAGCTGTAAACCATTAGAACCCAGTTACAGTCCAGCGCTCATTTATTATCTGATCAATTCTGAGGGTCTGCTGCTGTACACATGCACTCGGCCAATCGGAAAGCAGCGACCCCCCCCCCACCCCCAGGACCAGCGGTGGTGCGTACTGTACGTCCAGATGGGATTAAAGGTTCTTTATACGGATGTAGTTCTCATTCATTTCAAAACTACATCATACATTTATACATTTCAAGTAAAAGGTTCCTCGCTCATCGGTTCCCCGCCGTCACGCGTTCCTCCGTCTGAATATTCACGGGCTGTGAGATCATAAATAATTACAGTGGATATTATAGTGCATTGGAACGGAGCACTCTTCAGTTCAGAAAGTCAAATTATAAATAAGTTAATGTTGAATTAAAGGTGAAATGAAGGAGACTGCGGGTTTGCAGATGTTGGTGTGAGTGTAGCAGCATGGCGTCCTCCTCCTCCTTGCCTCTCGGCGCTGCGCCGTACGCCCCCTTCAGTCTCTAAAGGGCAGGACGTCAGGTGAGGGCGGTGTGAAAGGGTTGATGCAGAGTGGGGGGGGGGGGGGGTCACTCCTCATCCACACTCTTCAGCATGAGGATGGAGTTGTAGATCTTCAGAGCAGGACCCAGTTTGACACTGAGGATCTTCACAATGTCTGCCTGAGTCAGGAGGAGGAACGCCTCGCCATCGATCTGCTGCAGGACACAGGAGGAGCACAGCTTCATCACACCACCATCCTCATCCTCATCCTCACAATCATCACCACCTTCAATACGATCCTCATCCTTACCATCATCACCTCCATTATACTCACCATCATCATCACCACCAACTTCATTATACTCACCATCATCTTAAACATCCTCACCATCATCATCATCCTCACAATCATCACCATCACCTCCATTATACTCAGCATCATTCTTACCATCATCATCATCATCATCACCACCTCCATTATACTCACACTCATCTTAATCATCCTCACCATCATCATTATTACCATCACCACCACCACCTCCATTATGCTCATCACCTCCATTATACTCACCATCATCACCACCACCACCAACTTCATTATACTCACCATCATCTTAATCATCCTCACCATCACCATCATCATCATCACCACCACCTCCATTATACTCATCATCATAATTACTATCATCACCACCTCCATTATACTCATCATCAATATCATCATCACCTCCATTATACTCATCATCATAATCATTATTACCATCATCATCATCATCATCATCACTTCCATTATACTCATCATCACCACCGTTATTATCATCATCATCATCATTATTACCATCATCATCATCACCACCACCTCCATTATACTCATCATCACCACCGGTATTATCATCATCATCATCATCACCACCACCTCCATTATAATCATCATCATAATCATCATTATTACCATCATCATCATCATCACCACCTCCATTATAATCATCATCATAATCATCATTATTACCATCATCATCATCACCACCTCCATTATACTCATCATCATCATAATCATCACCACCACCGTTATTATCATCATCATTATTATCATCACCACCTCCATTATAATCATCATTATTACCATCATCATCATCACCACCTCCATTATACTCATCATTATTATCATCACCACCTCCATTATACTCATCATCATCATTATTATCATCACCACCTCCATTATACTCATCATCATCATTATTATCATCACCACCTCCATTATACTCATCATCATCATTATTATCACCACCTCCATTATACTCATCATCATCATTATTATCATCACCACCTCCATTATACTCATCATTATTATCATCACCACCTCCATTATACTCATCATCATCATCATTACCACCAGCATCATCATTGTATAAACTTTATTTGAGGTTAATAAATCACAGATGACCCCCGCCCCAGCAGTCAGGATGTGATGTTTTCTCTCTGTGATTGGCTGAGTGATCAGTGTAACTGGATCAGAGCCCAACGCCACTCCCTGCTGGACAGTGCAGAACAAACCTGCTTAAAGAGAACAGTGAGGTCTCACCTCGTTCCTGAAGACAGCAGCGTGCTCCCTGCACCCCGGCAACCTCTTCACAAACCCTGCAACCTGAGGGAACATTTCATCAGAGTACGAACCCGCCGGGTGGAGTATTAACCTGACGCGAGGCGGGGTTCTGCCGGTACCTCGTCCGTGCTCCACTTGGACACCGTCTTTGCGCTGAGACCCAGAGCTTCGGGGAGAAGTTTACCGTGCTTCTCCCAGCCCTGCTGGAACTTCGGGGGTTCCCAGCCGCAGAAGACCGAGTCGTGCAAGAACTGCTGTAGGGATTCTGAAAGAGCACCACAGGTGGAGGGGGCGGGGCCGCCGTTCTGCTTAAGATCCTCCATCAACATCACGACGGAATGAGGCGCCGGGTTACCTTTTCCATTCCCCTCCGATTTGATTGGCTGACCGGGTTTGGGACATTTGGCTGCAGCGGGAGGCGCTCTGTGAACGCAGAGAGAGCGCTGACCACTCTGAACATCACGCTGAGGACCCACAACCTCAAACACTGCTGACCTGACTGTGAGGCTGCTCTCCGTGCTGTCCGTCTGCTCGGGGTTGCTGCTGGTGGGCGTGTGAGAGGACGACGGCGTGAGAGACTCTACGCGGCGGTTCCGGGGGGGGCCGCTGAGCGTCACCGGCCGCTCCCCGCTGAGCCGGTCCTGCAGTAACCCCTCTTTATTCAGATTCAACTCCGAGTACGGACAACTGACGGCACTGCGGGGGGCGGGGGAGACGTCACCGTGTCATCTTCATCCCAAAACAAATCTACAAACAGAAACTGGAAACGTTCGAGGTACTAACGTGTAGTGGGTTCCATAACGAGGTCCCTTGATGTGTCCGACCCCATTGCATCCTGGGGTGGGACAGCCTTGTCCTGGAGGAGGCTGAGGATCTGTGGAAGCTGTACATAAGAAACCACAGGACGGATGAACGTATGGACCATATGATGAAAGACCCCCCCCCCACCGCCCACGCACGCGTGTTCTGTTTACCGTTCGGGTTCTGTAGAGGATGTCCTGTTTTTTGACACCACCCCACCGGGTGCAGTTCAGGACTGTCCACATCCAGCCAGTAATCGTATTCGGACGTCCAGCCGTCAAAATGGACCTGAAATCAGAGCCGGCGGCTCCGTTAGAACACACGGAACCCATTAAACACCCGAAACACGGACCTTCTGATGCCAGACGCTGACCTTCACCCTGTGGTCATCAGCATCAGATACGGTAGCCACGCGGATCAGCATCGGGTTCCGTTTATCCACCGCCTCCAGCTTCATCCCTATCTGGAAGCCGTGGGGGGGTCTCTGGGGGTGCAGAGAAGACGGGAGGAGGGGGGTGATTCAGGGTTCTAATTAGGGGTGAGCTGAAATATTCGCTGATTCGACGATTCGTTTCGGAGAACCGTAATCGACTATGAACCTCATAGTCGAATGTACCATTTTTACCACATGGGGGTGCCCATGGCTGCTGCTAAGCATTAGTTTTTACATGAAATGTCTTTGTTTTCGTTATATATATAGCCTTTTGTCAAATAAAATCATCCTAATTTCTAGAAAAAAAAAGAAAAAAGAAAAACAAAAAAAAGGTTTTCTTTTGTTAGAAAAACAAGTTAAATATAATTTTTTTTTTTTTTTTTTTTTAAATACGCCCTTAGCGCCATCTTGTGGTGAAATTTTAACTGATTCGACTATCAGTCGACTATAGGGGAAATCTGACGAATCAGATTCGACTATGAAAATCCTTGGTTGAATACAGCCCTAGTTCTAATGATCAGGGGGAAGCAGGAGCTGCAGGATGCTGACCTGTTTAAACGCTCGAGCGGGGGCAGCCTGGGTCACCGTCTCCTCCAGGTATTTATCCCACGAGAAACTGTTCGGATGTTTGTATTCTACAGAAAACATCAAAGTGACATTAGAGCAACAACACTGTGTGTGTGTGTGTGTGTGTGTGTGTGTGTGTGTGTGTGTGTGCACATCATGAGTGGTAGGATTAATAAGCTGTGGTACCAGCTGGCGTGGTCAGGGTTAATTCAGCTTCTTCACAGTAACCAACGGGATGAATGTACGGACTGCTGGCATCACACCTGAACACCAAAAACACAGTGTTACACACACACACACACACACACACTCTCTCTCTCTCTCTCTCTCTCTCGTACCAGTAGTCGTAGGTATCATCCCAGTTGTCGAAGTGGATGAGGAGCCGGTTATCCACCACGGCGGTGATGGTAGCCACACAGATGAGGGAGGGGTTCTTCCGGTCCACCGCCTCCAGCTTCATCCCGGCACGAAAACCCGACGGAGTGACCGACTGCAGGAATGAAGGGGACATCAGAACACCCTCTCTCCTTTAATGGGTGGAGGTTCACAGGAACGGGTTCTTACTGTATTAAGACTTTTAAAGATGTGTTTGGGGGACAGCTGTCCTCTACAGTTCTTGACGTACATGTTCCAGTTGAACTCTCCATCCCGACATCCTGCACACACACAGCGCTCAGTCCCCCGCTCCACCAATCAGCAAGCCGTACAGCACATCAGACCTGATTAATTAACACCGGCAATCAGTCACCTTTGGGCAGCAGCAGCTTCAGGCCCATCTTCTCACACCAGCCTGGAGGTTTTATATCCCATGAGTCTGCGTTCACCCAGAAGTCATAGCAGTCTGAGTATCCATCAAAATGAAGCCTGAGCCTGTAACCCTGAACCTGATTTTCAATCAAAATAACTCAGTTAAACCATCATCAGAACAGCCACATTATTAAAGGATGAGGTCCAGAGAACAGCGATGAGGGTGACGGTTACCTCGGCCACGGTGAGCACGCAGAAGAACGCAGGATGGCTGGGGTCCAGACCTTCCAACTTCATTCCAACTTTAAAGGCGTTCCTGCTCTGAGGGAACGTCTGGTGCTGCGAGGTCACATCAGAAACACTTCATCTGAATGCTGCCACAACCCTCACGTACACCTCACGCACCCTCAGACCCAGCTCCCTCCGTTACCTCTTTAAAGAGTTTCAGCGGCGCCGCCACGGCGCGCTCCTCCTCCAGGTAAGCCGGCCAGCTCCATGCCTTCTTCTTCACAGGAGCTGCTGTGGCTGTGGGGAGAATGTCAGGAGAACTCGTGTTAGGATTTCAAGAGAACATGGAGTCAGTGGGAGGTGCAGGATGAGGTCTTACCCAGTCTGGATATTTTAGCTGCTTTCCTTCCCTTTGAGACTCTGAATCTCTCCTGAGGAAAACAGAACGTCAGGACAAACGCAGAGCAATGTTACGAGAGAACCCTGAAAGAGTGTGCACTACCTCCTCCTCCTCCACGTTCTCATCATCGTCATCCTCAGACTCCATGAACATCTTTTTCTTCTTTCTAATCCTTTTACCTAATCGCTCCCCTTCAACCAGATCACCTGGAGTCGACCTGCAATCAGACCAGAACGAGAGCTCAAACCTGGAGAACATTCAGAGCAAACCGTGTGGGTCACCAGAGTGAACAGAACATCTTCATTCACTGCCAGACCACTGAACTGGACCTTCATCATCACCACAGCTGGCTGACAAACATCTCCATACTGCAAAATCTGCCGTGGCTGTATTCTCCTTCATCTCATCACATTCAGCTGACGCCCCCTACAGACAGACATGCTGCATTTCCTCCATTTGGACGATGTGGCCATGAGGAAGATAAACTTTGGTGTGAACATTAGATTATAGGTGTCAAACTCGCATCCCGCGGGTCATATCCGGCCCGGAATACAGATCATTTTAAATTAATCTATTATTATTATTATTATTGTTATTAACAACCCACTGATTTTGGACTGTGCTCCTGAAATTCATTTTAACATTTTTATGAAGAGCAGAAATATTTAAAGATATTTAAAAGTTTATTAAAAGTTTATTTTTCTTAAACGGCCCAAGATCAAAGAAACCTGAATGTTTTGATTTGTTATTTTTTACTAAAGTTGTTCAGAGTTGAAACAAGAGATATTTTATAGAGCAAAATATTTTAAGTTATAAAAGGTTTAAGTTTATTTATTGTGGAATAATATTCCCATCTGTTTTTATTCCTGTTCATGTTCAGAAAACATTTATATTTAGTGTTTAATAAATGTTGATCCTGCTCCGCCCACGACCTGAAGTGACCTTTGAGTTTTGGCCCGGGGTGAGTTGAGTTTTTTGGAGAACAGACCCGTTCAACAAGTTT
This sequence comes from Corydoras sp. C115, assembly GCA_019802505.1. Classification (NCBI taxonomy): domain Eukaryota; kingdom Metazoa; phylum Chordata; class Actinopteri; order Siluriformes; family Callichthyidae; genus Corydoras; species Corydoras sp. C115. The sequence goes on along the minus strand of JAFMOC010000362.1, from coordinate 267,587 downwards.
TAAATTATTATTACTATACGCCTGTTTATCTGAACTGCACTTTTAACATTTGAAACGTAAAGTAAACGGTTACAGAATGAACATGGCACCCGGGTTGGGGTGATGGTGCATCAGGTGGTGGTTTACCTGCCACTTCCGGGCTGCACACAGCCGACACTGCAGAACTTTCCTTGAAGGAAGGACTCTCGTGAACCCGAATGTCCACAGGACCTGCAGCTGGCCTGGTCTTCAGTGGTCACCATTCTGGAGGAGTCCGTCTGCATCTTTGTGTCTGCTGGTTCCTCTGACGGCTTAGGGTCGCAGACCGGTTCGCTGGACGTGCTCTTGGAGGGGGTGGTCTCGGACCGTGCACGTGGAAGAGCTCCCTCTTTATCCTTCGTCTCGGGATCGGTCACCATCTCCAGTATTCCAAATTCTGTCATTCTGAACTGAAAACAGATTGGAGCAGATTTTATTAGGTCCCCATAACTGCACCAGTGTCCACCATGCGGCTTTATTAACCCTCATAATTCCACATAAATCTATACGGCACGTCAACAGTAACAGTTCACTTAACCTCCCTCATCTGTTTAATAAAGCTTCCTAACATCCCAGAGACTAAAGACTTCTCCTCTGTACCCTGATGTTGCTGCCCGGTAAAGTGGCGATGCCGTCCTTCCAATCCAGAGCACTCATCATATCGAACTCTGCTCCTGGTGTTGAGGCATCGCTGGCAGGAGCTTCCATCATCATCACCTGAGAGACAAGAACAGAACAGCAGCGCTAACACACATACAGCACCATACATTTACTCACTGATTACAGGAAGCCTTTTAAAATGGATTTCTAAACACCAATCATTAATAAACATGAGTTCAGTAACTGTTGGGGATTCGAGGACAAAAATAAGAACTAAACAAAGACAGAGATTTAAACGCTGTTGTACAGTCATTTATTACATGTGACGCAAACAGACGCACTTATAAATGCAAATGCATTTATTACTGCAAAATTGGAATGACTTCTAAATATTTTAAGACACTTTCCTTTTAAACTCTGATTTGGTGACTTACATTTACATTTAGCAGACGCTTTTAGCTTTTACCAAAGCGACTTACAAATGAGAACATTACAAGTCAGAAGTTATGCAGAAAACCAACTGTACTGTAAAATCATCAAACCTGATGGTTCTTTGATGCTGCGTCCCCCCCCCCTTTTTTTTATTATTTTTGTATTTATTTATTTATTTATTTTTTTTTACAATAGGTATTTATTAAAAAGATGCGTTTTTAGTAGTTTTTTAAAAACTGCTCAGTGATTCTGCCTTACGGACAGAGTTGGGAAGATCGTTCCACCATTTTGCAGTGATGAACGCCAAGGAGTGAGAATCAGGTGAATTAGTGAGATTTCGTGACTTTAGTATGTTATTTAAACAAAACAAACGCTAACGTTACATTTATCGCTACTTTAGTATGTTTTTTTTTAAACAAAACAAACACTAATGTTACATTTAACGTTACTTTGGTAGGTTCTTTAAGTTAAATGTAACGATCGTTTTTGTTTCGTTGTTTAAAGAACATTAAAGTCACCGAACCAGTTTGTGAGTAAAGTGTCTTATAACATTAAGGAGTGATTATTTTTAGGATTATTTAGTCCCACACACTTACACCTGTCCGAGCGCCGGTGCGGGTGCGTGTGCGGTCGGGACGTCAGAAGCCGCGCCGCGGCGGGACGTTCCGACCGCAGAGTCGCGCGTCGGCTGCAGTACCGCGCACCTCCACCGGGGGCGCCCGGAGTTATTGCGGTGAGCGTGGGGCTCACAACGCGGATCAGAATCCGATTTATTGAGGTTTATAATGAAAAGTGCGCGGCAGCGGAGCGGCGGGGTGCAAAGGGCCCCGGCCCGCGGGGGCCCGCCCGTCTGCACCGCGGGCCGCCCCGAAAGCACAGAGTTACAGCCACAAGTTCAGCTTTCCGCTGTTTTGAAAGAATCCGCAGAACGCGCGGAGCTGGCGGCGGGACCGTGAGCCGCGGGGCAGCCGGGCTTGGGGCCGCGGCGGGGGGTGCGGGTCCCGCCGGAGAGCGCCTCTTTATTCCCGCAAACTCTCCCTCACACTTAGAACCTCAATTCCACCTGATCCCGCCGATTCCCGCATCACGCCGGGCCCCGCTCACCCGGGCCCCACCCCCGGGGGGCCCCCGCGTCAGTGTCATTCGGGGTGTAATTAATTAATTAACGAGCTTCTGATGCTTAATAAAGTGCAGCGCGCGCGCGCGCCTGCCGTTAGCATCAGACCCACACAAAATGGCGGAGCGGCACAGCGCGGCCGACCGTCCGACTGCGCGCATTACACCGCGGCGCCGGGTCCGCCGGCGGCCCCGTGGACGGCCCCCGCTCCCGCGGCGCGGCGTGGGCCAGCCGCCGCGTGTTTCCCCCTCCCCACCCACGGACCCGGACTTTGTGGTTGTCCCGGAATGTGGTTAGCTTTAGCGTTAGCTCGCTTCGCCTCAGAGTGCGCTGCAGGCTAACGCCGCTACAGAGTGAGCTCAGCACCCCGAATATAAACACCCACTCACCCTCCCACTCACCCACTCACCCTCAAACTCCTCCAAACTCCACCAAACTCCCGCCTCACGCCTTCACTCCAAACTACCGCGCGGCGCCGGGGTGCCAGGTCCCGCAGAAACACACCGAACAGCCGCTCTTCAGCTCTTCTCCTCAAACTTGTCACTATTCGGTCATCCCGAGCGCTCCGTGCGCCCTTTTACAGCCGGCCGCGGGCAGCACACCGCGGGACAGCCGCTCTGCGGGCCGTGGACGCCGCCGCCGGGGCCCGTTTTTCGGGTGAATTTGAATAAAAAAAGCTGGAACTCACCTCCTTTCTCTTTTAACTCTTATTCCGAGCTGGCGAGTCGCGCCGCAGTGCGCATGCGCGAGGTATCGCCTCTCGCCAACTTCGGGGTTCGCAGAACTTGGCGGCTCGGTCCGGTCGGTCGGTCGGTCGGTCGGTCGGTCTGTCGGTCCGGTTCGGCTGCGGGAGGCCGGGCGGCTTTCTGAAGATCTAAAGCATGCCGCCGCGGATGGAGCGTCGCGTTCGGAACTCTGAACGGAATGCGGAGCGCTTTTCACTGATTTTTATTTTAATTGACGCAACTGTTTAATAATGACCGTTTGTGCGGCGCGCGCTCACATCACACGGCTCCAGCTGAAGGCAGGTTCGAATCCGGAGCGCTGCGCGAGAGGAGTCCACTGATTTTGGGTTTCCTGTCGTTATCACGTGTTTACCTCACAGATCCCGATAATCAGGACATTTCCTTCAGGCTGTCCTCAGTCTGTGTGTCTGGCCTTCACGCTGCTGTCCTGTGGAGTTTCGGGGAGATGGGTGTCTCGTTAAAGCATCTGTCCACTGTGGATCTTTTGTCTCGTCTCGTTATTGCGGCCGTTGACAGTTTCCACGCGGTCTACGACTCGGACGGAAATTTAAAGTACAATTTAAAGACCACTAGATGGCGCTGTGGGGACGCGCACGCAGCCCGGACCGGTCTGAGATCACATTGAGGCTCCGTTCATCCATCCATCATCTTCAGCTTTATCCTCTATTAGTTTTCCCCATGCCCATCCAGGGGAGAACGTTTTGGGCGCTGGGCAAATACACCCAGGACAGGGGGGCATTGTATCACTGGACACACATTCACTCACACACACTATATGGGGCAATTTGGAAAATTCAATTGACCCTGATCCATGTTTTTGGACTGGGAAGGAAACCCATGCCCATTCAGGGGAGAAAGTTTTGGGCGCTGGGCAGATACACCCAGGACAGGGGGGCATTGTATCACTGGACACTCACTCACACACACTCTATATGGGGCAATTTGGAGAATTCAATTGACCTTGATCCATGTTTTTGGACTGGGGAGGAAACCCATGCGGACACGGGGAGAACATGGAAACTCCACCCTGATTGGGATTTGAACCGGGAATTCCCAACGCTGAGAGGAGAACATGCTAAACCACTGTGCCGCCCCTAACCCCTGTACCGTGACCGCTTTTAGTTTTCGACTCTTCTAAACAGTTTAAACGAACCGCAGCGGGGCCTTCAGTGTCTCATATATGTTGATTTCTTTATTGTTGAACTTTTTTGTTGATTTGTCATCTTTATTTTAATAAACTACCTGTCAGTGTGAGTTTCTGTGAACTGTAGAAAAACCCAGGGTTCAGGAGTAAAATGTTATGTTAAAACTTTGTCTCCATCTTAGTTTGTACATTCTGTATATAAAGCCACTGTGGAAGGTGGACTTATATACTAAAGTTATTAATTCAATAGAATTCTTTACAATATAAAAGTATTTCATCATCAATCACGACATGGGATACAACAGAAACGTAACAACACAATCATCTAAATAAAGACTTTTATTAACATATTTATACTGTTCCTGTTGTGTTTCATCCCTAATGGTTGGAGAACACTGTGTTTTCAGTTGGCCCATCAGCGAGTCTTTGGTCGTGAAAGGAAACCAGAGACCCAGAAAGAAATCAACATAGGTACAGGGAGGACATGCGGGGTCCACACACAGTGAGGCAGTGTTCATCCCACTGGGAATCAAACCCAGGACCTTTGTGCTGTGAGGCAGAGGACACTAACTGCTATGCTACACATTTACATATCCATACTTTATTCTGAAACACAGAAAAACACTCTACAGGAATTTAAAACCACTTTGATCGTATTTAGGAACTAATTTATCCTGATCAGCTCACATCGCATGATCAATAAAGCCACTGTGATGTCATCAGGGTCAGTGAGCAGGAGCTGCAGACTTCGTAATGATAGCTGCCTGAGAGCTTCAGGATGTGATGTTAAGATCAGATAAGATAGACCTTTATTTGTCCCACAACAGAGAAACTCACATTCTCAGGAGCAGATACATTAGATGGCAAAGGTAAAAAGATATTTAGCTATTAAAAATAAGTAATTAAAAAAATGATAATAGAAATAGTTATAATATTATAATATAATATTGCAGATAGATGATTAAACTATACATTGCACCATCAATGATAAATGGATGTGGAGTCTTTGGTACCGGTACCATGCATGATGTTTTCCACAGCTGTGGAACCAGACCCAGTCTCATGATGAACATGAATCCACCGATTCCACTGAGCTGGTCACCTCAGAACCCCAGAACCCTGGAGCTGATGGGGTCAGGACCTGCAGCCTTTCTTACAGAGGACAGATCTCACATAAAAATCTCCTAAACCACAAATCACACAAACAGAATTCTTTTTCTGATGTTCTGCCTCAATACAAACAACCTTTCAGTGTATAAGTTTTGCTTTTTGTTTTTGCTACGTTTGTAATATAATTTTTTTTTTTAACGAATCCTCAAAACTAAAGTATTAACAGTTTAAATGAATACGAAAATTAAAACGTCTTAATAATTGAACACTGGATGGCGCTATTACATAATTTATGTATTACATATCGAACAGACACATTTATAACTCTTAAATGATTAAAAAGTTAAAATAAATGAAAGTGTTTTGTATCGTAGATAAGAACTGTGTTAATAAGTTGTGTCAGATACAACATGGTAATAAAATCTGACTTGTTGATGTGACTTTATGGAACCCTCAGAACCAGGACACCAGGTTCCTCCCTCTCTCTCCCCCCCTCCCCCCCTCTCTCTCTCAGAACCAGAACAGGTCTACTGAGGCCTGTGTCCAGAGAGGAACGAGGTGTTTGAGCGTCCAAATCATGTCTGAGGTCCTGAACCGTCTGTATTCGAACACGGTTTCACCTTCTGTATTATTCGCCAGCATCGAATTATAATCCACAGAATATTTCCAGGTCCTGTGTTTGGTAGGTTCTCTGATGTCCAATATTTGGCCGGTGGTTTAACACATGCTGATCCAGGATGGTTACAGATAACTTCCATGCCAACATAGAGACCAAAAGATCTGAGGACAACTGTCAACTGCAACGCAGAGTGCTGGTTTTATAAAGTTCTCCTGATCCCACGTGACCACAGGTCTCACAGTAACATGGCAGTGTCTCATGCAGCAGCAGCAGCAGAACGTGGGACCTCAGAACCTGCGGACCCGGGGTCAGGAGCGTCCAGTGGCGTCTGGTGTTATACTAATACAGCTGTTTTTACTTCATAGCATCATCTGACAGCAGAAGTCAGGAGTGGATCGGATCGGATCGGATCGGATGATGTTATCAGAGTATGTCTGATCTGTATGTCTGAGCGGCATTCCGTTTGATGTCTGAATCGTTTTCGGATGTGTCCCGTCGTGTCCTAGACACATAAACACTGACATCCTCCAGAATTTGCCTCACGCTCGGTCCGTTCTCCTGATCTGTGAAACGCAACACAGAGTGCTGGTTTTATAAAGTTCTCCTGATCCCACGTGACCACTAGAGCTGTGCAGATCGATACAAATATCGATAATATCGATACCAACGCTGGTATTGGTATTGAACAATACTTGCGTAAAAATATCGATACTCAAGTTTTTTGTGTGTGAAAATTCCTTTTTTATTGTTTTGCCTAAGAACAATTCTATTTGAAAAAAAGAAACAAAGAAAGAAAAAACTGTCTAGTGAGGGGAGCATTTTTACTTTATATTTGTATTGTCGTTTCTCCTTTTGTACCTCAAAAATATATATTTTCCTCACGTTAAAGCAAACTTTGTTTTATTACTGTTCCATTGTTTCTAAACAAAGATGTTGATTGGGATACATTATTTTGTTGTCACCTACAATGTTTGGCGAAATTCTATACTAGGTCTTTTGGATCAATGAAGCCTAAATATTAAAAAGTATCGGTATCGAACATCGCGATATTGGCCCTGTATTTACTTGGTATCGGATCGATACATAGTAACATGGCAGTGTCTCATGCAGCAACAGCAGAACGTGGGACCTCAGGACCTGCGGACCCGGGGTCAGGAGCGTCCAGTGGTGTCTGGTGTTATACTAATACAGCTGTTTTTACTTCATAGCATCATCTGACAGCAGAAGTCAGGAGTGGATCGGATCGGATCGGATGATGTTATCAGAGTATGTCTGATCTGCATTGAGCGGCATTCCGTTTGATGTCTGAATCGTTTTCGGATGTGTCCCGTCGTGTCCTCGACACATAAACACTGACATCCTCCAGAATTTGCCCCACGCTCGGTCCGTTCTCCTGATCTGTGAAACGCGGACGGGGGGGGGGGGGGCGCTCCGGTGGCCCGTATGGCGTTCCAGACGAAGCGCGTCCTCTCGTGCGCGCACGCTCGCTCGCGCAGCAACGGGGGCTACAGACATGGCTCGGGATGACGCGAGCGACGGCTTCACGCACGACGCGCTCCGTCTGCGGTCTTAAGCGTCCCTCCGACCCCGACTCCGACTCCGCAGAGCGCGGGCCGTAGCGCAGCCGGCAGGATGGACACGGCGTTGGGACTGGTTCTGATGGCGAGCGTCCTGAGCGGCGGCGGCGTTTGGGGGAAATACGTGAAGGGTGTCGTCAACACCAGAGAGGTGAGATGTTCCACACGTTCTGCAGCGGAACCGTGACCCGGCGGTGCGCCTCCTCCGCTGCGACGTCAACACTGATGTCTGATGGTGGAAGGATGGCAGGCCGTAACACTGACCCCACGGTCTGTAAGCGGGGTCCAATGACCTGAGGAACCTCACTGTCACCATTTATCACCCCGCTCATCTCACTAAAGTCATCCATCCATCCATCACTCATCCACCTGAAACATCCTCACCTCTCACTTCAAAGTTCTCTTTTGATCTGCCGTCACCAGGTCATCACCTGTATGTGGATGAGGGGTGTGTCTGTTACACCTCCACCTCCTCCATCAGTGAGGTTAGATGGAGTGAAGAGGAGCCGGTGTGGTTTAATGTTACAGTTCTGTAACTGATCTGCACATGGAGAACATGGCAGTCCTCAAAGACCTGCAGAACAGTCCTTACAGCGCCGTTGAGGATGTTGTTCTGCGCTGGGTGGTGGTACATCATGTTGCCTCATGATGAGGGTCTCATTCCATCCCGTGTTCTTCCGTTCCCATCAGACATCACTCCCATCACACCATCATGACAAACCAGGAGTGAGGGCTGAGGAACCATCCACCTGATCTTCACCAGTGTCTATTATCTGTAAACCAGCTCCCAGCCTCCTCTGAGGTTCTATGTATGTGTTAGAACCTCTGTATGGTTCCTGTTTGAGATTAGTATTAATCTGGTGTGGGGGGGGGTCAGTGCCTCAGGTGGGGTGGTGGTGGTGGATGGAGTCACGGTTCTGTAGGTGCATCTACTCCTCCTTTTCTCCTCCTCACAGGACTGGATCTTTCTGACACGGTTCTGTTTCCTGACTGATTATGGACGGCTGGACTTCAGGTTCCGATACCTTAAGGTAAAATAAGATCAGTCTTTTTGTTCTTGTTGTTTTTAAGGATAGTTTTTGACACTGTGACTAAAAATCACGTTCAAAGAAACCGAACATGAATGCTCTGCTGAATTAGGACCATTTGTTCTCCTTATTGTGATATTTCTCATTTAAACACGCGACACTGTCAGACCTCCAACACCTGATCTGATCTGATCTAATAATCATCAGACTGACGATCAGGATTAGACCTGTAACTGAATCTGATGTGTTCTTCATCATTAACCAGCTGGGTTCTATTAACTGAATGTTCTCTCTCTCTCTCTCTCTCTCTCTGGTTCTGTTTCTGGTGGTGATGTGCTGGTTCTCCGGTCTCAGTCACACTGCTGTCAGAACATTCTGCTGTACTTTGATGAAAGCTCTCAGTGGCCCGCCGTGTATAAGCGAGCTGATAAGGTGAGAGAGACACTTTAAAGAGCTTCCTGTCTGTCTGCATGTTTGAAGGGAGATAATGATGAAGGGTGAGGGAGTGAGACCGCTGTATACACTCCTGTCTGTGAGAGTTCATCTGAAAAACTCACTTTTGATCTCATTTCCTTTTGAACCCTCCTAACTCTATTAATTGGTTCCTTTGAATGACTAATCTGTATCCGATGGAACCCGTTTAGATAGGATGCTGAAATCTATACCTCTCTTACAGAACAGCTTTAAAGTCATTAATGCACTTACCGTGATCAATTAATCTGTTTATTTTATTAATGTGCAGTTCACAGGACAACACACCATACATAATTATATATATATATATATATATATATATATATATATATATATATATATATACACACATACATACAGGCATACATACATACATACACACACACAGAGAACCTTACTCCTGATAGTGAAACATACTGCTTCCATAACGACCCACGTAATAATTGGCTAATATTAAACCCCATAGCCGAAACCTATAAACAGCCACTCATTAAGCCTGTCAGGTCACCCCCCCCCCCCAGAAAGAGAAAAGAAAAGAACATAAAAAAGAAAGTGAAATAAAAAATGGTAACATAATAAATAAAGAGAACAAAAAGCCAGTAAGGTGAAAAAAAAAAAAAAACTAAGAACAATTAAAAGAATATGAAATAAAACACCACTTTTTGAGAATTTGTTGTCATTACATTTGATTGATGATCTTTTTTTTTCCAATTTAAGACCTTTTAAGTCTATTTCAGCCGCTGAACAAACTGTTGATTTGTTAGATTTAAGCAATAAGAGATGTATAACTGATTAGTTTTAATAAACACACACACACACACACACACACACACACACACACACACACCTATGCAATATTGACATACTAAAACCATTTTTACCAAAGTGGACCAGACTCAACGATGTAAATCCCAACAGACATATAACTACATCGTGTGTGTGTGTGTGTGTGTGTGTGTGTGTGTGTGTGTGTGTGTATGTGTGTGTGTGTGTGTGTGTATATGTGTGTGTGTGTGTGTGTGTGTGTGTGTATGTGTGTGTGTGTGTATGTGTGTGTGTGTGTGTGTGTATATGTGTGTGTGTGTGTGTGTGTGTGTGTGTGTATGTGTGTGTGTTCTCTTGAACTCACTGATCCGGGGTTTAAAGCGTTCGTTCAGTTTCCGGTTTAAACTTCACCGTGATTCTTCTTTTATGTTATAATATGAATAAACATCGATTCCTCCTGAAGGAGAACATCAATCAGCTTCCTAAAGTTAAGATACAGAGATCAAACACGCCGCCCCTCGCGGTTAATTCCCGCGTTCATTCCAAATCCTCCATCCTGATCGTCGTAAATCCCGTGACGTCATAACGGCGATAAAACGTGGCACGTGGGAGAATGTGACGTGTATTAATGAGGAAACCTTAATTAGTCTGATATAAATCTGAAGATTAATGACTCTGTAGTATAGACATACAATAACCGACGCGACGTTACTCACGCTATGCTGCCTGTGTTTACGTCACAACCTGATCAAACGTGTCGGGTGTTTTCATCTCCACAGCCAATCAGATCGAACAGCCAATCCCCCCTCCGTCACATGTAGAACCTCAGAGAACCCGAGTTTTTACTCAGTAACTTCACTCGTGTGGATAAGATAATAAAGAGCTCTGATTTCTCTCATATTAGGGGTTATCAATCTGAAGGTTGGGGGTTCAAATCCCAGGTCCACTGAAGTTACCAGTGTGGGCCCTTGAGCGAGGCCCTTAACCCCCCTCACTGCTCCAGGGATGTTGTGATTAACCCTGTGCTCACCCTGTAAGTCGCTTTGGATAAAAGCATCCAATAAATGACCAAATGTAAATGTAAATATTAATCTCTCACTCTGCAATAGGAAATGAACAAACACACCAAATGTAACAAAGTCTTTCTTCATTATTAAAATGTTCTTTTATAAACATTCATTCATTCATTATCTCCCGCTTTATCCTCTATTAGGGTCGCAGTGGGGTTCCCCATGCCCATCCAGGGGAGAACGTCTCGGGCGCTGGGCAGATACACCCAGGACAGGGCGCCAATCCATCGCTGGGCACACACTCACTCACACAGACACACTCTATATGGGGCAATTTTTTGAGAATTCAATTGACTTGTTCCATGTTTTTGGACTGTGGGAGGAAACCGGAGAACCCGGAGGAAACCCACGCAGACACGGGGAGAACATGGAAACTCCACCCAGATGGTGATTAGAACCGGGAATCCCTAGCGCTGAGAGGAGAACGTGCTAAACCACCAAACCACCATGCCGGATATAAACATATCCAGAATAAAGGGACCCCGCTGTAACTCAGACATCTTTCTAACAGAACCTTCTAAGATTATTTTCCAAACGTTTGAGGAAACCATCTGTGTGTTATTTTAAAATCTGATGAGTGTGTATTCTGGTTTCCATGAGGGCCTGTATTATAATGTGGTATTCTGGTGTTGAATAATCTGGGGGTGTGTTTACAGACCTGCTATCAGAAGGAGGCAGTGCTGAGGCCTGAAAACAATCAAGTCATCAATCTGACCACCCGATACGCCTGGTCCGGCTGTACGGTAGGAAAGAAACACACACCTGAGGCTCGGGTTCAAACCGACTCTGAAACGTGAGTGTGTTCGTTAATCTGCAGGTGGAAGCCGAGGGGGGGGAGGAGTTCCTGAGCTGCGTGGGAGGTCGGAGTTTTCGTTCTGTGCGAGAGAGATGGTGGTACATTGTACTCAGCAAATGTGGAGTGAGTTCCACCCCATTATCTGATCTGAAAACGATCTGTAATACACACTTCTGTTTCTTCTTCTTTAAATGTAACGACTGAGCTGATTTTAAAGAAAAAAATACTTTCAATACTTTGTTTTCTCCAAACTGTGGTGCTCATATTCTTCATCCTCATTATCATCATCATCATCATCGTATATGTACTGAATAAATCAACACAACTCTACGATTAGAACTTAATCGCTGTTATTTACAATGACACACTTCACATAATATATTTATATATAAATATTCAGCTATTATTATTAGTATATATATAGTATTATTTACACTGTTTCTCAATGAATTTCTTAAAACATGAATGTTAGATGATGTTAGATGATTTAATGATAAACCGGGGATTTGATAAAGTAAATAAATGAATAAAGGTACAGAGAGGGTGGGCTGGTGCATCTACACACTGAGTGGCGCCTGCCTTCAGCCACAGGATCTGATTTCTGAGTTCATTTAAATTTAAATCAAATAAAATATTCATCCATCATCTTCAGCTTTATCCTCTATTAACCTCTATTAGGGTCGCAGTGGGGTTCCCCATGCCCATCCAGGGGAGAACGTTTCGGGCACTGGGCAGATACACCCAGGACAGGACACCAATCTATCGCTGGGCACACACTCACTCACACAGACACACTCTATATGGGGCAATTTGGAGAACTCAATTGACTTGATCCATGTTTTTGGACTGTGGGAGGAAACCAGAGAACCCAGAGGGAACCCACGCACACACGGGGAGAACATGGAAACTCCACCCAGATGGGGATTTGAACCAGGAATCCCTAGTGCTGAGAGGCGAACATGCTAAACCACTAAGCCACCGTGCCCGTCATTTAAATTTAAATCAAATAAAACAATCAGCGTTAATTTATTCACCTTTAGGAAATTATATTTCATTGATTTTAATGCAGGGCACGGTGGCTTAGTGGTTAGCACGTTCGCCTCTCAGCACTAGGGATTCCCGGTTCGAATCCCCATCTGGGTGGAGTTTCCATGTTCTCCCCGTGTCTGCGTGGGTTTCCTCCGGGTTCTCCGGTTTCCTCCTACAGTCCAAAAACATGGATCAAGTCAATTGAATTCTCCAAATTGCCCCATATAGAGTGTGTCTGTGTGAGTGAGTGTGTGCCCAGCGATGGATTGGCGCCCTGTCCTGGGTGTATCTGCCCAGCGCCTGAGATGTTCTCCCCTGGATGGGCATGGGGAACCCCACCGCAACCCCAATAGAGGATAAAGCGGGAGATAATGAATGAATGAATGATTTTAATGCAACGTTTGCAAATGTATAAACTTTGTTGTGTCCACTTGAAATGAACTTGCAGAATGTGTTGTATTCATGGGGTTCTGTCTGTGCTGTAGGGTGGAGGTCTGCAGTTGGAGTACGAGATGAAACTCACGAATGGCCAGTCGTTTTGGACGCGACATTTTTCTGCTGATGAATTCGGTGAGGGATGGAGAACGTTGGTTCATGGTTCAGGCTTCCTGAAGGTGTATGACGTGATGATTAATGACGAGAACCTTTGATATGATGATGCTTTTTTTGTTTTAATGAACTGATTTAAGATCAGACAAACGACGGTGGGTCACATTCGCCTCACGGTTCGGCTCCAGGTTCAATAAAATAAACGGTGTGAGTTCTGTCTTAATCCTCTTCTTTGTCTCTGTGTAAATGTTAGGAATTTTGGAAACGGACATCACGTTTTTGGTTATTTTTGTCACCGTGTTCTTTCTCTCCTGCTATTTTGCTTGTAAGTTTTACATTTTTACACACACACACACACACACACACACACACTGTGTTATTGTTTTCTCATGTGAATTCTTTCCTGATTTATTAGATCATTTAAAAGCAAGGCAGCTGCTCCACAGGACGTATAAGATGTTTATGACTGCAGCGGGAGTGGAAGGTGAGATCAGACCCTGAAACACACCTTCATCCCCATTCTCATGTCCTGATCTGTAATGTTTTTTGGATGTTCTCTCTCGCAGTCCTCAGCCTGCTGTTCTTTTGTATTTATTGGGGTCTGTATGCCAGAGATGGGGAAGGAAGCGGGTGTCTGAAGATGCTCGGTGAGAGACGCAACGCAGTTCACCATTTAAAATCTAAATGCTGAACGTGTGAGTTTCAATCAGAACATGTGATTAACAGAAATACAACCAATAAAGTACGCAGAGACAACGACGCACTACAGAAACTAGGAATTCATTTTGGACTTGTGTAATGAACAATGAGGATAGATGAAAGGAGCTGAATCTGAAGCTGCCTGTGTGTGTGTGTGTGTGTGTTGTAGGGAAATTACTCTTCTCGGTCAGCTTTCTGATCTTTCTCTTGATGTTAATTCTCTTGGGGAAAGGATTTACAGTCACCAGGTAAGAACATCTCCATATCTGTAACTCAGAGGGTCAGAGCATCAGAACATTCAGATCGAAATGAGAACAGAGGCTTTAAATCAGTTTAATATCACAAAGACGTGACTGACTGTTAAAAACACTTATAAAACATAAATACACCCAAAATAAAAGACTTTCATGAACACTGAGCCACGTCGTTATCATGTCAGCTTTCCTCCTTCTTTTAAATGAGGGGCTAATTGGAGCAGTTACTCCACAGAGAACAGAACATTTATATACTCCTGTCCTTCATCTAAAGTGGAATGTCATAGAATGTTCCACTAACACAGGAGGGGTCCGAACAGCTGCCTTAGAACCCTGCATTACAGCATTATAAAGGTTCATTAGAACCCTGCATTACATCATTATAAAGGTTCATTAGAACCCTGCATTACAGCATTATAAAGGTTCATTAGAACCCTGCATTACCACAGGATATTACACTTCAACTGATTAATTAATTATATTCTGTAATATATTATTACTTTACAGACTCTGTACTTTACTCTGTTTTCTGAAGATCAGGATCATGGACAGAGCAGGTGTTGTTCGGGTGGTGGATGATTCTCAGTACTGCAGTGTCACTGACATGGTGGTGCAGGTGTGTGTGTTGTTCTGGATCTGACACGGTGGAGCTGCTGGACTGAGAATCATCCACCAACCTCCATCTAGCATCAGACTGAAGTGAATGTCCTGTGATCACTGATGAAGGATTAGAGAATTAGAGAAACATTAGAGAACATACCAAAGCGGACTAACGCTGTATGTAGAGCAACAGATGGAATACAGAACAGCATATTTCAAAATAGTTTGGATTATTTAAGTTCTCTGGATTTTAAAGAAAGCAGAGAGAACATAAGGAATGAAGCCCGTCGATGACAGACGGAGATTCTGACGTTTATCAGATCTGCTGTAAACTGACGTCTGTTTCCCCTCAGAGCCAGAATCAGCCATAAAGGCTCGGTGAAGATCTCCATCTACATGACCATATACACCATCACCTACATCATCCTCTTCATCTACGAGGCTGAGGTGAGTCCTCATAACCACCTCTGATAACGATCACAGAGCTCAGACACGAGGAGCAGACCTGGAGATCAGACCCGGAGTCTTGTGAGTGTTTGTTTTGTGAGTCTTGTGTTGTGTGTGTGCAGTTCTTCGATCCGGGTGAGGTTCTGTATGCTTATGACAGTCCTGCTGGATATGGACTGATGGGCCTCCAGCTGCTGGCATACGTGTGGTTCTGCTACGCCGTGGTGGTGTCTCTTAAACACTATCCCGAGAAGCAGCCCTTCTACATCCCCTTCTTTGCTGCGTACACACTTTGGTAGGTTCACTGGTTCCATCGGGACCGTTCCTCAGGGTTACAGAACCCTCCGACGCTCTGTTTTAATCTTTTGCAGGTTCTTTGCGGTACCTGTTGTAGCTCTGATCGCAAACTTTGGAATATCCCGCTGGGCGCGAGAGAAGATTGTGAATGGCATTCAGCTCGGCATCCACCTCTACGCTCACACCGTCTTTTTAGTGAGTCACTTGGATCGGCACCAACAGAACCACATTCAGAGAACCAATCAGAACGCCTCAGAGGCCGGGCCCATTCAGAGAACCAATCAGAACGTTCAGACCCAAACTCAGAAAGCATTCACTGAAACGTTGAGAACAGTTCTGAGCATCTGTTTGATTCATTCATTCATTATCTCCCGCTTTATCCTCTATTAGGGTTGCGGTGGGGTTCCTCATGCCCATCCAGGGGAGAACGTCTCGGGGGCTGGGCAGATAGACCCAGGACAGGACGCCAATCCATCGCTGGGCACACACTCACTCACACAAACACACTCCATATGGGGCAATTTGGAGAATTCAATTGACTTGATCCATGTTTTTGGACTATGGGAGGAAACCAGAGAACCCAGAGGAAACCCACGCGGACACGGGGAGAACATGGAAACCCAGATGGGGATTCAAACCGGGAATCCCTAGCGCTTTGATTCAGTCTCTCACATTAGGGTTCTTTATTTGTTGATTCTCATTTTCTGACTCCTGATTGGTTGTGAGGACCTTCAAAAGTTTGATATTGACCTAGTTTTGCAAGTCCAGTCGGTTGTCCTCTGTCTGTTTGGACCTGGTTGGTGTTTGGTCATCGTGTGTTTGTCCTGGTGGTTGATGCAGCACTCATTGTTTCGGAGGTTCTCCTGAGCTCATGGGACTGAGTTTATTAAAGTCACCGGGGTTTGAAATGCTGTGCTGTTTTATTAAAAACAAAATTCTTCTGTTGGAGATGATGAGCTTCATTTTGAACCATGTGATGTGATGTGTTTTTTTTAAGGTCATCACACGTCCCTCAGCAGCCAATAAGAACTTTCCGTACCACGTCCGAACGTCACAGATCGGAATTCTACTGTCGAGTCCTAAAGAGATGCACATGGAGAACTTCCCTCATCATGCGTACGGGAACAGCTCGTTTCTGGAGGACTCTCATCCCAACTTCACTGAACTCTTCTCCATTCAGTCTGTAAGGAGATCCAACATTGTGGTTTATAGAACATGTGGAGAACATCTGCTGGAGTTCTACCTCCACCTGGTGGATGTAGAATCATTCATTCATTCATTCATTATGTCCCGCTTTATCCTCTATTATGGTCGCGGTGGGGTTCCCCATGCCCATCCAGGGGAGAACGTCTCGGGCGCTGGGCAGATACACCCAGGACAGGGCGCCAATCCATCGCTGGACACAGACTCACTCACACATACACACTCTATGTGGGGCAATTTAGAGAACTCAATTGACTTGATCCATGTTTTTGGACTGTGGGTGGAAACCGGAGAACCCGGAGGAAACCCACGCGTACACGGGGAGAACATGGAAACTCCACCCAGATGGGGATTCGAACCGGGAACCCTAGGGCGGAGAGGCGAACGTGCTAACCACTAAGCCACCGTGCCGCCCGGATGTAGAATCCGAGACAGTAAAGCATCATGATGCTCAGTGTGTGGTGTTCATCCTATGATTCTTCATCAGTGATACAGGATCCAACACACACACACACACACACACACCTGCACCACCACCTCAGTGTCACTGCAGTACTGAGAATCATCCACCAGGTGAAATCCACCTCTTATATTCTTCTCTTCTTCCATTCTTTAGGTTCCCATAAAGTCTATAGATGAGGTTCTGGGGTGGAGCGTACAGGACGTAGCTCTGAACCGAGAACAGAAGATCATCACCAAATCACCGGAGTCATCCACCACATTCAGCCAATCAGCTCCCTCCTCAGCCAAGCCCCCCCCCGGACTAACGGCCCACTTCACCGAGTACTTCAGTATGCAGAGGAAGGAGCTGGTGGATTCCACCGCGTAGTGGGACGGAGAACGTGAGGAGCAGAGGTTTAAGATCATCAGCGTTTTTAAACGCCGCCGCCGCGCCACCACACCGAGCCACCACGCCGAGCCATCACGCCGAACCACCACGCCGAGCCACCACGCCGCGCCACCACGCAGAGCCACCACGCCGCGCCACCACGCAGAGCCACCACGCCGCGCCACCACGCCGAACCACCACGCCGCGCCACCACGCCGAGCCACCACGCCGAACCACCACGCCGAGCCACCACGCCGAGCCACCACGCCGAGCCACCACGCCGCGCCACCACGCCGAGCCACCACGCAGAGCCACCACGCCGAGCCACCACGCAGAGCCACCACGCCGAGCCACCACGCCGAGCCACCACGCCGAGCCACCACGCAGAGCCACCACGCCGAACCACCACGCAGAGCCACCACGCCGAGCCACCACCCAGAGCCACCGCGCCGAGCCACCGCGCCGAGCCACCGCGCCGCGCCACCGCGCAGAGCCACCGCGCCGAGCCACCACGCCGAACCACCACGCCGAGCCACCACGCCGAGCCACCACGCCGAGCCACCACGCCGAGCCACCACCCAGAGCCACCACGCCGCGCCACCACGCCGAGCCACCACGCCGAGCCACCACGCCGAGCCACCACGCCGAGCCACCACCCAGAGCCACCACGCCGCGCCACCACGCCGAGCCACCACGCCGAGCCACCACCCAGAGCCACCACGCCGCGCCACCACGCCGAGCCACCACCCAGAGCCACCACGCCGCGCCACCACGCCGCGCCACCACCCAGAGCCACCACGCTACATCAATCAAGAGCAATAAACCTCCACCGGGGTGAGAGGTCATGTTTAGATTCGTAATAGCACAATATTCTTCACGTGGACAGCAACGTTCTGCGTTTAAAGTGTAAATATTAAGGAACATGGACTATCCCGTCAGTGTTCAGATGTTTTTACTAATGCAGATATGATGAGCGTCTTCATCATCATCATCATCATCACGCTGTGCTGTTATAGTGTAAACCTCTTTAGTGAAGGTTCCTGTAATGTGGTGTAACACACACGGAGATCTGATCTACATCGGAGTCCTGATTCCATCAGTCAGGAGTCACTGCAGGTCATTCTTAATTAATTCATTCATTAATTATTATAGAGCCATCAGTGCGTCCTGTACTGTTTAACTCTTTGAACCGAGCGTGTTCGTCACGCAGACGTCAGATTTCTGTTTTTATGACGAAGATGAAAGGGTTCTGTTAGAATGAGGATGGAACCCGGTGCATGCTGCATGAACCTGATCTCCATCACCTCTCAGCTACAGCATGGCTCCACCCCCCCCCCCCCCAACACTAACGTCACCAGGCTAGCACTCTGAAACGCAAGTTACAGAATTTTTATTTAAGACGACGACGAGGTTTCATTTACGTTAGTGTCAAATATCCAAACTTTAATCCTGCTGTTTATTTAAGAATTATTATTCTGATATCACATCAATACTGCTTAAAGTAATTAAGATTAATTAATTGTATTCATATTAAATAGGACAAGCATACGGACGGACAGACGGAGGGTCAGTGGATGATGAACGCGGCGCAGGACTGTGATTTAGGAAACGTTGATGTGTTTACTGTGTAAGGTCCTGATACTTAATGTTCTCCTAATGTTCCATTAATTAATAGCACACTGCTGACAGAGCGGCGCCGCAACGTGAACACGTAGAGCGCAGTGTGACGTAGAGCAGAACGTAGAGCTCAGATAAATCAGATTTCAAATAAAAGCTTTTTTTAAACAGATCGGGCTCCTGCACTGTCTCCACTGTATCACCTCCACCCACCGGCTCACCCCTCCACAGGTCACTGCCGCAGTGACTTCTCCATTAAACCTGAACGAGTGCACCATGGTGCACCACCACCCTCTGTGCAGCGCTGCATTTACGTTGCTGTGGGGTTAAACTCAGACCTTCAGATAAATCAGACGTTTATTACAGCGTCATTAATTACAGACTGCTGAATGATTCACATCCAACATTCAACTGAGAACACCCCCCCCCCCACACCCCCCCCCCCCACACACACACACAGATCTAATGTCTGATCACAAAGGAAGCATGTAATGAATCCTCCACACGCCCCGCCCGTTTCAGGTGGTCGATCTGCTCTTGTCCTCTCTGTAGCCCTGCAGCAGCTGATTCACCAGATTCAAGTCGTCTTTGCGTTTAACGGGATACAGGGGGGGGAACGGGTTCCCTCTGTACTCCAGAACGGCCATCGAGGCTCGGTCCAGGTTCTGTCTGTTCGGGAGGCGGGCCATGTGGGTGTAACCGCCGGACTGCTCCTTAAACCGCACGGCCAGAACCTTAAAGAGCTTCGGAACCAAGTCCTTTTCCTGAGAGAGAGAGAGAGAAAGTGAGAAAGAGCGAGAGAGTGAAAGAGAGACATAATGAGAGAGAGAGAGAGAGAGAGAGAGACATAGAGAGAAAGTGAGAAAGAGAGAGAGTGAAAGAGAGAAAGAGAGACATAGAGAGAAAGTGTGAGAGAGAGAAAGTGAGAAAGAGCGAGAGTGAAAGAGAGACATAGAGCGAGAGAGAAAGTGAGAGAGAAAGAGAGAGAGCAGGAGAGAGAGACAGAGAGAGAGAGCGGGAGAGAAAGTGAGAGAGAGACAGAGACAGAAAGTGAGAAAGAGAGAGAATGAGAGAGAGACAGAGAGAAAGCGAGAAAGAGAGAGAGAGACATGGAGAGAAAGTGAGAGTGAGAGACAGGAGACATAGACATAGAGAGAGACCTTAATGAAGCTCTTGGTTCTCCATTAATGTTTTGATCAGATGAAGACAGAACAGAGACAGAACAGAGACAGAACCTACCGTCAACCAGAAGCAGGCCATCCTCATGGCTCTCTCATCAGTGTCGCCTCGTTTAGAATAATCAATCAACTAGAACAGAAACAGATTTATTGATCACGTGATGAAACTGCCAACAATCAGAATAAAGAACCAGAACCGGAGGAACCGAGCCAGAGTGGGACAGAACATACAGAACCTCCCTGAACCCTGCAGCCCTGATCAGAACGCTCCCCTGCGGGGAGCCTGACCTCTGGCGCCCCCTACCTTCTCAGCGTAGAACTGCAACTCGTCGGCTCGGGCTCGGGTGGTCTCGATGCGCTCGTGCCGGACCAGACCGGTCAGCAGGTTCCGCAGCATGTCCACCCGCGACTCCGGACCGAGCCCCATGCGCCGCGCCACGCGCCCGTGCGAGATCAAAGAGCGCAGCGTCAGCCGCATGATGAAGGTCAACGTCACACACACACCCCGAGAACCCGCGCGCACACACACACACCCCGAGAACCCGCGCACACACGCGCGCGCGCTCCCCGAACCCCGAGGTTCTGCTGCGGTTCCGGTTCAGATCAAAGCACCGCCGCCGCTCCCGATACACCTGAGCTGCACGCGCGCCCGGGGTCGCTGGCTTCTGCGCATGCGGCGAACACACGAGCCCGTGCCCTGCCGTGAACATGGATTTCAAAATAAGAGTCTTAGACCCTCAGGCTAAAAAAACAAAGTACCATAATCCGTACATCTGGATCCTACATTTTCTTTCATCATCCTCCACCGGGAGGGGGCGCTGGGCAGATACACCCAGGACAGGGCGGCTAACCTGACCCTGAGTACACTCACTCGCTCTCTCTCTCTCTCTCTCTCACACACACACACACACACACTCTATATGGGGCAATTTAGAGCATTCAATTTACCTTAATTTCATGTTTTCGGACTCTGGAAGGAAACCCCACATGGACACGGGGAAAACATGCAAACTTCACCCAGCTTAGAATTTGAACCTCGATCCCCAGCACTGAGAGGAGAACATGCTAAACTCTAAGCCATCGTGCCGCCCTTTTTTGTTTTTATTTACTTTATAATCATTTTGTCATACCAAACTGATAGATCTTTATAAATGTATAAAATCAGATTTGTAAGTCTGTGAGAACTAAAAAAATCTGTTTAATCTTTTTTAAAAGTTTAAAGGTTAGAAATGTGAAATGTTAGCTGTTCAATAAACGGCCTCGGAGATGCAGGTTGTTCCAAACAGATTTTAATGCAAGTTACTGAATAGACAAACCAAGTGAACAGAAAAATCATCGATGGCGGGCAACCACGATTGATGAGAGAGCTCTGCCTCTCAAAGATGCAGCTTCGGTTTATAAACCTTAGGAGGGCTGTCCTTTTCCTATGTATGTGCAGAAGCAGTCCTTTGTCTTGGTGAGAACATCCTCTTAAACATCTCAGACTTCTCCACCATCTGGTCCTGCTTCCTGCCTCCTCCTAGGGCATGAACTTAAAGCCTGTTTCTGTTGACTGTCCCATTGTTCCCGTTTTGCATCTTCAGTTGAACCATTAAAACACATAGATTACATACATTCATACATTTAGGATAAATTCATGCAATTTATGTCTTTTATGTTCTATAAATTCCAACAGAAACTAACAAACTAAATAGTTCCCGGATGTCGAATGTAATTTGTACAGAGCTTTTATTTTGACACGGACAGTCTAACTCAAGCAGAAGTCTTTGTAGTTCGCGTGGCCTGCGCTCTGAGATGTTGGCTCTGATTAAACGGCGCGTGCGGAACATCCGGGTCCTGCTGGCGGTGTCGCTCCTCGTGCGGTTGTTGATGCTGTGTTATGGCGCGTTTCAGGATCGAGCTCTGCAGCTGCACTACACTGACATCGATTACCACGTGTTTACAGACGCGGCCAGGTTCGTATCTCAGGTGAGTCAGTGCTCAGGGAGCCAATCAGAATCCAGAACGCTGAAAGAAGGAAAAACAACTACAAACGAAACTACAATAAACTATTAATAACAATATAAAAAACAATAATGACGTCATTAACATTCATCAACTAAAACTCTACAAAGTAAAATGATGCTGATGACGTCTCACTGTCCTGCAGGACACACCCCTCCTCCTGCTGATGCTGTATTTTAATAAAAATAAATAAATAAACTGGTTTATTATTTATATTATTATGGTCTATTTATAAAACGGGTCTGTCCGATCCTTAAATCTGATTGGCTGAGCCGTGTGTCCGGCCGTGACATCATCAGCGATAACACACCCCTCTGAGCTTCACATTGGTATCAGTGTGTGATATACAATACATTATTTTAAATCATTTAATACATTTATTCATTAATTATCGCCCACTTTATCCTCTATTAGGGTCGCGGTGGGGTTCCCCATGCCCATCCAGGGGAGAACATCTCAGACGCTGGGCAGATAGACCCAGGACAGGGCGCCAATCCATCGCTGGGCACACACACACACACACAGACACACTCTATATGGGGCAATTCGGAGAATTCAATTGACTTGATCCATGTTTTTGGACTATGGGAGGAAACCCACGCGGACACGGGGAGAACATGGAAACGCCACCCATATGGGGATTTGAACTGGGAATCCCTAGCGCTGAGAGGAGAACATGCTAAACCACTAAGCCACCGTGCCGCCCATCATTTAATACAGATTCATATAAACAGAGATCTGTTAGTTTTTATAAACAGTGATCTGTAATTTGGCCACTAGATGGCAGTGTTTGTTAGAGAAACCCAAATCCTATTACTCAGCAATCAGCATTTGCTAGCTCACGTCGCAGATTATTAATGATTTAGTTTTTAATAAAGACATTTCTGAATCAGAGCTTGTTTTTTATTATAGTGTGTAAGTGTTTTATTAAAGCAATCAGACTCTCGAGGTTGCTTATTATTGGGAATAAATCACGTAAAGAGGTGGCGCTGTTCTCCTCTACACGCCGGGACTCAGAACACCTCTTTATGGGCTTTATTCAGAATAATGCTGCGCCCTCTCATACCATGATCTGTAGTCTGCAGGTCACATGATCTCTGTGATCTTTTAAATGAAGTATTTAATTTAAAATTTAACTCAAAACCTGATTTATTTTACTGAACACTGAGTTAAAGTGTTTGATGGATTTGATTATGGATTGGGCGGCATGGTGGCTTAGTGGTTTAGCATGTTCTCCTCTCAGCGCTAGCGATTCCTGGTTCGAATCCCCATCTGGGTGGAGTTTCCATGTTCTCCCCGTGTCCGCGTGGGTTTCCTCCGGGTTCCCCGGGTTCCTCCCACAGTCCAAAAACATGGATCAAGTCAATTGAATTTTCAAAATTGCCCCATATAGAGTGTGTCTGTGTGAGTGAGTGTGTGCCCAGCGATGGATTGGCGCCCTGTCCTGGGTGTATCTGCCCAGCGCCCGAGACGTTCTCCCCTGGATGGGCATGGGGAACGTCCCCGCGACCCTAATAGAGGATAAAGCAGGAGATAATGAATGAATGAATGATTATGGATTGTTTTTTAGGGCGAGTCCCCGTACAGCAGGTCCACCTACCGCTACACTCCTCTCCTGGCGTGGTTGTTGGTGCCGAACGTGTTGCTGAGTCCTCACTTTGGGAAGCTGCTCTTTGTGCTGAGCGACGTCCTCTCGGGGTCCCTGCTGTACCGGATTCTGACGGTGCGGGGGGTGGACAGGGGTGCGGCGAGCGGGTTCTCCGCGCTCTGGCTGCTGAACCCGTTACCCATCGGGGTGTCGACACGGGGAAATGCAGAGGCTCTGCTGGCGCTGCTGGTCCTCTCCACGCTGCTGTGTCTGAATTCAAACAGGGTTCTTCTGGCCGCGCTCTCGTACGGTCTGTCCGTCCACATGAAGATCTACCCCGTGACCTACGCCTTACCCATCGCCCTCTTCTTATCGTCTCCCCGAGACACCAGGAACCGAAGCAGAGGAGTCGTGCACACACTCCGAAGCCTTGTGAATAAAGATCTGTTGCTGTTCGTTGCTGCTGCAGGGGGCGTGTTCTCCGCACTGACTTTGCTCTTTTACAACATGTGAGTTCTGGAGGAGGACCACGAGCTGCGTGGACACAGGAACACAGTTTCTCTACATCATCTTTCATTAGGACAGTTTCAGAACGAATTCCTATGAATGTCCTCTGTGTGTGTGTGTGTGTGTTTTACAGGTACGGCTGGGATTTTCTTTATCAGACGTATCTGTATCATTTAACCAGACGGGACATCCGCCATAACTTCTCCCCATATTTCTACATGCTGTACCTGACGGCGGGGACGGAACCGAGCTGGACTCTGGGTCTCCTGGCTTTCCTTCCTCAGGCCGTCCTCCTTTTTCTAACTTCTCTGCTCTTTTATCCTGATCTGCCCCTCTGCTGCTTCCTCAACACGGCCATCTTCGTCAGCTTTAATAAAGTCTGCACATCACAGGTAGATCCCATCCGATCCCATCTCTCACGATCCGATCTCACGATCCACCAGCACCCGATTTAAATCTGTAACAAACTGAAACATTCACTCAGAAAAATAAAATAAGTGGATTGAAATGGCTTAGTGGTTAGCGCGTTCTCCTCTCAGCGCTAGGGATTCCCGGTTCGAATCCCCATCTGGGTGGAGTTTCCATGTTCTCCCCGTGGGTTTCCTCCGGGTTTTCCGGTTTCCTCCCACAGTCCAAAAACATGGATCAAGGTCAATTGAGTTCTCCAAATTGCCCCATATATGGACATGGGGAACCCCCCCCCCACGACCCTAATATAGGATAAAGCGGAAGATAATGGATGGATTAAAGTGTGAGAGTGGACAGGTTTCAGAAATCAGAAAATGCCACCTTTGATAGCGAGGTTCTCACGGTTCTCTTCGGTGTTGATGAACTCATAGTTGTTGAGGCAGCATCAGTATGACATCACGTTCCTTTGTTGCAGTATTTCCTGTGGTACCTCTGTCTGCTGCCGCTGGTTCTGCCGTATTTAAGGATGTCACTTAAGAGAATGGTTCTCCTTCTTCTGCTCTGGTTCGTCGGACAGGTACGAATCACATCACACACAAAGAACCGTGGATCAGATCAGAGAACTGTGAGGTCAGGGCTTCTCCTGTGGGTGGAGGAAACATCAGCAGGTTCTGTGTAATCCTCCTCCTCCTCAGTGATCCACTAAAACACATTATTGGCACTAACTCCTGATTGGTTCTCTTGTTCTAGGTTCTGTGGTTGGCGCCGGCTTATTATTTGGAGTTTGAAGGACACAACACCTTTTTATTGATCTGTGCTGCTGGCCTGTTGTTTCTGATCATCAACACACTCGTAATCGTCCAGATCCTTGTCTTCTACGTTCCAGTTCCACTTCATCAAACTAAAAAAAAACGATAGGAGAACATACCAAACACCCAGCAGCTTGTTTAAAGTGGATTCTGTAACATGATGAGGTTAAACTGTGACGAACCGGCTTCGGCTGGACCTCAGCGTGGTGGAGACACTGGAGCAGAGACCAGTCTGGAGAGGAACCGAGGTTCTGTGTGACCTTTAAAACAACCTCATGACCTCAGAGAACCAACGGAACGTTGAATTTACACAGCGTTAATGATGTTTTTTATGATGTTTACTTTTCTTTGTGTTTGATCTCATACTTTAACTGTTTAAAAAAATAATAAACCTGTGAACCAAAGTAAAGTTAAACCTCAGAGGTAGTGAGCAGCAGGACGAGGTGTGCAGGTGATGACCTGAGCAGGTGGACCTCAGTGACCTGATCATCCATCAGGCTGCAAAGAGGTGCTGCCCCCTGCTGACGGTTTAATAAACTAATGGTGACGTAACTAATCTGGAATTAGTTGAATTAAAATCGGGTTTTAAAACCAGCAGCTTGTTTAGTAATAATTTTATTACAATCACATGTCGATACACATTTTATTAAATATTTCTCTCTCTTTATAAAATTTGACATTTTTTTAAAGTGTGAGGTGACGTCCTACTGACCTCCTTCTTTAGCGGGTCATTATTATTATTAACATTATTATAAACAGAAGCAGCAGAACAATACTCACTGTAAAGAACCGAGAGGAGAACACGCAGCATCATCCTGAACCCTCAGAGCAGGATCGATCACCACGGGAACAGATCTTAAAAACAGATCTGATTTAAAACAGTTTTAAACACGTGATCCGTTGTAGAGTTCAGGGTCTGAACTTTGGCGGGATCTGAGTGTGAGCTTTAACACTGAGCTTTGACACAAACATTGAAAGGCACTGATGATGATGAGCACTTTGGAAGGAACCCCATCCTTCCTGAGCTGTGGGAGCAGGGTACGGGGCGTGGGGGGGTGGTGGGTGTCAGTCGAAGCCGATGGCCAGAGCTTTGTTCTTGACTGCGTTGAATTTACAGATGAAGACGTGGATGAAGTCGGGATCGGCGTGGTACTGATAGCTCTTCGTGATGGTGGGGGGCGGCGTGGCGGCTCGGACGACGGACGTCTGCAGGAGCGCGGACGGGGTCAGGTACTGAGACACGCTCGTCACGTAGTCGAACAGGCGGTGGTACTGCTGCTCGGATAAGAGCTCGTGGGCGCCGTCACCCTGCGGGGGAACAGAGGATCAGTGAACACGCCCCCCTCACACCACGGTGGATAACATGGTGGACGTGGGGGAAGCGTACCTCGGGGTCACGGCTGACTTGGTGCTGTTGCAGAGTGAGTGTTAGCTTCTCGGGCGTGTGTGTGTCCTGGTGGCACTGAATCTCCGTTATGGGAAAGGCCTGCTGCTGTGTGTCCTCACTCACACTCACAACAAACAGCACCTCCCCACTGAGGAGCAGGCAGCCAGCATGCTCCTGCCCCGAGCTGCTCAGCATACTCACACACAGCACCATGTGCACCTCCGGACGGCCAAGAGACTGCATCATCTTCCTACAAAACACAGGGACACAGAACCAGGGGGAACAGGTACAACTCATCATCTTCCTCATTTACATGTACCATCTATATTTATATTTCTGATATATACTACATTTTATATGTTTTTATACATATATATTCATTCATTCATTATCTCCCGCTTTATCCTCTAGCGGGACACGGGGAGAACATCGAAACTCCACCCAGATTGGGATTCAAAACAAGAATCCCTAGTGCTGAGAGGAGAACATGCTAAACCACTAAACCACCGTGCCGCCATACATATATATATATTATATTTATAGTTCACGGTGGCTTCCCCATCAGGGTGGAGTTTCCATGTTCTCCCCGTGTCCGCGTGGGTTTCCTCCGGGTTCTCCGGTTTCCTCCCACAGTCCGAAAACATGGATCAAGTCAATTGAGTTCTCCAAATTGCCCCATATAGAGTGTGTATGTGTGAGTGAGTGTGTGCCCAGCGATAGATTGCCCCCCTGTCGTGGGTGTATCTGCCCAGCGCCCGAAACATTCTCCCCTGGATGAGCATGGGGAACCCCCCCCCCCCGCGACCCTAATAGAGGATAAAGTGAAAGATAATGAATAAATGAATGAATAGTTGTATATTCTATTACATTTTACATATCTGTACAGGGCAAACAGGGTCCGTGACCCATAATGTCGTTTTTATTTCATGTATCACATTGTGATATAAATGATAATAAAAATGTCTTGAATTTGGAATAGAACGAAGTGGAACAGGAACCGGTCTCTGAGGAATAAACACTGTGTGTGTCGTTCTGTTAGAGTCTGTACCAACTGATAAACCATCAGGTTAAAACAGGGTACTGTTTAGCTGTAGGACTTTGGTGTGTGTGTGTGTGTGTGTGTGTGTGTTTACCAAACGTATTTAAGATGACTGTTGAGTGCATCTTCTGATTTCATCTCTGCAGGTAAATATAATCTCTTTGGCAGGTGAAGGAGACCAGCACCATGCAATATACCTACACACACACACACACACACACACACACACACACACACACACACACACACACACACACACACACAATGTAACCATAAACAATCATCACAAATACACCCATTAACACACACACACAATGTAACCATAAACAATCATCACAAATACACACACACACACACACACACACACACACAATGTAACCATAAACAATCATCACAAATACACCCATTAACACACACACACACACACACACACACACACACAATGTAACCATAAACAATCATCACAAATACACTCATTAACACACACACACACACACACACACACACTGTAACCATAAACAATCATCACAAATACACCCATTAACACACACACACACACACACACACACACACACACACACACACACACACACACAAACCATAAACAATCATCACAAATACACCCATTAACACACACACACACACACACACACACACACACACACACACACACACACAAATACACCCATTAACACACACACACACACACTTCTTACCGTATCCTGTCTGAGACACCAGTTCTGCAGCACCTCCGATGGGTTTGGTGAAAACTCCCACAATGCCTTTTCCCACTCCAGAAATGACTCCGCGTGCCGTGTGACCTGCTGTACTGTGACCTTCCACTGACCTCGTAAACGTCTGCATCGGCTGATCCACGATCCCAGCAACAGCCCCTATAACAGCACGTCACACACACACACACACACACACACACACACACACATTATAGGAACCAAAAGGGCGTGATGAGGGCTGAAGGTTAACCCCGCTGTGAGCAGACATACCCAGCAGGCTGAGGCCCAGACGGGATAGGCCCTGACGCAAGCCATGACCCAACGTCTCGGGCAGATGCCTCCTCCACTCCTCCTGACGCAGGTAATGTTCCTCATCCAGCGATAACCTGTCCATGTTCCGTGCCAGACTCGTGGCCAGGTTGGTTATTGAGGTCAGCGTGCCTGCGGAGGAGAACAGCCCAAAGCGGAGAAGGATGAACATGCGCTCCTCTGACAAATCTTGTCCGTTGAT
Source organism: Corydoras sp. C115 (assembly GCA_019802505.1). Lineage (NCBI taxonomy): Eukaryota > Metazoa > Chordata > Actinopteri > Siluriformes > Callichthyidae > Corydoras > Corydoras sp. C115. The sequence continues at coordinate 238,402 of JAFMOC010000362.1, read as the reverse complement.
GTCAGTGTTCTATAACGGAGAGTATACCGAGTGTTCCATAACGGACTGGGTTCGTCTAATGTGAAGCTCAACATTAAAACAACGAGTCTTTGGGAATGTGTGAGGAGCTACACACATCCTCAAATTATTATTTTTACTAACAAAGAAGCATGAAGACGGCACGGTGGCTTAGTGGTTGGCATGTTCTCCTCTCAGCACTAGGGATTCCCAGTTCGAATCCCAATCTGGGTGGAGTTTCCATGTCCTCCCAGGTGTCCGCGTGGGTTTCCTCCGGGTTCTCCGGTTTCCTTCCACAGTCCAAAAACATGGATCAAGTCAATTGAGTTCTCCAAATTGCCCCATATAGAGTGTGTATGTGTGCGTGCTCAGTGATCGATTGGCGTCCTGTCCTGGGTGTATCTGCCCAGCGCCCGAAACGTTCTCCCCTGGATGGGCACCCCCCACGACCCTAATACAGGATAAAGCGGAAGATAATGAATGAATGAAAAAAGAAGCATGAATATAATAAGAGTCAACGTTCTGTATCCGTACCTGTGATCGGTAACCTTGAGACGGAGCGTTTCTAATGTTACATAAAGGTTCTAAATATGTAGCTTACCTTTGGAGATATGTTTAATGAAGGAGCTGGTTCCAAGAGACACTCCACTGACGAAGGCGCCCGGTCCACGCGTCAGACCCTCATAGGGCAGCCGGAAAAAATCGGCCACTCCGTTCCCGAGACTCCGTACCAGACTTGCAGGACTACCGAGAATCTCCAGAGAGCCCACCACCCAGCCTACAGGGGGACATCAGAGACATCAGCTCCACACGCCCTTTAGTATGTTCTCTGGTGAACAGGATCCCGGAGAGCAGGTGGTGGATGACTCTCAGTACTGCAGTGCAGGTGTGTGAGTGTGTGTGTGTGTGTGTTGTGCTCTATTATTATAGTTGTATGTAGTTTCTATCTCAGTAATGTCTCAGACTGGTTGAACCGATGAGGTGAGAGGTTATAACTCACCGGCTCGGAACAGGGCCTCCGCAGCATAGTGCATCGTCAGGGCATGGATGAGATGACGTGGGGTGGTGAAGAGCGGCCCCCTCTCGAACACCGAGAACGAGAGAGGGGTGTGGTCCGAGGCGATGTAGAGCTTCAGCGAGGCGTGCACACTGACCAGGAGGCTGACCGGCTCGATCAGTATGCGCTGCAGCTGGACGGGGCAGACCAGGGCTCGAGTGGACTGCCACACTTGCTCAGGGATCTTCAGAGCCGTGTCCCCCGACACGTCCCCCTGCGCCACGGCCGCCGGGGTGCTGGCGGGTATGTACGCCTGGAACAGGGTTATTAAATAGTACATGAACGTGTCCTCCAGGTAGATCCGGGCCGGTTTGAGGCGGAAGCTGATCTGTTCCAGGCGCCGCCCGTGGCTGGACACGGCCAGGCTGACGAAAAAGAAGCAGCCCGTACGGAATTCCTCCAGAGCGGCGGGGCCGAGCAGGTGCTCGCCATCACCCCCCCAAACGTCCCTGTCCACCAGATGCTCCTGGCACAACAGGACAGGGAAGTGGAAGCTGGAGCGACTGTACAGCTGGTTGTCCACGTGCAGGCTGGCACACATCACCTGGAGCCGGCAGGCGGAGCCACATGGGGCGTCGGCGGCGACGGGTTCCGCGGGGGGCAGCAGTAACACCAGCCGCGACATGGTCAAACGCAACACCTCCACCGAGCTGGACTGTGTCGTGATGTCATCACACAGTGCACAGCTGACCTCACTCAGCATCACTTGGAAGGACAGCATCTGATTGGACATTCTGTCAGAAAGGAACAAACATTAAACATGGAAATGAGTTCTGGTGGCTTAGTGTTTAGCACGTTCGCCTCTCAGCACTAGGGATTCCCGGTTTGAATCTCCATCTGGGTGGAGTTTCCATGTTCTCCCCGTGTCTGCGTGGGTTTCCTCCGGGTTCTCCGGTTTCCTCCCACAGTCCAAAAACATGGATCAAGTTAATTGAATTCTCAAAATTGCCCCATATAGAGTGTGTATGTGTGAGTGAGTGTGTGCCCAGCGATGGATTGGCGCCCTGTCCTGGGTCTATCTGCCCAGCGCCCGAGACGTGGATGGGCATGGGGAACCCCACCGCGACCCTAATAGAGAATAAAGCGGGAGATAATGAATGAATGAATGAATGAGTTGTGATTAAACAGGGGGCCGAGTACCGAACCATGAGAGACTCCTACAACAGCTTTAACATAACTCTTAACATAATTCTCTTAATACTCTGACTCTGCTGATTTGATGTTATAGCTGCAGTGTCTGATGGACTGTGTGCTGGGGGGGGGAGGGTACCTGTGCTGCTGACTGATCACAGCTTCAATACAGCTCTCCGGGGCCAGAGTCAAGACAACGGTGCTGTTCTGAAAGGTCACATCCACGTAAAGACAACCGAAACCTGGTAAGAACATCACCTGAGAGAACACGAGGAGGGCTTTATGGAGTGATTAACGGAGCTGGATGAACTGTGCTGCAGCTGTGCTTATGATGTCATAGGGAAAATTAAAAGGTGATCTAGTGAGACCTGTGTGCCTGGATTGTTAATGTCGATGTCATCGGTCCACGCCGGCGTGCTGGATGGAGCGGGGAGGTCAGCGGGAGGGTCAGGGATGATGCAGAGCTGGACACCGGGAAGGTTCCCCCTCTGTCTGCACTCAGGAAAACTGGAACACTGGGAATATAACTCGTGGTGCACGGAGCACAGAGGAGGCAGTTTCCTACAGAAAACCTCTGTCCTAGCTGATTCTAACACACACACACACACACACACACACACAGGTTCAAATATTAGGTTGTGTGATCTGTTATCAGATCGATCTGAACTCATTGATCTTCATCTTCAGTACCTTTCATGTTTTCTTTGAGGAGTAACGCTTTGGGACAGCGGTTCTGAATCAGCATCCGGGGACTGGGGTCCTCACTCACTGTGATGTAGGTTACACCACAATGCTCCTGATATATCACAACCAGAGCTCTACACACACACACACACACACACACACACACACACACACACACACAAACACATACAATTATTATGACCAATTTTAATAATAAACAGATACCATTTTTAGATAGACCCAGGTGGTGAATTCCAAATAGAACATGACCCACCTGGTAGTGAGGGGATTGTGAGTATTGTGGTGAACGGGCACGGACACACTCTGTCTGGGGAAATCCGGTCTCACGGGAACTGGCAGACTCCAAAGCTCCATGTCCTGCTTGCATTCGGTCATACAGCTGAAAACAATGTGCTTCTGCGGCTGGACAAGAGGTTCCACGGTGAGGTTCCGTCTCAGCACCTCCCAATAAGGCAACGCACAGCTGGAGGGACTGCCCACCTCGGTCCCAGGCTCCAGAGTTAAGACACCAGTGTGTGGGGGACTGAACGGCTGACGGGGAAATGAGACAGGTGAATGAGGAAACACTGAAAAGCTCCGGAGGGATCTCATGGAGCACCTTTAGGACCGTACCTGCTCTGGAGATGATAGTGCGTCCTCGGTGAGCAGGGGTTTGTAGTTTATTCTGTGTGGCGTGTCGTTCACCAACACCACTTGGTCCTCGATCTGCAGGACCTGAATCCCGTGCCTCACCGTCGACGACACACAGAACTGACACAGCTGGGGGGGGGGCAGCCAGCGTTAGGGTTTACAAAGAAAGACCGGTCTCAGCATCATCTCTGAACGTTCCTAAAAACTAACCTTCTGTTTGGGTGGGGTACCCACAATGATGTCAGCGTCTACATATCCCTCCTCATCGAGGCTGAGGACTTTGGCTCCTCCCACCTCCTTCCAGCGTGGGGAGGTTAGTTCATGCAGCAGATAAATGGCCGTGGACTTGTGCACCGTGTTAGTGTGGGGCCAGTAAAGTCCGATCTGAAAAGCTTCCTGACACACACACACACACACACACACACACACACACACACACATCACAAACCTTCCTGTCTGGTTTTAATAAACCCGTTTTAGTCTGAGAACAGCTGAATACCTTAAAGTTTGGTGGAACAATGGTTCTGCCTGCAGGAACCTGAAGAACAATGGTCTCTGCCTCAAACAGCCAGAGGTCCCAGTGAGAGTGGTTGGTAAGCAGAGCCCATGGTAGCAACTCCACCAGGAGGGTGCTCAAGCCTGGCCTCCATGCCGACAGACGGACCTGCATCGGGCTGTCCCACTGAGCTACTGACGCCACCTCTGACCTGCACACACACACAACACCAACAGAACCCTCAGTCACCCAAATACTGCCCTCACAAACAAGCCATTCTGTGAGTGAATGAGCAACAGTGGTGGTGCAGTGATATAGCAGGAGGTTCAGGGTTTGGGCTGACAGTACAGCCAGCGGTTCTTCAGTCGTGTAGTTGTTCTGTATGTTTGGAACTCTCTATTTAAGCAGTTATAATTCTTCAATAAGATCAGCATGTTGAACCCCTCATGATCAGAACAGGGGTGTGTGTGCGCTTACCTGTCTGGATCTCTGTGAGTGTACGGCCAGGGTAGCTGGCTGGATGTTTTGGGGCCGTAGAAGTGCTTTAGAACATCAGTGTGGTCTGCATGTTCCTCTGGAGAAGCACGGTTCACGATCTGCCTGACCAGCGCTGAGGAGATGGGTATGGCACAGTGTGAGACGTTCCCCTCCTCACTGCAACAGAACACACACACCCGTGTGTTTATACACATCAGCGGAACACACAGAAGTTAAAAATTACTTATCCTTACTAACATTCCACAGAACAGATCAAAGAAATGCTTTATTAATATCATACACCGTATAAGGTGGTTTAGTGGTTAGCACATTCGCCTCTCAACGCTAGGGATTCCCGGTTCGAATCCCCATCTGGGTGGAGTTTTCATGTTCTCCCCGTGTCTGCGTGGGTTTCCTCCGTGTTCTCCGGTTTCCTCCCACAGTCCAAAAACATGGATCAAGTGAATTGAATTCTCAAAATTGCCCCATATAGAGTGTGTCTGTGCCCAGCGATGGATTGGCGCCCTGTCCTGGGTCTATCTGCCCAGCGCCCGAAACGTTCTCCCCTGGATGGGCATGGGGAACCCCAGCGCGACCCTAATAAAGGATAAAGCAGAAGATAATGAATGAAGCTTTGATCTATACATCTTATTTGACTGAACGTCTCTTTAATGAAGACATGCAGAAGAATAAAGACCTCTGATCTGTCCGTTTTAAAGAAAGGTGTCCATTTCTCTGATGCCCTGTCTCTGGTGAACTTGTCTGCAGGTCTGATGATGCTGAAGCTGTTTATTATCCTGACTGTAGTTTAGTGAAATGTTAAAGTTAGTCTACAGAGGAGATGTTTTAGTGAGAGTGCTGCACCTGGATTTAAATGTGAGGTGATGAGTGATGTTGGGCTCCACGTTGAGCAGCGCCTGCTGCTGGCCCCGCCCCAAAATGACCTGACACTCTGAGTGTCCCAAACTTCTCTTCTCCATCTGCACCATCACAGTGTCTGGAAGATGACTCCGCATGACGAACAGTGAACTGAACACCAACTGGAAAAAGAAAACAGTCATTACACACTTAAACACACACACACACACACACACTACTCTACACACTGTTTTATATATTCATTCATTCATTATCTCCCGCTTCATCCTCTATTAGGGTCGCGGTGCGGTTCCCCATGCCCATCCAGGGGAGAGCATCTCAGGCGCTGGGCAGATAGACCCAGGACAGGGCGCCAATCCATCGCTGGGCACACACTCACTCACACAGACACTCTCTTTATGGGGCAATTTTTGAGAATTCAATTGACTTGATCCATGTTTTTGGACTGTGGGATGAAACCGGAGAAACCCATGCAGACACGGGGAGAACAAGGAAACTCCACCCAGATGGGGATTCGAACCGGGAATCCCTAGCGCTGAGAGGCGAAGGTGTTAACCACTGAGCCACCGTGCCGCCTGTTTTATATATTCATTCATTCATTATCTCCCGCTTTATCCTCTATTAGGGTCGCGGTGGGGTTCCCCATGCCCATCCAGGGGAGAACGTTTCGGGCGCTGGGCAGATAGACCCAGGACAGGGCGCCAATCCATCGCTGGGCACACACTCACTCACACAGACACTCTCTTTATGGGGCAATTTTTGAGAATTCAATTGACTTGATCCATGTTTTTGGACTGTGGGATGAAACCGGAGAAACCCACGCAGACACGGGGAGAACAAGGAAACTCCACCCAGATGGGGATTCGAACAGGGAATCCCTAGCGCTGAGAGGCGAAGGTGCTAACCACTGAGCCACCGTGCCGCCTGTTTTATATATATATATATATATATATATTCATGTATTATCTTCTGCATAATCCTCTTTGAGGCTCACTGGGGGGGGGGTTTCCCATGCCCATCCAGAAGAGGGCGTTTCGGGCAGGGTACAGGGTGCCAATCTATCCCTGAGCACACACTTACACACAAACAAACTATATAGGGGCAATTTAAAGCAGCCAATTCACCTTGAATCCATGTTTTTGTAGTGTGAAAGGAATCCAGAAAACATGGAGGAAAGCCATGAGGACACGAGAAGAACATGCAAACTCCACCCAGATCGGGATTTGAACCTGGATCCTGAGCGCTGAGAGGAGAACATGCTAAACACCAAGCCTCTGTTATTTCTGATGTATATATATTTGTGTACCAGTCTCTGTTGTGAATTAGACCCGGGTTCCAGGGTTAACACGGTGCAACACACAGACACCTGTGAGCCTGCAGAGGACAGAAACTGCAAAACACAACCAAACACACAGTTTCATTAAACACAACAACCACACAAACCACTCACAGAGGAGCAACCATGTCAGAGGTATGAATGTCCACCTGCAGAACCAAGCTGTTGTCCTTCTGCACGTCTCGGAGACACACTTCCTCAGACCACGCCTGGTTATCCGGAGCTCGTACACACAGGCTGGTCATCTCAGAGTCCTCCACGACACAAGAGGGCAGCCTGCTCTCCGGTTCCACGCACAGCTGCAGCCTGCGTAGCTGCTCCTGTCCATCGGGTTCCACACAGTGCTGCAGCAGCTGGATCTCCAGAGCCTCACTCAGATAACTGCACACCACCTGCCTACCACAGATGGTGATCTGAAGAACAAGACGAAGATCTGACAATGCAGCCGCCTCCGCTGGACCCAGAAACCCGGTCCAGGTTCAGATCAGGTCCAGCGATGAACCCTTTAATACACATTAGGAAAGGAGCACGGGGGGGGGGGGGGGGGGGTTACCTGCTTCTGAACTCCACTGAGCTGCTGAACCTTAATGATGAGCGAGGCTGTCTGACCCTTCCTCTGAATGCTCCGGAGATATGCACCCATGTTATCAATACTGAAGGGTTCGGACCAGCGCCAGTCACCCCAACCCTCGATACACACATGCAGCATCTTCAAAACACACACACACACACACACACACACATTTTACATTGAGTATAATCCTAGTATAATCCTACTACTAAAGGTTTGAATCAGTTCAGGTGATCGTCCTGTTGGGGGTCAGTGGGATGCTCACCTGTGGGCAGCGGTGGGATCTCCAGCAGTACTGGTGGCTCTGACCGCTGGACAGCAACAGACTTTCATCAGTGTCCACCTGACCGAAGCGCAGGGTCTCCTGAGTGTCATTACACACCACATAGTGACAGAAGAGAAGCTCCTCTGCTGTAGGGTTTAGGTTCTGTTACCCCCCCAAACACACACACACACACACACACACACACACACACAGAATAATGTTTTTATTCATGTCATTATTTATAAAGATTGGTGGAGCAAAGATAATGCTATGGAGTTGAAGTAAAGTCCTTAAAGACAAGGCTCTGTGTGTGTGTGTGTGTGTGTGTGTGTGTGTGTGTGTGTGTGTCTCACCTGCTGCCAAGCCTTCAGTGCCATGTCCAGTGTGTGTATGGCATGCTGCCCCACAGTGAGCTGCAGCGGGTCCACACACACATTGCAGTGGACTCTGGGTTGTGTATCTGTGTATCTGTGGGTGGCGTGGCTCTGCAGACTGAACGGCCGCAGGAACGGCAGGAGTGTGAGGTTCTTGTAGTCCACTAGGTGGCAGTGCAGGGTGGAGGAGAAGTGCAGCTCATGTCCCAGTTGAACCCCGTCATTCCACTCGCGCAGGAACGCTTGTGGCTTTCGCAGACAGACCGACGCGAACTCCTGCTCCAACGGCATCTTCCTGTCTGACAGGAAGGGGCGGAGCTGCTGTGACGGAGCTACGAGAACACAGACGGAGTTTATTTCGATCGGCATGTCCACCGACGGCATGGCGCTGAAGGCAGAGCGTCAGGTGAGAGAGTTTTACCTGAACCCAGAGACTCCAGGTGATGACACAGGTGCAGCTCCAGGTGAGCAACCTGCACGGACACGCCGGCGGACGGAACGAACCACGGTGCGAAACAGGAGTCCACCCTCATACACGCCGCCAGAGCTGTGGGGGGTACCAGCTGATCATACGGCAACGCCGAACCGGACTCGCTCTCTGAACTGAGGACGGAGGGAACGTCAGGACGAGCCCCTTTAGACTGACAGGAGACGAAATGGAAGCTCACTCACCTCTCGTCTGCTCCGTCACCTGTGTAGTTAACCACCACCCTCCAGACGTTTGAAGCCACCAGGTCACTCTGGTGTCGGTGGGGCGTGATGGAGGGCATGCTGAGTTCACACACCCTGCTCTCAGACAGACTGAACTCTCTGTACAGAACGAATGACCTCTTCAGCTCGTCCCAGAACTCCAGAGAACACGGTACCTGGACACACAGAGCGAGAGAGGAGCGGGTAACCAAACTCCCTCCACCCGTCCGTCCGTCCGTCTGTCCACACCATCACAAACACAGAGAGCCTCACCTGCAGGACATCCCCCAGATCTGTGGTGCTGATCTCTGGGACGTGTGTGGTGTTGAAGGGCACAGGGGTGATCCGTATGTAGGTGAGAACCCTGGGTTCAGGATACCTCCACATCATGACACCGGGACTGTCCTCCGTCTCATTATGAAAGACCACCTCGTGTGTTCCTGGGAGCTTCTGAGCAGCTGTGATGGAAACAGATCATAGGAATCAGGTGCAGGTTGCAGCTCCAGTTGACCTCCCATCATGCTTTTGAACCGTGCAATAAAAACTGCCCCAACCCCAACACCAGAAGAACATGCCAACTCCACATAAAAGAACATTAATGTCCATTTGAAGCATGTCTCTGATGTTTTATTATTATTCTTAAATAAAATCCTAACAGTGAAGTGGACCTCGTACCTGAGATTTGTATGTACTGGAAGAGGCCAGTGCGAAGGTCATCTGAAGAATGTTCAGTGAACAGAGAACGTGACGCAGGTGAGGCCGCAGCCTGAGAGGGACGGGGGTCCGTCTCCTCCTGACCCTCATGACCTCTGACCTCTCTTAAATAGCTTTGAAGACATTCGTGGATCAGGGTAAAGCAATTATAATGCTCCTGTCCCCAAAACACCTACACAAAAAAATGGGGGGGGGGATTGTGATTGCCAGTTCACTCATATTAACAGTTTTGACATTTACAAAAATATAAAAACAATCTTTATATGAATCCCGCGACGCAACCTGATTGGTCGGCTGGTGTGATGTACATTTACAGACAAACATATGACACAATGCTGTGTGCTGGGATAAGCCCTAGTGAGATTCATCAACATTTTGAACACACAGACTCAAGAGGAACTTAATGCATCCATCAATGATAAGTCATTCCTCAGTTACACTAAAGGGGGCGACATTGAGACACATGCTGAGATGTAATGAACCGTTAGATCAGATCTAATTGAACCCTCTGCTGAGGTCACGGTTATTCTCTCATTACTAGGGGTGAGCTGCAATATTCGCTGATTCGACGATTCGATTCGGAGAACCGTAGTCGACTATGAACCTCATAGTCGAATGTACCATTTTGACCACATGGGGGTGCCCATGGCTGCTGCTAAGCATTAGTTTTTACATGACATGTCTTTGTTTTCGTTACATATATAGCCTTTTGTCAAATAAAATCATCCTAATCATCCTAAAACTCATTGATCTGAGTGTTTTAGGTTTTTCCTTTGAAGTGGAAAAAAGTCCAGAACGGGGATCCCATTTACGGTGCTCTAGAAAAACAAGTAAAATATATAAATATATATAAAAAATATATTTTTTTAAAACCACGCTTATAGCGGCATCTTGTGGTGAAATTTTAACTGATTCGACTATCAGTCGACTATAGGGAAAATCTGACGAATCTGAAAATCCTTAGTTGAAGACACACCTACTCATTACTGTTACATCACGTCACGATTGTGTAAACATCTGCTCCACGTGTCTGATGTTCACAGATCAATGAGATGAAGATCAGATGAGGAACATCTGAAGAACATCTGAACAGAGCGATGACCGATCAGAGGGTCACAGTAACAGTGTCAGGAACCGTACCTGTACTAATCCCCCCTTTAGTTCCACCAGAACCCTGGGCAGGCCCGTGCTGAGGCTTCCGCTGTGTCTGCACCAGCAGGCCTCCAGATCCAGACTGAGGGAGGACGGACCCATCAACACTTTACTCCGGTTCCTCAAACTGGTTCTGATCAGCACATCGTCACATTTCCACAGCACACACACCTCCTTCACACTCTCTGAAGAAAATAAAACCGTACACACTGTACATTAGATATAATAAATAAGACCAATAAAGGCCATCGCATTCCATTATTTATGTTCTGTTCATGTTCTATGCTGTTCCATCATTTATGATGTTCTCAGAGGAGCCGCACCCACCGTCAGGCCTCGGGCCGACCTTCGTCTCCAGATTACACACTAAACTGGACAGAGAGAAGCTCAGGGTGGGACGCAGAGCGTGGGACTCCATCTCCATGATGATCACTATCTGCACAGTCTGCAGGGAGAACCTGTTGAACTGAGTGAGGGTCTGCAGGCTGTCTGCTATCCATCTGGAAGTCGGAGGCGAGTCTGGTTCTGAAGACGCAGGAACAGAACCTCCCTCTGGACACATCTTCTTGCAGAAGCACTTTGCCTGCTCCAGCTTCGCAAGGGTCACGTGTAACTTCAGAGGTCGCCCCAGGACCGCCTTCGACTCAGCTGTTTGGACGAAGAGAAGATAAAAAGGCTTTTCAGTTTTCACTACAGCCATTTCATTTTGAAAACAGGGGGCGCCACTGAGCTTTAATGGAGTAGGACATGAGTTTGAACGCTTTGATTAAAATCGTAATTTATTTGCGCTGGCCGGCACGGTGGCATAGTGATTAGCATGTTCTCCTCTCAGTGCTGTGGATCCAGGTTTGAATCCCGATCTGGGTGGAGTTTGCATGTTCTCTTCGTGTCCGCATGGGTTTCCTCTGGGTTCTTTGGTTTCCTCCCACATTCCAAAACATGGATTCAAAGTGAATGAAATGCTCTAAATTGCCCCATATAGAGTGTGAATCAGAGAGTGAAACGTTCTCCTCTGGAGAGAGACACTACAGTAGAGGATTAAGCAGAAGATAATGACTGAATAAATGAATGAGTGAATTAATTTGTGTTTTTTATTAGCCTTACAGGCGGCACGGTGGCTTAGTGGTTAACACGTTCACCTCTCAGCGCTAGGGATTCCTGGTTCGAATCCCCATCTGGGTGGAGTTTCCATGTTCTCCCCGTGTCTGCGTGGGTTTCCTCCGGGTTCTCCGGTTTCCTCCCACAGTCCAAAAACATGGATCAAGTCAATTGAATTCTCAAAATTGCCCCATATAGAGTGTGTCTGTCTGAGTGAGTGTGTCCCCAGGGATGGATTGGCACCCTGTCCTGGGTGTATCTGCCCAGCGCCTGAGACATTCTCCCCTGGATGGGCATGTGGAACCCCACCGCGACCCTAATAAAGGATAAAGCGGGAGATAATGAATGAATGAATTAGCCTTACGTTACTCTGCAGTGCTTTTAATTCAGAACTCTTTTTCTGGACTTTGTGAAAATCTCAAAAACAAAAAAAACCTTTAACCCCAAACATCCCCAGCATTTTAATGAGGTTAAATGAATGAAATTAAATGAGTACTCTGTGTTTTGATGTCTGTACGTACTCATCATCTCACCTGGTCCACTGAGGAAACCCGTTATACAGAGAGAGAACAGAGGGGGAGGGATTCCGGTCCTGCTGTCCGTCTCTCCTGCCACCGTCTCCAACCAAGACACACCGTAGTCCTGAGGTTCAGGCAGAGGTTTGGCAGGATCTGGGTTTGTAAGAGAGAGGATAACATCATAATGACTTTCAGGTAAGGGGTCTGAGAGAATGTGGGTGAAAGGTCAGGCGGACCTGAGCAGCAGTAGTTGTAGGTGGTTCCCTTTAGTGTCAGATCGAACAGTGAGAGTTCCAGACGCTGTCTGCGCTGGTGGCAGCTGAGGACCACTGACGGTTGACTGAGCTGGAGGTAAAGCAGAGGTTGCACCTGCACCCCCCTCACACCACAGCCCCCCAGCAGACCGGGGTCAGGCCTCGCAGATGCATCACAGGTGGGGGATACACCTGCTGCTGCTGCTGGTTCCGTCTCTTTAGGACTTCCAGAACCTCCGGCGTCGTACGGGTCTCCCGACACATCGGCAGTGAACTCCGGGGTGCGTTCCTGTGGGGCTGCCGTGGGACGGTCCGACTCCCCCCTTCGTGCTTCTGTGCAGCTGACCGTAGCATAGGTCATGACACTAATGTGGCCTGCGTGAAGAACAGATCAAAGGGAATGAAGGAGCGGTACTTGGTGACAGTAGGCTGCCGGGGCGGCCGTGCCAGGCGGTAGTGGGCCGAGCTGCTCTGCTTTTCAATCTGAATGATGCGGAGGTGATCGCTGTCACTGCCAAAACCGCTATCCTGCCCACAGGGGGCGCTGCATCCTCCTGAAGCCTCCGCACGGCCCGCGCTGCGTTCAGTTCCGCTCGCAAAGTTCTGTTTGTGCATCTAGAGATGTGACAACACACAGGGAGAGGAAGAATACTTATAATAAATATACAGATATTACATTTTATCTTTTAAACTAAAAGTTAAAGGCGTTATGTTTATTCGTACAGTTCTATATACACAACGTTCTATATACATGTCTCAAGGCTGCAACCTCTAATGTGGACCTCCAAATGACCGAGCAGTGTTACGTACACACTGCAGACCTTTCATTAAACAGAACGGAGGTTCTGCAGGTTCGGTACACTGTTTTTATATCCCAACCTTCATGTATTCATTTCTGGCCTCGTCTCTGCTCCTGTATGCGGATCGTTAATTTAGGAGTGGAGAGGAGATGAATCTGCTGTGTGAATGAATGAATGAATGAATTATTTCTGATGTCTCTCACCGGAGCTGACGGCGGTGGAGTCTCTGCAGGACTCATGTTTGCACTGATAAGCTGCTGGATCAGCTGCACCTGAGATACACTGAGGAACATCTCCAGACCTGAGGTGACGTTAACCTCCAAACTGTGACCACACACTACAATCTCCTGAAGACAGCGAGAGAAACAAAGTGAGGATTATACACACACACACACACACACACACACACACACACACACACAGTACCTCTGCGGGGCTGCTGGATGAGGATGAAGGCTTGCTGTAGATGATGGCAGGAGCAGCTGTAGTACGAACACTGAAGTGGTTCAGGATTGGAGTTAGAACCGCTCTGTGGTCTTGGTTCCTCTTGATGCTGCGAGACATACAGACTCGTATAGATCATCATCACTGATCTATAACGTTACTACATGAGTGCACCTCCAACCTCACCCCCACCCCAAAACCACACCCCACAAAGTCCTTACAGTCGTGGGTGTGTGTTAGCTGAATCACCTGCTAGTCATGTTCCACTCGAGTGCTGGGTTCTGAGAATTCCGATTGTCTTCGGAGGTGACGCATCCCGTTATAGTTTCCTCTTCGAGCCAAAGCTCCTCCCACCGTGTGGTACCCACACTGATGCTCTGCAGGTCGATCTGGTACTGACGATCCTCCACCTCGGAGCCCGGGTCCCGGAGCGTTCCCAGGTTCATGGCTCTCCTGGAGAACACGGGGAACAGGGGTGAGCAGGTTACACATTCAGACTGAGAGGCTACAGTCACATTTACTATTCCAAATAAAAATAATGAATATTAAAGGAGGAAGGGGTGATGGTTTTAATAAGCAGAGTGTAATGTGAACACTGACTGGTAAAGGTCTTTACGCAGCACGGTGCGAGTGAGGGGGTTATCCGCCTGAGGAGCCATGCTCACTGATTCAATCATAAACACAAGAGTGTCTTCTGTTCTCTCTGTAGGCTGAACATCTGCACACACACACACACACACCCACACACCCACACACACACACACACACACACACACTCAGTAAACCATCCATAACAGGCTTTTATCTTTACTTTCTGTAATAAACCTTCATGACTAACCGCTGTTACACTGTGTGTCCATAAGGGGGCAAAAAACACGCATCACACTGGTGTTGATGTAGATGAGAGGGAGGCTGCTGGAGGAGAAGACGCGACCTCTCATTGGCTGACCGACTGAGCGACACTCTCTCACCGGCCGCCCACAGGGCACCGGAGGGGGGACGGTATAAAAGACGTTGGACACGCTGACCAGCAGGGGGCAGGACAGGACCAAGTCAAACGGCTGCGTGGTCAGTAAGATCTCGTGCAGGTGCTTGGGGGAGGAGTCAGCCACCCCCTCACTCAGCGTATGAGGCCCCGGGCGCTCCTGTCGCGTGGTCAGCTTGTGAAGAACGTTGCGGGTCACGGCTTTGGTGTACGTCAGTGAGAGGAAGCCGTGAGCCTGGTGACACACCTCCAATGCTTTGGACGTCATCTGTGCACAGGGTTAATGTCATGACAACGGTCATCCGACTGAGGACTTTTAATTTTCAACAACATAAACAGAAATGAACGGTCAGACCCGCCCGACACACTCACAGGAGGAAAGAAGGCAGGCGAGGGGGTGGAGGGGTTAGGATGGACGGTCGGGTGGAGCAGCACGGCGCGCCGGTTCAGCTTGTCCATGCAGGATAACAGCACCCCCCTGTACACGCCCGGAGACATGGGACCGGCCTTCCCACTGAACCCAAACGTGATTAAGAGGAGACACACAAAAAAAAGAGTCTTTTTTTAATAAGAGTTAATATAGTGATAAAGGTGGCATGGTGGCTTAGTGGTTTAGCATGTTCTCCTCTCAGCGCTAGGGATTCCCGGTTCGAATCCCCATCTGGGTGGAGTTTTCATGTTCTCCCCGTGTCTGCGTGGGTTTCCTCCGGGTTATCCGGTTTCCTCCCACAGTCCAAAAACATGGATCAAGTCAATTGAATTCTCAAAATTGCCCCATATAGAGTGTGTCTGTGTGAGTGTGTGCCCAGCGATGGATTGGCGCCCTGTCCTGGGTCTATCCGCCCAGCGCCCGAGACGTTCTCCCCTGGATGGGCATGGGGAACCCCACCGCAACCCTAATATAGGATAAAGCGGGAGATAATGAATGAATGAATGAAAATTGCCCCATATAGAGTGTGTTTGTGTGAGTGAGTGTGTGCCCAGCGATGGATTGGCGCCCTGTCCTGGGTGTATCTGCCCAGCGCCCGAAACGTTCTCCCCTGGATGGGCATGGGGAACCCCACCGCGACCCTAATAGAGGATAAAGCGAGAGATAATGAATGAATGAATGAATAAAGTGATAAATCAGAAGCAGGGTTCTGTTAGTTTACCTTCTGATAAAATGGTCGATATTAAAGCTGTTCACTTTACACTTCACCTTGGTGTAAACGTCCTGCACGTCCACTGAAGCGCTCAGATCCTCCAGCTCACTGACCACACAGATCTCTGGAACAGCAACCACACAGACGTCCACACTGACATTCATTTAGTAAAGAGGGAGGTCACTTTCAGGTGAAGATTTAGGGTTATGTGTGTACTCCAACACATCTTTAATATCCAGTACCTGGCACCTTACAGATTAGGGCTTGGCTCCCCCTAGAGTTTGGTGACAGGCTTTACAAGGCCTTTAATTTTCACATATATTATTTGTCATTCCAACAATATAAAGTGGTGTACAGTATACAGTGGAACGAAGGAACGTTCTCCAGGAATAAGGTGCTACACGGAACAGCAACTACACAACCCAACATAAAGTGCACATGTGCAAATAGCTTGTGCAAAAAGAGAATTCCAACAAATACAGAACAATATTCATTCAGGTTATGGGAAGAAATAGTGCAGGTGGCCCCCTAGTGTTGTGAGCTGCAAGGTGCAAAAATATGTCCACATGGTAATAAATGTAATATTAATGGTTATAAAAGTAAACAGTGATTTTCAACATCAATTATCTATAAATATAAATATAATATATATTTGGAATAATAATAAGTATTTGGACACCCACACTTTAGAACCACAGTTTCCTCTCTTCAGTAACATGTATTTATCCAGACCGGTGGGTGTCTGAAGGAGGGACTTACCTTTTTTCGTGTCTCGGTCATGTGAGAACAGTTTGATTGTGAGTTTGGGCAGCATCCACTGCATCCACAGACTGACCTTCCCACTGGCACCCCCAATACAGCTCGTCTTCTGCTCTAGAGTCAGCGTCTCAAAGAAGGTAGACTCCTGACCTGCAGTCACCGAGTCTCCCTGAGAGAAACCAGTTTCCATGTCGATGGTAAATCACAACATCTCTGACATACTGAAGTGATTCACATGATACAGATGAGATGTATATAATAATTTAATTCTGTAACTTTTGAATACTGGATGGAACCTGAATATCAGTTGGACTGGCGGTCCTGCAGGACACCCTTCATGGACTCACGTATATAGTTTTCCAGTTTTTAGTTTTTTGTTTAATAACTGTACATAGCTGTCCTACATTGTTGTTGCTGCCTGGCCGCTCAAGGAGGACGAGTCCTCCACTGAGTCTTGGTCCTCTCAAGGTTTCTTCCTTGAATAACAACATAACGGAGTTTTTTCTTGCCACCGTCGCTTCGGCTCGCTCTTTGGGGTTTAAAGGCTTTTCATTCTGTAAAGCTGCTTTGTGACGATGTACTGTTGTAAAAAGCGCTATATAAATAAATAACTTGAACTTGAACTTTAATGTCTGACCTCAGTGGGTGAGCCCAGGTCAGCTGAGGGGCTCAGGGTGCTGGTGTCGGCAGGCACGGTGCCCGCACTGCTGTGGACCGGGGAGGCTGTTCCTGCGTAGGTTCCAGGAGAACCAGAAGACTGCCAGAACATTTCCCTCCTCTGCACATGTTCATAAATACTGTTCCAACTCAGATAGAGCTCGTATAACAGCTGCACCTACACAGAGCGGTCATTCCACACGACATCATTAACATTTAATTAATTCTTACCAGACTGAACATTTCTGGAAAACGTATTTCATTAGTGAAGTGACCTCATGTCAGACCTGTAGGTCATCACAGCATGTACCTGAGGGTTGGAGAGTTTCAGGTGAAGTGGCTGGAGGTCTGCATGTAGACAGATGATTACGGCGTTCCTGGAGGTGGAGGAGGTGGAGGAAGGCTGCAGCTTGTGGGAGGTGACGGCCAGAGTGGAGGTACAGCCCACAGGCTTCAGCAGAGACAGGGAGCACTGGTGGCCCAGTAATGTGTACACACTGAAGTGAGTTACGGTCATGGTCCATGGAAACGCGTCACCTGACCCCAGAGAGACGCAGAACATGTGAAGGTACAGGGATAAGACTGAGCTCAGTGATCTGCCATGAGGAGCTGTGTAACACTCACCCTCCTGTAACACAGGTTTGGGAACAGTGAACGGGATCTCCTGCAGCGGCTCCATATGTTTATGTCCAGCACTTAACATGCTGACCTTCGGCAGGCAGATTATGAGCATTCCAGGCATGGAAGCCTGACTGTGGTACCAGCGGCGCACTGTGCTCGGGATATCACCGGACACGATGGTGCAGGCCAGAGTGTCCTTAGGGACAAACACACAACACGGCTGCAGCTCCACCTGCATGTGGAGACATGCACAACATGAAGGGACATGGAAATTACACCAGAGCATTCCAATCCCGTCCCGACGTCGTAACCGCGGGCTTCGATTGGTGTTCGTGTTGCGTACCTGTAATGTGAGGTGTTTCACTGCATCCCAGGCATGAGTGATCAGGTTCCTCATACGTTCCTCCAGAGATAGAGAGCTCTCACCGGATGAAGGCAGGACTTTCGCTGAGAGGAAAACAAAAACGTTTAATCCTAAGATCTTAAGGTTCATGTTCTTCAGTATTACTCCAGCTTTGCAAATTCACATAACTCAACTTCAGTATCATTTCCATCCATCCATCATCTCCCGCTTTATTCTCTATTAGGGTCGCGGGGGGGGGGGGGATTCCCCATGCCCATCTAGGGGAGAACATTTCGGGCGCTGGGCAGATACACCCAGGACAGGGTGCCAATCCATCGCTGGGCACACACTCACTCACACAGACACACGCTATATGGGGCAATTTGGAGAACTCAATTGATCCATGTTTTTTGGACTGTGGGAAACCGGAGGACCCGGAGGAAACCCATGTGGACATAGGGAGAACATGGAAACTCCACCCAGATTGGGATTCAAACCGGGAATCCCTAGTGCTGAGAGGAGAACATGCCAAACCACTTAGCCACTGTGCCGCAAGTATCATTTCACCAAAGTTTTTAAGGGAAAGTGAGAATCTTAGATTTATTCATGAAGTTAAAGCAGCTCAGATAAAAGGAACAGGAGGTTCAAACCCTGAGACAAATACAGAGTTCAGGTTTCTAACAGTATGCTGTTTTGGGTTATCACTCTGAATCTGCTGTAATTAAGGTACCTGTCACAGATTTGGTTTTAATTGGGCTGCTGGCGTAGTCCGATGCCTGATTGGACAGCTGTCTGGCTACTGAAGTACTTGCTACTGAAGTTTCATCCTCCCTGCTCTTCAGGATCAGCATGGCTCCTTCAGAAACGCTCTGTAATGTTAGATGGTTCAGAACCATGAGTCAGTTCAACTGAACATACTTTATTATAATGCTTATTGTCGTTCTAATGGCTGTTCGAACGTGAAAAACACCGAACGAGACGACAGCGGGTCCAACCTGCTGAGACGCTCGACTTCTGCTGGGCTTCTGAAAATGGTAGAGCAGCCAGGTGGACAACACGGGGTCCACGTTTACAGCAATGCCTTTAACACTGATGAGCAGCACAGCACCTACAGAAGGGAACCGCACGACTATAACCCATACAAATCCGTTGGATGAAATTCCTTATGAGAGTGCAATATGTTCCCACCAGAACTGTGCCAGTTTTCGGTAGATTGAGGCATCTGTAAGGAGAACGTAAGGAGATCCGGTGAAAGGAGAGACTGCGGGCGGCGGCTCTCGTAAAGCCACTGTGTGCTGTACAGCTCCCCTGTATCGGTGGGTCCGTGGAGAAGCTCCACCAGCTGCTCCCGATGAGTCTCACTCGTACCTGCAGCACGGAGAACATTCACAGCAAAGCACGCCACACAGACAGGAAACAAACGGGAATAAAACAGAGGTTCTGTGATGTGGCTGTGTTCCACGGCACTCACTCCGGGTTCTGGTACAAACTGCAACGGCTCCCAGAGCTCCAGCTGCAGACCACAGCATGGCCTTCTGACACAGCTTCAAGTCCACGTTCCTGATTACTGCCTCGAGTGTGGGGGCACATTTCCTTTCTACACACACACATTTATTACTGATGGAACTTCACCTGAGTTTTCACTGCTTAGGACCTAACCAAACCTTCAGGATGACATCACTAAGCTGACTGTACATTATGATCAGCCCCACTGTGACTCTGATGTGGTGTGATGTCACCACCACAATTATAATAATTATAAAATCCTTATTAGGATGATGATGGTGATGATGATACCTGGAATCCTGAAGACCTCATTAATGAGGGTATCACAGGACACTGAGCTGCTCCGGCTCCCCGTGCACTGGGTCCAGCTTTGACACAGACACTGTAATAGTAAGACCTGAGCATGTGTGGCCTGTATCTTCAGCTGCGGTAACTCAAACTGGAACTCTGTCCCCGCCAGTGAGGTCCTTTTGGAACTAAGAAGAATCAGAAATTCATCATTACAATAATTACCAGTGCAGAATTATAATCTGTGTTCATGACATAAAGCTCGCGGTGTGATTTCCCATGATTTATTTATAATACACAACCTCGAGTGTCCTATTGCTTTTATAAAACACTTATAAACACACGATCATTAAAAAAAAAAAAGGTTTGATTCAGAAATGCATTTATTGAAAGCAAAAAAAAATGTTAATAATCTGCAACATAATTTAAAAATGGTAAAATTTGGTAAAAATACCCTCTAACAAGTCCCCGAACCATGGAGTTTACACTGCTGCATGGTTGCACCCCACAGTGCTGTACCTTCTGATGGACCTCATGTGTTCCTTACCAACTTGAGGGCATGTGCAGCACCTTCCCACTGAGTGTAGTGCTTATAGAGGACATTATGGGAAGAAGAGGAGACACGCTTTCATGCTCTAACAGGGTCAGTCCCACATGTATGTCCAGGATCTGCACAGAAAGACAGCAGAGTGTGCTTTAATAAGGAGACACATGTTTAAATAACACCATTCCAGATATAGAGACTGCATCTACATAATTAGTCTACATTCTTCATAAACAGGATCAACATCAGATGTTTCAGCGTAGAACACCCCGACTCTGAGGTGGTGCAGGATTCACTTCAGGTCCAACAACATTTCTACTTAATTAGGACTAGGATCAGGATTGGGTCGTTGGCCTGTCCCTCAGCGGCGGCAGACCAACCCATCCACCCATCCCTCAGAATCCTTCACTGGAAATACAGATACGAGTCCTAAACCTTAAAAAGCTTCAAAAACCTAAACAACTGAACTAAAAAACAACTAAAAATAAAGTGCTGTGAAATGAGTTCTCCATCTGAGCTGCAGAACCTTTAGAGGAACATTCAGCATGGTTTATTCTATGATTAGGTGTCAGTCGAGAGTGTGATGTTTACCTTCAGACAGTAGTGTGTGAAGCAGTGGAACAGCAGATTGTCTGAGGGCTGACTGAGGCTGCTCACAGCGTGGAGGAGCTCCGAGCCGTACATCGGTTCTGAATGTTCTATGTACACTCGCTCCACCTGCAGACGAACAGCAGGCAGCGCTCTCAGTGACTGGAACAGAGGAGCTGTCGCCTGCATCACCGGAACCTGGAATCACACACACTTTAGTGAGTGAGTGAGTGAGTGGGTGAGTGAGTGAGTGAGTGAGTGAGTGAGTGAGTGAGTGAGTGAGTGAGTGGGTGGGTGAGTGGGTGGGTGGGTGGGTGGGTGAGTGGGTGGGTGAGTGGGTGGGTGAGTGGGTGGGTGAGTGGGTGGGTGAGTGAGTGCCGTACCTTCTGAATCAGTGCAGGAAGCAGAACATGTAGTAGGTTGAACTCTGCCATGGTGACAGTAACAGAAGCTTTCAGCAGAGTTACACTGGTTATCCTGCGGGGGATGAACTCATCCAACACCTTCTCCTGCTTCAGAACTTCCTGATTCTCCATTTCCACATCTGTTCACACAGAAGATAGAGAGAGAGAGAGAGAGAGAGAGAGAGAGAGAGAGAGAGAGAGAGAGAGAGAGAGAGAGAGAGAGAGAGAGAGAGAGAGAGAGAGAGAGAGAGAGAGAGAGAGAGAGAGAGAGAAAGAAAGAGAGAGAAAAGAGAGTTAAAGAGAGAGAGAACAACGAAAATAATGATGAAAGAGATAAAATGTTAAAGGTTGTTATAACTATTAAACATTAAATCATCTGAAGTTGGGACTCCACCTGCTGGAGGTTTGCAGTAAGGTTCATACTCGTGATCCAAACCACACACGATCATTTTAAGGATGTAATGTACCGCACTGCTGTGGAGCTGCAGGTCCAGAGGACCAAACACCAAACGCTTTTCAGAGGTTTCCTGAACCAGCAAACCCAGTTCCACTTTACCCACCATGGGAGAATCCTGTAGAACTGTGCACAGGTAAACACACCGGAGCTCAGGTGAGCATGGACCAAGCTGAGATTACAGTAAAACAGCATGTCCCAATATATATATATATATATATATATATATATATATATATATATATAGTAATTAATACATAGTGCATAGAGATTTTAGAGAGATAAAAAAAAAACATGAAAAGCTATTAATCAGATAATTCGAATACAAAGTCCTTTAAAGAATAAAAGCCATGCTGAAGTAAAAGAGAGAAACGATGGAACTGACCTTTCTGAACATCATTCTCTAAAGTATAAAGGTAATCCAGGTAGAAAGCTCCGAAACGATGTAACCCTGCTGCCTCAGTGTAGGTCTCCTAAAATAAGAGTAAAGCACCACTGATGATGATGCAGGTGGAGCTCAACGCTGATTGGTTGATTACAGTTTATAAAAAAGCAATCAAACTAATTATATCTCTTTAGGATTTTTGATTCTGATGGAGGATGATGAAGGATGAAGAACACACACTGTGCAGTCTCTGATTCTCCATCCACAAAATGGAGCAGTAAGGTGGAGGTGTGTACAGTAAGTGGATACAGGGTTTAAACTCCAGCTGCACAACACACACACTCACACACCTGCACCACCATGTCAGTGTCACTGCAGCACTGAGAATCATCCACCACCCCAATGACACCCGCTGTGTGGTAAACACTTAACTTAACTTAACTTAACTTAATGAAATGTTTTAAACCTCAGCAGCAGCTGACCTCAGATCAGACTGATACCTTGTGGATGTTGGTATCGAGTATGAACTCAGCGTGAACTCCGTTGTTTTCTGGACTGCGGTAATCAAACAGGGAGTTTGTCAGGTAGGTCATTCCTTTAGAACTTAGACTGTCTCCCCAAACTAAAAAAACAACATTCTGGTTATGCGCACACGCACACACACACACACACACACACACACACACACACACACACACACACACACACACACACACACACACACACACACACAATTAGATGTTAGTGAAACCATAATGAGATGAAAAAAAATATCTTCAAAACCCAAATAGACTGTAAGGAAACATCCCGTCTCTTACATCATGATGCAGAGTTTAGGAGTTAGTACCCCATGTGCATTATGTATTAACTTCATTTATTTATAGATGTATTACAGAGTGTTCATCACCAGGGGCCAACCCGAAACACAGATTTAACATAATCAGAGTAGTAATGTAGGAGGATGGGATTATTCCTCTATATCAGCAGCTTTCTTACCTCCTCCTGTTTCCCCGTCTTCTTCTCCAGGTCCCACAAACCCATGAAGCCTTTTTGACACCAAGCCCTGCAGCCCACCACGCCGATCTGACAGTCAAAAAACTGTTCCCCCATCATCAGTGCCTGAACAAACCAGAACACATCACACTTACACACCAGCTCCATTATATATATATATATATATATAATATATATATATATATATATATATATATATATATATATATATATATATATATATATATATATATACATACACACACACACAATATATTATAATTATTGGGCCGTGTGTCCAGCTCTGAGTGTTTCACAGTTGAATCAATCAATGCCTGATATACAATACATTATTTGAAATCATAAAATACATTCATTCATTCATTCATTCATTCATTCTCCCCCACTTTATCCTCTATTAGGGCCGCGGGAGGGGGTTCCCCATGCCCATCCAGGGGAGAACGTTTCGGGCGCTGGGCAGATACACCCAGAACAGGGCACCAATCTATCGCTGGGCACACACTCACACACACACTCTATATGGGGCAATTTGGAAAACTCAATTGACATAATCCATGTTTTTGGACTGTGGGAGGAAACCGGAGAACCCGGAGCAAACCCACGCGGACACGGGGAGAACATGGAAACTCCACCCAGATGGGGATTCGAACCGGGAATCCCTAGCGCTGAGAGGAGAACATGCTAAACCATTAAGCCACCGTGCCTCCCTCATAAAATACAGATTAATATAAAGAGCATGCAGTTCATAGTAAAGCATTACATTCTGTAATTTTGTCTTTGATTGTTAGAGAAACCGGAATCCTTTTACTCAGCGATTAGCGTTCAGCTTATTGTCTGAGGCAGGTACAGGTGAAAGTCTCTGACGGGTTCTTACCTCCACAGTGATCCCTTCTTGTTCCAAACATAAAGCATCCCGGGATTTGATTTTCTGAGGACTGTAAAAACTGCTTTCTGAATTGCCCTCAATCAGCTGAGAACAGAAAGAACTGCCCAGTTACTCAATCAGGACACCAACCAGAAGAAACTGAAGGTAATTAACACATTATTAATGATGATGTGAACGTCATGACTACAGACCCTCCACTGAAAAAGAATCAGGAGTCAAGAACACACAGAGAGGTGCTTGAAGAGAGAAAGATCACCAATCCATCAGAGGAATGGACTGGGGCAATTTATCTCTCAAGTTCTTCCAGCAATGTTAGAATGTTGACATGAAGAGAACATGCAAATTCACACAAAAAAGACCTGTACACTTCTCGCTGTGCCACCTAACTTTGTGTTTAAACTTTGAAATGAGATGATATTGAGCAGATATCAGTTTATAACAGGAAATCTGAGCAGAACCAACAAACTGCATTCACTCACCTTGAATGTCACTGAGGCCTTGGTGCAGTAGAACCCCACAGACACGATGGGCTCTCTGATGGACTGTGGAGAACCCGGAGAGCCACCCTTCTCTACATCTGCATAGTAGCTCTCCTCCTCCTCCGTATCGACGATGGCAGGGATAAAAGACCACGCCCATGACACCCAGCCCTGCTCACTCCCATCAGTGGGAACATTCTGATTCGACCCGGCATACTGACCCAGCGCACTCACCTCCCCCTCCTCACCCACAGGACCTGCAGAGAGAGAGAGAGAGAGAGAGAGAGAGAGAGAGAGAGAGAAAACTTTAATTTGTTACTCACACATTTAGTGGAACTCTTCTTTTATCCATCCATTCATTATCTTCCGCTTTATCCTATATTAGGGTCGCGGGGGGGTTCTCCATGCCCATCCAGGGGAGAATGTTTCGGGCACTGGGCAGATACACCCAGGACAGGGCACCAATCTATCACTGGGCACACACTCACACATACACACACTCCACATGGGGCAATTTGGAGAACTCAATTGACATGATCCATGTTTCCATGTTTTTGGACTGTGGGAGGAAACTGGAGAACCTGGGGGAAACCCACGCGGACACGGGGAGAACATGGAAACTCCACCAGATGGGGATTCGAACTGGGAATCCCTAGTGCTGAGAGGAGAACATGCTAAACCACTAAGCCACCGTGCCGCCCTCTTCATTTATATCATGAAAAAAAAACACATGATGATCACTGATTGATTATAATTCACACTGATGTCAATATAAAAACCTGACATGCAACAGTTTCACAAAGTCCAAACCTGGGACATTAAGCGTGGCATCAGGAGGTGAGGTGCCCTCTGCTCTGTCTCCATCTCTCTGTCCACTGATCTCCCCGTAATAAAGAGCCACCGCCAGTTCCAGTATCCGCACGAACATGGGCAGCTGCTGGTCAGTCAGGGACAGTTTCAGACTCTCCACCATGGTGTGAATCTGATAACAAACAACAGAACACGAAGCATCAACACACAGCCCACTTTACCAGCAGAGGGCAGGATCCACACCAGCACATGATAGGACACACACTGAAAATAACAGCATGGAGTTTGTGATGAGAGAGCATCTGAGGGATGAGGCTCACTTTAAAAACAGCTGGAAGCTTGCAGCTGATGTTCTGGTAGGTGAAGTGGAGACGGGTCCTGAAGGAACATTTGTAGAGCAGAGGGTCCTGGTAAAAGTCGATCTTCCCGCTGGCATTCCGCTTGTCCAAGCAAACCGTGCAGTCCACGAAATTTATCACCTTCCTCAGGACGAGGTCTGGAGCTTTAGAGGAAACATGGGGGGGGGGGGGGGGGGTTACTATAACTGTAATACAGAAAACTGTGCAGTTAGAACTTTAACCCATAACTGCTTAAAGGAGCTCCACCAACACTGAACTGCAGCACAAAGATGAAGAAGTCAGCGTTTGTGGAAAGTTTTTAAATCCTTTCTTTTCTTTGAACATCATCAGCACAGTGGACACTTTATACACAGTGGACACTTTATACATAGCATCACGGCAACAGGATTGGCTCATGGTGTACAGGCAGTTACAAACATGTAATTAGGTTATTTCACATGGTCATAGTCGGACAAACAATAAGAAAACCTTTATCCTTTAAAAGTGAAAGTGTAAAGCTTCTGTTCTTCAGTGCTGAATGAGAACGTTCTCAGATACAGACTGCAGACTTGTTCACTGATGATGGGACTTACGGCTGACGTCCATGAAGGCTCTGTCCCACAGATCGTTCACCGTGTAGCACTCCGCTGACGTGATGTTGACGGACAGCACGATATCGTCCTCCACATACTTCAGGATCAGGTTATTGATCACAATGTTTACGTTATTTACAACACGACGAATCAGACTCTGAACGTAGCCTGCAGAGAGAGACAGGTTTATAAAGAATAATACAGCCAACCAACACAGACAGTACACTGTATAACCAAACATGAAGGTTTAAATGACAGAACCATAATCATTTGTTCAATGATTAAAGTCACAGAAACCACCAAAAATCTCAAACTGATAAACAACAAAATGTTAGTGATTTGCATATCATTTAACATGTTCATCATTTTTAATGTGTGTCTTGTTGTTCTGGAGGGATCACTCACCGGGGGGCAGGTCAGGGTCAGTGGTGCTCTGCTGCACTCGTCGAGGTTTAGGAACACTTTTCTCAGAGCTGCTGGATGTCTGACTTTCATGATCCTCCTACAAACCCCAAAATAGTCCAAACAAAATAGAGAGTTTATAAATGCCCCTGATGTTCTCCATTTTAAATCTCTGCATGATAAAAACACAGTGTAGAGCTGACTGATCATGATCAGGGTTACTGACCTGAGAGGAGTCCTTCAGCTTCAGGATGCACTCCATGGTGTTGATGGTGATGACCACTGGTTCTGAACTCAGCTTGGTCCATGGTACATGGATTCGAAGCTCGTGGATGTGACCACTCAGAAATGTGAAGGGAAGCTTCAGCTCCTGCATCACAAACAAGAGATAAATAAGAGAAATCCCTATAGAAAATCTGCATACCTCTTTATACACCTAAACACACAATAATATTTAACTTCAGCTGTTAAAGGGGGGGTGGCATAGTGGTTAGTACATTCTCCTCTCAATGAGAATCCAGGTTTGAATCCCAATCTGGGTGGAGCTTCCATGCTACAGATTCTATGGTTTCCTCCCACAGACCAAAAACATGGACTTAAGGCAAGTTGACTGCTCTAAATTGCCCCATATAGTGTGTGTTGGTGAGTGTGCCCTGTCATGGATGTATCTGCCCACCGCCTGAAACATTCTCCTCTAAATATTCTCCTCTAGGGCGTGGTAGCTCAGTGGTTAGGGCATTGGACTATCAATCTGAAGGTTGGGGGTTCAAATCCCAGGTCCACTGAAGTTACCAGTGTGGGTCCTTGAGCAAGACCCTTAACCCTCATTGCTCCAGGGATGTTGTGGTGAACCCTGTGCTCACCTTGTAAGTCGCTTTGGATAAAAGTGTCCAATAAATGACCAAATGTAAATGTAATGTAATGTAAATAGGCATAGCGTTGTTACAGTGATCTGTTCCCTTATTTAGTTCTCTCTAAACGAACCTTAGTTCCTCCACGTAATCAGGGTAATTTTACACCAGAATTGATAAATATGTTTTGGGTTTTTTTTTACATATTTTTTACTGTACACGTTGCAGTCCAGAACCTATTAGAATGAACCCCAACCTGCTCCAGGACGTCCAGCTTGAGCTCCAGCTTGCTGAGCACCACATCTCCACCCCACAGTGACAGCTGCAGGTCCGAGGGCTTCAGGTTCTTAATGTAGCGGTTCACATAGTTCATCAGCAGCGGGGTGACGTAAGACTCCAGCATCCTGAGGCTCACTCAGCCCTGAGGACCACAAAGCACACAGATCAGATCAGGAACCCTGAGGAAGTGCTGGAGGAGAACCAGGGCTCACTGGAGAACAGGAACCTCCAACATTCTAGATCACTGTCATACTCTTGATTCATTATATACACTATTACCATGTTAAATATGCAAATGAGGACAAACAGATGAAGTGAAGTGCTTAAGTAAATAAACCAAGTCTAATGAACGTAGTTTGTTGACGTCAGTTCAGGTAACATCTGTCATAAACATTATGAACATTCCAAACATTAAAAAGCTGCAGCGTCATCTCTCCTGCGCTGAGTGCCGCGGTGTAAGAGTTTATTAGACGGACTCACCCGCAGACGCTTTAAACCGTCGCTCCGTCAGAACCCGATAGTTTACAATTTACCTCACCAACATATCCCAACATCAGTGCCCCAACTACCGTCTACATCATCACAACTTCCGCCCAAGACTTACATCACTTCCCATCTGTTACAAGCGCGGGCAGGACGGCAGCACGCATGCGTCCACAGTAAACGCTATAACTAAAGTTTTAAATAATATAATACATGGCGGCACGGTGGCTTAGTGGTTAGCACGTTCGCCTCTCAGCGCTAGGGATTCCCGGTTCGAATCCCTATCTGGGTGGAGTTTCCATGTTCTCCCTGTGTCTGCGTGGGTTTCCTCCGGGTTCTCCGGCTTAATCCCAAAACATGGATCAAGTCAATTGAAGTCTCAAAAATTGCCCCAGTGTGTCCGAGTGTAGAGTGTGTCTGTGTGAGTGAGTGTGTGCCCAGCGATGGATTGGTGCCCTGTCCTGGGTCTATCTGCCCAGCGCCCGAGATGCTCTCCCCTGGATGGGCATGGGGAACCCCACCGCGACCCTAATAGAGGATAAAGCGGGAGATAATGAATGAATGAATGAATATAATACATTTCTTTACACCATCATAAAAGTTTAAAAACATGTTTATAAAACTCATAAGCTTCATCATTAAATATATATAGTTTATTCATCTAGCTTATGACTTCTATAAACTGGTTTAAACACAACAATGTATAAAACAGGCTCCATTATTACAGTATCAGATCATTTATATAAATAAATGTATAAAATTCATCCATCCGAATCAAAACGACATGGACAGAATGATTATTTAAATCAGTTATCATAGGACTATAAAAAAAAAAAAAAAACAATCGGCACTGCTCTCAGTAACAACTCATTATCAAACTGACACTAACACTTTAATCATCATATGTTCACTAATTTCTTGCTATGCAATCTATTATATAGTTCTTCATAGTCTTCCTCACTGTATTATGTTATGTACACAACTGAATTTTATGTTAAACTGATTAGTTTTAAGCTAATTAATTTTTCCATTGTTATTGTTTTTTAATGTGTTCTCTTAAATAGATATATTAGATGTTCTGGGTGTATATGCACTGGGCTGGACAGGACAACAATCTATCGATGGGCGCACACACTCACACTCACTATATATGGCAATTGACGACCCAGATTGGGATTCAAACCTGCATTGTGAGGAGAACATGCTAACCACTACACCACCCTGCCGCTTCCCATTCAACATGTGCTTCTTATATTTTAAATTGAAAGCTTGGATCAGAACTCTGCTTTCTGAATCAAAAGACTTTTAAACATCTGAACATCCATGATGATCTGTTTGATTTAAACATTGTTTTATTTTAATAAATATAAATGAAACACGCAACATTCCATTTTCATCTAAATTCATATCAAATAAAACACTGACAGGTGAATACTGCGTTTGCTTCAGGGACATCTCTGCATCTTCATTCAAACAGCTCCTCAGAACCTAAATACAATCTTCAGACATCACGGAAAAATACGAATGTGAAGATAATTTGTCTCCTGTAAACCTTTTAAAAGTTGGTTCCTTCATTAAACATTTTAAATACATGTGTGTTTTCAACTATTCAATAATAAAAATACATACATTTATATAACATTATTGTTAGAATATACATTTATAATTGAACGCGTCTCGTAGCTCTGTATGTGTTAGCTCTTGTTGAGGGAGTGCAGCTGATGTCTCATCCAAGCTGAAGAAAAGATAACATGTAATTCATTAAAATAAATCAAAGTTAAGTTACATTAAGGTAAAACGTAAGAACTGATCAGGGATCTGGAGATGCTGCAGTCATACTCACAGTGGGGGTGTCCAGGAGGTTGCTGGTTACTCGCACTGCTCCCAAAAGAAGACTGAAAATTGTGAATAGTTTCCTGCAGTATCTGTCTCTCTCGTCCCTGAAATAAGAAACACTTTATTATTAAAGAATGTAGGTCTTATAACAGGAGATATCACACTTAATCTGAATGATAATCTGAAAGTTATAATCAGATTAGTGTTTAACAGACGAGTCCAAAGTGAAGTTCACACCTTTCCAGCATTAAGTTCAGAGATGGCTGCAAGGATCTGCTGTCTGGGTCCATCGGTCTCGATCCCCAGCTCCTGCAGGTCTTTATCAGTCAGCGTCAGAAAGGCCTCCATGTCCACCTGAAGAGATCAATCAGAAACAAAGAGGGCCGAGTTCAAAACATCGATGTGTTCCCCTCTGCAACTCTGCAAAAGGTTCCTGAACCATGTGAGGTTCTGTGTTTAACAAACTTCATTTTGTCAGACACTTTAGAACACAAAACATCTGATGATATACGGATTAAGTACCTCCTGCTCCTCAAAGATGGGCTGATAATGTTCCAGAGAGAGTTTCCTCAGGATCCCAGAGAGCTCATCTATAAAACACACACACACAGTCATGAAAAAATTAATTCCTTCATCTCAACATCATGTTCCCCCATTAGCTGAAATAACAACTGTGTGCTCCAACACCACCACCATCACATGACAAAATCCAGAGACCCCCTTCCCCCACACTACTATAATTTTAAAAATGGGAGAAATGTGTTATTCTACCATCACACTGACCTTCATCAGTTATGGTTCCACTGCTGGAGCCGCCATTACTTTTGGAACGCTGCTGGGAGGACCCCAGAGAGTATGCTTCCACAAGAAGAGGTTTGGGTGTAGGGGATGGGGATGGGGTCAGAGTGGGCGATGTGCTCTTGGATGTTGAGGAATTCCCAGACTGAGGTCTTCTATTGAGGTCCGGCTTCTGTGAAGATCAGACATTAAAATAATTAAATTAAAAATAATAACGTGATGAGGTTCCTTTGATGTGTGCAGTGAGATCTCATACCATGTTCCATTTATTTAACCTGATTTAAATTTCACTGATTCAATTAAAATGATCAATCATTTTTATTCATATTTACATTTATATTAATGTCTAACGATTTGCCGCCGGCTGTATTTATATGATCTTAATATTGTCATGTATGAATGGTGCTGAGTTTGGATGTTCTCCCCATGTCTGTCTGTGGCATTTCAGTCATAAACACGGCAGCTGAATGTTTTTGTAACCTCTAATGACTTTTATTTGAATCAGGATGGTTGGTCGTGCTGATCGTGGGTGTACCTGTCTGCAGTGCGGCTCACTGGCCACCAGGCTGGGATTGCTTTGGATTGCGGGGTGGTTTACATCAGGTGCGGTTGACAGGGGTGTAGAAAACGGTACTGTAGGTTCAGGAGCTGTTGCTTTAACATCGAGAAGACCTGCAGTCCTCTTTCTCTGAGCAACTATTTGAGAGAGAACGCTGTCGGACGCATTGCCACCTGAACACAGATCACAGAGAGGGGTGGAGCTTTTACTCCTCAACATCAAACAAGAACTTAAACTGGGGTCAGCAGCACTTCAGAGCGACTGTGACCTCAGGGACCACCGTGAGCGCTCGTGATGCTGCAGTAGTCATAGTGACAGTAGATGTTTTGTGTATGAACAGCACCTGAGCGATTATTCAAGTCTGATCCATGTCTATTGACTCCGCCCAGTCCATTCGAACCCCCTGAAGAGTGCGGCGAGTTGTAGTTGCCCGAGTTGGAGGGAGAGGAGGATGGGACTTTACTAATACTGGGAAACTTCATGGACCTGCTCTGTACCACTCGACTGATGGACGTCTGAATAACAGAATGCAGAACGAGAGAGAGAGAGACAGAGAGAGAGACAGAGAGAGAGGGTAAATGATTACTGAAGATGTTCACACCAGTCTCTCACTGTGCTGTGTCTCACATCGTTCAGGTGTGTTCGTGCAGTCTGACAGGAGGGCAGGTAAGGGTTAAATCCCTGTCTCTCACCCAATGTTTGAAAAGGTTCTGGACTGAAGACCACTCTCACACAGAGAACATTAATGAGTCACTCACAATGTCCGAGTTGCCACTGCTGTTGAAGTTGCCCTTGCTGGGTCTCTGAGGCATGGACAGGCGGGGCTGTTCGCTGGACTTGCCTCCATCCTTTAACACTCGCGAGCGGTCAGAGTTCCATGGCTCGAAGTTGGATGGAGGGAGGAAGGGTGGGATGACGGCCTTTAGCTTGTCACTGGGTAAGCGGGTGAGCGGCGCTCCACTCCTCAGCTGCAGAGAAACCCAATCAGACTTTCAGAACAGAGAGAAATCAAAATGCACCCGTTATTGTGTGATTAGTGAGGCTCACCATCGTGGTGATGAGAAGGTCCTCCTTCTCCGTGTTGGATCTGCTGAGACCTTTAGATCAGATTGAACCTGGTGTTTAGGTCATTGTGGAGTTTGATCAGAGTATTAATCAGATTAACAGCAATGCGTTTATCTGCAGAACGTCTACAGAGCTCCACAGTAATGATCAGCGCCTCACCGCTGGCTTTGCTCTGAGAGCTCCACGCCATGGTGATGTCATTCACAGTGCCGCCAGCAGGAGGAGCAGCTGCACCTCTGGGCTCTGGGCTGGTTCTCTCTGTGAGGTCCACCGCCTTCATCGTGGCATCCAGCAAGGCTTCTGGGTAATCGTGGAATGGAGCTAAACGATTGGAGGAGAGGCCGTGTCTCAGCGTGTGAGTGAGCTTCAGCCTACGGAAGCGATTGGACATACGGTTCCACCAGGACTGTGGAGAGGAGAACAGGAACAATACTCACTGCACTATTAAAAACACACACTGAGAACTCTGGGGTTCTGCTCTTCAAGAGGAACTGCATTTATGATCATGTGACACAAATTAACCTTTAAATTGACATAAAAAAAAACAAAAACATTCACCTTCAGACCTCCTTTATCGTCGGGTGGAGCGGGTACGGTGGGGGTCGCCCATTTTTTGGTGGAGCCCTTGCCTTTGTGCTTGTTCTTGTCTTTATCCACAGTCATACACACAGCAGCCAGGAGCCGAACCAGCTCAGTGTCTTCAAGGAATCAGATCAGATCAGGGGACCACGTGTCTGAATGAAGTTCTACAAGTTCTACATTCTAATGTGATTCATCCTGAATGTGCAGGACCTGTTCAGCTCTCGCTGCCTCAGTAGGGCAGCTAACATCCTGAAAGACTCTTCCCACCCTGGACATCATCTATTCCAGCAGCTACCCTCAGGAAAACGCTTCAGGTCCATCACATCCAGGACAAACAGACTAAAAAACAGCTTCTATCCCAGCGCTGTACGCGACCTGAATACACCTAAACACGCACAACCCACAAACCAACCCCCCCCCACCCCCACACTGATAACTGGACTCAGCGCTGATCACTTTAATAGTGTCCTTTATGTGCAATATAACTCATTATGTACAATAACTTATGTGCAATATTAATGACATTATGTGTATATATTCGCTTCTCAGCACTAGGGATTCCCGGTTCGAATCCCCATCTGGGTGGAGTTTCCATGTTCTCCCCGTGTCCGTGTGGGTTTCCTCCGTGTTCTCCGGTTTCCTCCCACAGTCCAAAAACATGGATCAAGTCAACTGAATTCTCATAATTGCCCCATATAGAGTGTGTCTGTGTGAGTAAGTGTGTGCTCAGCGATGGATTGGCGCCCTGTCCTGGGTGTATCTACCCAGCGCCCGAGATGTTCTCCCCTGGATGGGCATGAGGAACCCCACTGCGACCCTAATATAGGATAAAGCGGAAGATAATGGATGGATGGAGATCCTTTTTTCAATCATTATCTCCCGCTTTATCCTCTATTAGGGCCGCGGCGTGCTAACCACTAAGCCACCGTGCCGCCCATGGATGGAGATATATATATATACATATATACGTAAAAATTTCTAAACTTCTTACTCTTTTGTTTACACTGTTGTTTGCACCTAAGATTGCTGCTCAAATCTCGTTGCACATGTGCAATGACAATAAAAGGTATCTTATCTTATGTGATCACATGACCCATTGCGAGCATGTTCTCACCTGGATCATTTAACAGCATGACCAGATCGAAGGCCGTGTATCCGTTCTTGGCTCTCAGATTGACCTCGGCGCCCTGACTCAGCAGAAACTTCACCACGTCCTTATTCCTGTAAACGGATCAGAAACACAGCACCACCACCGAGAGGTTCTTCTGTAAGACTGGTAATGTTCAGATCCCATTAGAACCCATCCGTGTATTGAAACACACACTCATACACACACATTGGTGAAGTAAGCACATTTGCCCGGCGTGGTGGGCAGTCCTGTATGTGCCATTGGGGTTAGGTGCTTTGTCCAAGGGCAATTCAGCCGTGGTATTGTTGGGACTGGGAATCAAACCGGGGACCTACAGGTCACATGACTGCCCCACCCTGATAGACACCAACATTAACACCTGTGACACAGGTGAGTCCTACTGTAGTGTCTGAATGAATGAAGTTAGAATACAGAGTGCAGTCTACTGTAAATAAACACAGTAAAGCATCAGCACCGTGTGTGTGTGTGTGTGTGTGTGTGTGTGTGTGTGTGTGTGTGTGAATCGTACCCATGATATGTAGCCTGCATCAGAGCGGTCCAGCCGTGGACACCATCCTGCTTGTTCATGTCTGCATTCCTCTCCACCAACAGCTGCACCACCTCCAACTGCCCGCTTACAGCAGCAATCATCAAAGGTGATGCTCCATCCGCGTTTGCCATGTTCACCTGAGATGGATCCTCATCCAGGATCTCCTTCACCAGCTGAGCATTTCCTAAAGCACAAAACACACGCTGTCTGAAATGTCTATACACCCGTGACATAAGCACGTCCAGATTACTGAGGCTCTTTAGACTTAAAACCCCAAAAGAGAACTTGTTTACCTACCGAGCTTTAGGGCACTAAAGACATCAGGTCTTTTCTTTTCATCATCTGTTCAACAGAACACCAGCAGAAAGATTAAAACAACATTTATAACATCATTTATTACATATGAACTGAACAGGACTTCTGATGGACTTACACATATCATTACCACTGATCAGAGTTTTAGATAATCAGGTAATTAACATTCTAACTGCAATATTTTTCTAAGCATTTTTTTAAACTTTAAATGAATTTCTTTTTGTTTTTCATGTTGTAAATCTACAGATTCTGTATATCTTTCGTTTTTTCTTTTTTTTCACGTTGCTGTATCAATGCGAATGCCCCTGTGGGTTGCTGTTTGCATTCACACCTCCACAGCGGGAACAGTGATATGATGTCATCGAACCTCTGACCGTGTGTAGATTAACATCACCTCCATTTCACATCAGAGAGTTCCTGAAACAGTTCTAAGAACTGTCTGAAATTGCCCTGAATTTTTATAGCAAACCTAAACATTGCAAATTAAATATCATTAATGTTCTGATCAAAGGAAGAAGCCCCCCCACCCCAGAGGATGATAATAATAATAATAATAATAATAATACATTTTATTTATATAGCGTTTTTAGGGACCTCAAAGATGCTTTACAAAAACAGATAAATCAGGATGTCATTAAAACACACAAGACATATTAAACATTAACACAGTTGTACAATATGAGAAGCAAAATTAAAAAGCAGAAAGAAATAAAATATCAAATTAAAATTAAATCAGAGGTTAAAAGCAATCCGCAGTGATGTCACTGTGTGCTCTGACCTGGTTGGGGTCGTACTGTGGTGATGGCGTCCAGGTAACTCTTGACCTCTTTGTGATTCGACTGCAGCGCCACTTCGAAGGCAGTTTTTGAGAGGACGTTGAGATGATCGGGATCCGCCCCCCTCCCCACCAGCTGCTGAGCTATGCCGGCCTTCCCGCTCAGCGCGGCCAGCATCAGCGCGCTCCAGCCCGTGGTCCTCTGTGAGAAGTTGACGTCAGCGCCCCAGTCGAGGAGCAGCCGTAACACGGCCTCGTGACCATGCTGCGCGCTGACCAACAGGGACGTGATGTCTAAGAAGGGCTTCCCGTTCTCCAGGTGGTGAAGGCCGTTCCCACTGGGGTTCCGCTCCGCCGCCGAAAGGTGATCGAAGTCATCCACGAACGCTCCGTTCTCAAGCAGGAGCTTGGCGACGTGTGTATGACCCCCACGTGCAGCCACGGTCAGCACGCTGGCACCCATCCGGTTCCTCCAGTTGATCTCTGCGCCGTTCTCCAGCAGGATGTGGGCCACGTTCAGATGTCCAAACCTGTGGGGGTGATGGAGTTCTGTTAATGTGGGGTGAAGATGCTGGAGCACCACTGTGGACTGGGTGACGTCATTCATTCATTCATTTTCTTCCGTTTAATCCTCTACTCGGGTCTCCATACCATTCCAGGGGAGAACGTTTTGAGTGCTGGGCAGATACACCCAGGACATGACGCCAGTCCATTGCTGGGCACACACTCACTCACACAAACTATATGGGGCAATTTAAAGCATTCAATTAACGTTGAATTCATGTTTTTGGACTGTGGGTGTAAACCAAAGAACCCAGAAGGAAACCACGCAGACATGGGGAGAACATACAAACTCCACCCAGATCGGGAAACCTGGATCCTCAATCCTGAGGAGAACATGCAAACCACTAATTCGCGTGCTGCCATGGGTGACGTCATGTTCTAGGTTTTTTAGTTAGGGCACAGACCTGTGGACTGGGTGACGTCATTTTCTAGGTTTAATCATGGACTGAGTGACGTCATGTTCTAGGTTTAATGGTCAGCACACAGACCTTGCCGCCTGCATCAGAGGAGTCCACCCGTAGTGGTTCCTGCTGTCCACAGAGGAACCTTTGCGCAGAAGGAACCTGACCAGATGTTCGTGTCCGCTGGCGGCGGCGTACTGTAAGGCGGTGTTTCCTTCTTCGTCCGTGCAGTCGACCGACAGCGGCGGGACTCCCGCGGGTCCGCCCGCTCCTCCGCCTCCCGCTCCGCGCCCGACCTCCAGCCCGCTCTCCGACACCGCGTCCAGGCGCAGTTTGGACTGGCGGCCCGCCTCGGCGCCGCCGGGCTCCAGCAGCCTCTTGGCGGCTTCGTGGTCGCCCTCATCGCAGGCGCGGAACAGCAGCAGGGAGTTCGCCGGGACTCCGAAACTCATGGCGGACGGAGCGGCGGGGTGACTGCGGCGGGCCGCTCTGAGGGACGGGGCCCATCTCCCGTTACCGCCGCGTCCTGGAGGTCCTTAAACTTTTTCGGCTCTGAGTCCCGGCTCCTCCCTCAGGAAACACGGGGGGGGGGGGGGGGGGGGTTACACCGTGTCCGGACCCTGTTACCAAAAACACCCTGCCGTCGGGAGCGCACACGTGACGTCATTCACTCCCACACCACAAATCACAGATTAGAACAATACAGACAACTGGAAAGGAAAGTTTGTGAACAAAGTTTGAAGTTGGCTTGGAAGGATGACTGCTGCTGCAAAAAAGAACTAAAATAACAAAAATAAATTACCAAAAAAAAAACTGATAAAGAAAAAACAACCGAAAAAATAAAAAAGGCTAACTATGCTAATGTGGAGAACATGCAAAACTTCCACAAGTTGACGATGGCTAACCAAAAGGACGAACAACTAAAATAAAAAACGAAAAGAAAAGGAAAAAAAAAAATGCTAACTATGCTAATTTGGAGAACATGCCAAACTTCCAAATCTTAACAGACCCTCACCAAAAGAATGAACAACTAAAGAAAAGAAGAAAACAAGAAAGAAAAACTTTTAAAATTGATTGAAATTCAACGGGCGGCACGGTGGCTTAGTGGTTAGCACGTTCGCCTCTCAGCGCTAGGGATTCCCGGTTCGAATCCCCATCTGGGTGGAGTTTCCATGTTCTCCCCGTGTCTGCGTGGGTTTCCTCCGGGTTCTCCGGTTTCCTCCCACAGTCCAAAAACATGGATCAAGCCAAAAATAGAGTTTGTGCCCAGCGATAGATTTGCGCCCTGTCCTGGGTCTAAGCGCCCGAGACGTTCTCCCCTGGATGGGCATGGGGAACCCCACCGCGACCCTAATAGAGGATAAAGCGGGAGATAATGAATGAATGAATGAAATTCAACGAAAAAGCTGCGAAAAAATTTTCAACGGAAGTCAATACGAAAAAAGGCTCCGAAAAAGGGACGTGGCATGAAAACCGTACTCCAAAATGCTCCAAAAAGCACAAGCAACCTAAGTGGCTATAGTTACTACAACACTACCAAATTTCAGCGTGCTGCGCCAAAAGCTGCGTGACGAGAAAGAGCTGAAAAACGACGCGAGAATAATAATAAGAAGATTAAGAAGAACAGCAAGTTGGCTCATCCATTCATTCATTCATTATCTCCCGCTTTATCCTCTATTAGGGTCGCGGTGGGGTTCCCCATGCCCATCCAGGGGAGAGCGTCTCGGGTGCTGGGCAGATACACCCAGGACAGGCCGCCAATTCATCGCTGGGCACACACTCACTCACTCACTCACTCACTCACTCACTCAAACACACTCTATATGGGGCAATTTTTTATAATTCAATTGACTTGATCCATGTTTTTGGACTGTGGGAGGAAACCGGAGAACCCGGAGGAAACCCACGCAGACACGAGGAGAACATGGAAACTCCACCCAGATGGGGATTCGAACCGGGAATCCCTAGCGCTGAGAGGCGAACGTGCTAACCACTAAGCCACCGTGCCCCCCACATTTTCTCCATAAATAAAGAAATTTTTACTTCATTTTATTCTATTTATTCTAGCAACACTTCAAATGTTAATAACCATTCTTACTAACTACAACCCCGTGTTGCTCAGGGTGCAACACGCATCCCTTTTGTTCCGCCTTGTGTTACTTTTTTTGCTTTATTGCAACAACACGCGACGCAAAACATCATACAAACAAAACAAATGTAAGGTTTCTATAATACTTTTAAGTAATTTAGTAATAAAGTAAAGTAAAACTCATGATGGTTAAATAGTTTGTTTAGGACAAATTACGTTTATTAGTAATAATTAAAAAATAATTACTATAATACAATTATAGTATAATTAAAATTATACAGAATAAAATAATAACTAAAGTGGCAGTGACAAGTTATATATATTCAAATTAAAATATATTTTACTATGGGTCATGTAAGATATTACTGTACCAATACAATATTGCACATTTAAATCAAAATAGTAATATTTAAAACATTTAATAAGAGAGATTTATAATGAATTTTAATTCATTAATTAAACCCAGTGATGCAGCAGTACTGTTTTAATGCAGAACATGTATCTGCAGAATCTGAGGTTAAATCATTTTGATCATTACGAGTCGTGGGTCCTCCTGGTCATTAAATAATAGAATAGAATAAAATACAATGTCTTTAATGTAAATATACACAGGTACAATGAGATTAAAAGCGTCTTCTTTAAAAGTGTCTATCAATATAAAAAGTTAATATGAAAGTGACGGTGTTTTAATGAACGGGGATGTTCCACTGATGTTTATAGCAGTATGGTGATTTTTTTTGTACCTGGAACCTGTTTGCGATGTTCAGATCGCTGTAGAACCTTCTGCAGGTTTTATAAAGAAAAAGAAAAGGCTGGTCAAGGTCAGCAGCGGGGAGGGAGAGAAGAAACGAGGAAACTCTGAAACAGACTGTAGCAATCAATTATATAAACCCTCTGCCTTCGGACCAGCCGGACTGAACGCGCTGAATCAGCGCTTTTAAACGGAGCCGCACTGATAATGTTTTGGATCATGGTGACGTCACTTCAAAGTTAGTGATTTTTCGGGGAAAGCAGTCATCAGTCGAATATAAACTAGAATCGCTTTGTGATATGTTCAGCGATTCACATTTAGGTAAAGAAATGTAGAATTTTAGAAACGTTTGGTAATGGAGCAGTGCATCACGGGAACGGCAGAGCGTCACGCCTTCCGCCGATCATCCCTGCCTCCGTTTGCGCGTTCAGGCGGAAAGCTCGTCACCCCGGGGGTGGGGGTGGGGGTAACTCCAAACACCTCACAGAGGGGCAGATCAACAATCCTTTTCATTCATTATCTCCCGCTTTTATCCTCTATTAGGGTCGCGGTGGGGTTCCCCGCCGATCCATCGCTGGGCACACACTCACACTCAAACACTCTATATGGGGCAATTTAGAGAACTCAATTAACTTGATCCATGTTTTTGGACTGTGGGAGGAAACAGGAGAACCCGGAGGAAACCCACGCGGACACGGGGAGAACATGGAAACTCCACCCAGATGGAGAGAACATGCTAACCACTAATCCACCGTGCCGCCCCAGATCAACAATGATACAGATAAATAATCTATACATGTGGCTTCCGATGTCTGCATTAAAAATGGTTATTTTTATTCAACATTTAATTTATTTTAAAGAATGGCTTTATTTCTGAACACATCTAAGCACGCACAACCCCCCACTGATAACTGGACTCAGCATTAACCACTTCAATATTGTCCTTTATGTGCAATATAATTCAGTATGTGCAATAACTTACTATGTGCAATATCAATGACACTATATATATATATATATATATATATATATATATATATATAATTTTTTTTATTTACTTTTATTCATTTGTTTATACTGTTTGTTTAGGCACCTAAGATTGCTGCTCAAATCTCACATGTGCAATGACAATAAAAGGTATCTATTTCACACCAAACGTAACACCAGTATGAATCTTTAATTTGAGTTATATAAATCATGCTCTATCATTTTAAAATAATGTTTTATTTAAAGGGGCGGCACGGTGGCTTAGTGGTTAGCACGTTCGCCTCTCATCACTAGGGATTCCCGGTTCGAATCCCCATCTGGGTGGAGTTTCCATGTTCTCCCCGTGGGTTTCCTCCAGGTTCTCCGGTTTCCTCCCACAGTCCAAAAACATGGATCAAGTTAATTGAATTATAAAAAATTGCCCCATATAGAGTTTGTTTGAGTGTGTACCCAGCGATAGATTGGCGCCCTGTCCTGGGTGTATCTGCCCAGCGCCCGAGACGACCCTAATAGAGGATAAAGCGGGAGATAATGAATGAATGAATTTTATTTAAAGAGCTTTTAAGTAAAGTCATCACCTCAGCTGAACTATGTTTCATTTCTGATATTTGAATGAAAAGTAAAAAGCTGTTATTACTGTAAAAGTGAAACTTAGAATATGATGCCATAAAGAGCCAAAAATCTCCCCTGTGGGTGTAAAGGGCAAGTGTTCAAATTCTCGCTTGTGGTTAAGGACCCAACCTTGTGACCTGAAGGTCCCCGGTTCAATTCCTGGTCACACCATGTTTTACGGCCTTTAAACGTGATCACTTAAATGGTGTTTTATGATGACCACAGGACGTGACATCAGAGGACACTGATCAATCATGAATAAATGAGGAATTAGGGACAGAATGGGGGGGAGGCTGTGGTGATAAACATGCATCAGCTGCTACACATAATGCACACACACACTTATAAACACTTAATATTTTATTAAACATAAATTAGTGTATTAATTAAAGGTTCTTTGTTCTGTTTACTGATGTTCTGCTGACTGATATGAGTTCGTCGTGGTGAGTAACATCTCAGAATATTTACAGAATCTTAAATATAAAAGCATATGTTTAAAGTCCTCCAGACATCAGACAACTCCATTAATCATACAACACACCCACATGCGTTCTGAAATCACTACACCACGGCGGGGATGAAGTACTGAAGAGACACATCCTCGTGAAGAATAATCAGATGAACGATTCTGCCATCTACAATATCTACAACAGAAAATAGGAAGGGAGTAACAATGAAAACAGCAGGTGCGTTGTGAACAAAACATCATATTTGTTAATATTAAAAACATTCAGGTGATTTATAAAGATGTGCTTCATGATCAGACAGCGTCTTCATGTCGGCTCAGTCCTGCAGCGCCTCCTCCTGGTTCAATCTTAGTTTGATCCATGAGAGGAATCTATAAAAGATCTAGAACATGCACCACGTGTTACAGGTGCTTATATAAGGTACTCACTGCACATGGACTTGCTGGGGTTCACCTGCTGCCCCATGAGGAACTGTTGGAGTTTTCTGATGTCCACTCGGGCGTGTGCCATGGCCTTAACATCCCTCTGGGATGCTGGCTGTGAGGGATCATCACCTGTGTAATGAGGGACAGTGAGTAACACAAAGACCAAAAATACTTTAATGTTCTATGTGTAGATCTAACAGGTTCTGCTCTGCTGTCTGTAAAACGTCTGTAGTAAATGCTATATATAAAAAATGTATGGTTAATATTTAAACCCCATCCATCTCCCTTCCATAGTCTAGCACCCATGACCATACACAGAGGGCAGTGTGTAGGTCCAGCAATTCATTCATTCATTATCTCCCGCTTGATCCTCTATTAGGGTCGCGGTGGGGTTCCCCATGCCCATCCAGGGGAGAACGTCCCGGGCGCCGGGCAGACAGACCCAGGACAGGGCGCCAATCCATCGCTGGGCACACACTAACTCACACAGACACACTCTATATGGGGCAATTTTGAGAATTCAATTGACTTGATCCATGTTTTTGGACTGTGGGAGGAAACCCACGCAGACACGGGGAGAACATGGAAACTCCACCCAGATGGGGATTCGAACCGGGAATCCCTAGCGCTGAGAGGTGAACGTAGGTCCAGCAATAATTAATAAAAATATGTATTGATTATGATTTATGATTTCTTTTAGTCCAAGGACTGTCAGTCCACCTACGCCTTTCTCTGAGAGACCGCTGTTTGTTAGATGTTACCTGTAGATACCACAGAACTTACCCCATGGATTCCCAAGATCTTTGAAGTGTGTCGTAACTGA
This sequence comes from Corydoras sp. C115, assembly GCA_019802505.1. Classification (NCBI taxonomy): domain Eukaryota; kingdom Metazoa; phylum Chordata; class Actinopteri; order Siluriformes; family Callichthyidae; genus Corydoras; species Corydoras sp. C115. Next base: position 195,275 of record JAFMOC010000362.1, on the reverse strand, counting down.
TACCAGATCTGTTTCAATCTTCAGATTCATCTCTCCACTCATATTAGCTTCCACTACCTGAGAGTTAAAAGGAAAATGGGAAGGTTATTTTACTGAGGTTGTTCTGGGACATGCAGGTCAGTCGTCTCATGCGTGGTGGTGTTTTGATGTAGACGGCTCAATTTAGGGACAGCCAACCTCCCGTCCATCCACGTGTAACAATATAACATAACTTTGCTGCTAAAGTTCATAAAGGTAATGTCACAATCACAATAAGAGCTGCAGCATGAAGCACAGATTTGAAGAATACCCGAAATGTAATATTTAATTAAGATCCTCACCAGAAAGTTGGACAGGTTCTTCATTCTGTCCACTACACTCTTCATCATCTTCAGTGGGGGTAAGTAAATACCAACCTAAAATTACACAGAGTTATAGATTTCTGACCCAGAATATGAGATCATGTAAAAGTCATGTATGCATCAGTGATCAGTACAGCCTTAAAAAACAAAAAAACATTTTTTATTTACCCACTTACATCAAAGTCTGGAATAGTGGGTTCCTTAAAATCATGCCAGAGTCGTCTGGGTATAACGTCCACGGGAATGTCATGAGTGACAACACGACTAAACGAAGAAAGCGAGGGCTTTAACAACAGAAACAACACAGGGTCGTTATAAACAAACTCTAAATTATGTAGATTTTAATATTTATTTGATATAATGTCTATAGTCTGTCTGAGCTCACACAGAGCTTCTCAACATGGATCAGCTGGAGGGGACTGTGATGCTGCACGTTCAGAATGTGCCATCAATGTGACATTAGGTAAATTTACTGAATAGCTGACTGAATATTAAGAACTGCTGTGTAACTAACCTTGTGTGTGTGTGTGTGTGTGTGTGTGTGTAAAACTCTGAGGAACTTAATTCTGTAATGCTGCAGCAGAATGTACAAGACGATGATGATGATGATGATGATGATGGTGGTTTGAGAGCTCTCACCAGTTCAGCTGCTACAGTGAGACAGGGGAAGTTCTTCTTGGTGAGTTTGATTTTGACAGATTTGGCATTCTGGGCTGTTTTTAAAGCTCTGGACAGGTTTTCTGGAGCCAACTCCAAACATATTTCATTAGCATCTGAAGAAACGCCTTCCAACTGATACTCATCGAAAAAATTCTCCTGAAAGATCAACCAATCCAACATCAAAACCAAAAGCAGGAAAAATCATCGACTGAAACTACTGATACGATATGACTACTAATGATTTAATGTTGGTAACATGGGCGGCACTGTGGCTTAGTGATTACCATGTTCTCCTCTCAGCACTGGGGATCCAGGTTCGAATCCCAATCTGGATGGAGTTTGCCTCCCACAGTCCAAAACCATGGATTTAAGGTAAACTGAATGCTCTAAATTGCCCCATATAGAGTGTGTGTGAGCCCAGCAATGGATTGGCATCCTGTCCTGGGTGTGGGACAGCACCCAAAATGTACTCCCTTGGATGAGCATGGGGAACACCCCCCTCCCCCAATCCCAGTAGCGTATTAAGTGGAAGATAATGAATGAACAAATGTTGGTGTCTTTTTTTTGCTGAGTTAACTCTCCATACAGTTCAGTTCTTAACTGTTCTCCACTGTGTTACCAAATTGGGTCTTTGAGAAGAGCTCTTAACCCTCATTGCTCCACCAGAGATACTGCATCAACCCTCTGTTCCAAACTGACTTTGGATGAAAATCTGCCAAACATGATATATATGGATGGATGGATGGATGCCCACCCCCCGACGACCCTAATAGAGGATAAAGCGGAGGATGATGGATGGATTACCTGCAGTAGCTCACACCACATGCTCACTCCTCCATTCTGAACTTTTCCTGACAGAATGAAGTAGATGTTCTGCACTGTGAACCGAACCACACAGGACTTCGTCAGCTTAGTGATCGTGTTCACCAAACCTGCAGAACATCAATAAAACTATTACAAACATGACGATGGAGCTGAGGAGCTGCTGACTCCATCTTAATGAACACTTCAGTGATTCCACCTCAGTGACTCCACCTCAATGACCACCTCAGTGATTCCACCTCAGTGACTCCACCTCAGTGATGTTATAGATGCAGATGTGCTTCCAGATGTTCGAATGAAATGACGAGGAACTCACGTGTGAAGTGATTTAAACAGCCCACGTCATTTATCTTCGCTCGGAACTTCATTCTCACGAGACTTTATAAAGTTCACGGTTCATTCATCAGGAAACTTAATTACGATTTTAAACTTTACATTTAACAACAAACCGTCCCGCTTAAACACAAACGCCTCAGAACCGCGCGCCCGTCCGCGCAGATCAACGTCCTGACTGAAACAAGATACCTCACATGGTTCCGCCTGTCGGATGATATTCCCTGTAATCAGATTAACATCCGATTTTAATCTGAGTTATTATTATTATTATTATTATTATTATTATTATTATTATTATTATTATTATTCATCCATCCATCCATTATCTTCTAGCCCATCCAGGGGAGAACGTTTCGGGCGCTGGGCAGATACACCCAGGACAGGGGGGCAATCTATCGCTGGGCACACACTCACTCACACAGACACTCTCTAAATGGGGCAATTTGGAGAATTCAATTGACCTTGATCCATGTTTTTGGACTGTGGGAGGAAACCGGAGGAAACCCACACGGACACAGTGAGAACATGCACACTCCACCCAGATTGGGGTTCGAACTGGGAATCCCTAGCGCTGAGAGGAGAACATGCTAACCACTAAGCCACTGAGCCGCCTGCCCCTATTATTATTACTTACTAATAACGCGTGCATGTGTCTTCTTTATTAGTTTGATGAACGTAACGTCCTCAGATTGATGATTATTTATAGATTTAGTACTGAGACGTCACATCGCTTTTTTTTTCTAATAAACAGAATCAAAACGTCAGGTTTAATTCTTAAACAACATACAGTTGTTAGAACAAAGCATGTTAAGACCATGCAAAATTTAGCAAATAAGGTTTATCAAAATGATCTCTGAACTGAGATATCAAAACATTTTATATAACACTTTAATATTTCATGAAAATAAGAACCGACTGTAAACATCAAACAAGAAACAGAGCCGAATCACTGAATGCTACAGACGGGGACGTCACACCATTCTCTTCTTAAACACCAGAGGGCGCTGTTGACTTCTCAACGCGTCGAGGTGCAGATGTTGCAGAGGTCCGAGAACCTTTAAAGCAAAAAGTTGTTTTTAATGGTTCATGGATCTGTTGCTTATTTCAAATCACCTGCTGCTGGTGGACCTGCTGTGTTTATGAGTCCGAGCTGAGGTTTGGTGAGATCTACTGAAGAAATTAAAAAAATAAAAAATAAAAGGCTTATTGACTGCACTGTCAATTTGTTCGCCCATAACTCTGTTAATATGTACGTATTATTCCATTTACATTTACATTTAGTCATTTAGTCATTCAGCGGACGCTTTTATGCAAATGAGAACAACACATCCTTATAATTAATATTATTGATATTAATTATAAGGATTAATACATTTTGCTTAATAGCATACATTGTTCATGTAGAAAAACAAAAAATATAACATGTAGAAACTGTATAACTGTATAAACATGTATAAATCCTTACATTGTTTTAATTCTATGAAGTATTAATGAAATCTTTTGATCAGTCAGAAGTAATAAAAAGATGTAAAATGTGTAAAACATAACACAGGGCTCTGTTTAAAGGCATGTCTCTCAGTCAGCGTCCTGTCGGCTCTCTGGAGCAGGTTGTCTGTCTGCTGTTGTTGTATTGACCTCCTTGCTCGGCTCACATGAGAAGGTCCTAATGAGGAGGCGTTTATTTGAAGGTGAAAGCTGGAGGCAGTGGGGTTCTCATCTACATGTGCAGTGATTTATGAACCACTAAAGTGCGCGACTGACAAAATCCCTTCCCACATTCTTCACATTTAAATGGCTTCTCTCTGGAGTGGATGTATCTGTAAAGATAGATATTCTTTTAAAGCCACTGTTCTTCTGTAAATAAAAGGTTAACTGTAAATGAACACACCTGTGGTCCCGGAGGTGGTCCTGTCTCCTGAAGGCCCTGTGGCAGATCTCACAGCTGTAAGGCCTCTCGTCAGTGTGTGTTCGCTCGTGGATCATCAAGTTGTAGGACTTTGTAAAATGTCTCTTACAGAACTTGCATATAAATTCTTTTTTCATTCTGGATGAAGCCCTTCCTCGTGGGGGGTGTCTGTATGGTGGGGATTTGTTTAGCTCTGAATTTGGGCTTCTGGTTCCCACAGAGAGCTTCAGACGGTCATCTGTCTTTGGTGGATCATCTTTTGTAGCAGCAATTGCGAGGTTAGCAAAGTCAAAGCGAGGCCTCTCACGGCACGGTGCTGAAACCTCCGGGTGTAATGGCACTTTTTGTTTCGGACTGAGGAGGTGTACTGTACGGGGTAAAACCGGAATGGGCCACACTGGTTCCATGGGGCCCCACAGCCCTGATATCTGACTGATGGTTGAGCAGATTCCTCTGATGTGAGGGTAATGACCTGTGGTCCAGTAATCAATGTGCTGCAGCACACGGAGATCACAGTGTCCTGGGAGCTGCTCATCCATCAGGGGGCAGTGTTTGTAGCTCAAAGGGAGATGTAGTGGGGAGTGTGTGAAGTCTGTGATGAAGCTGTGCTCCTCACCAATCAATTCTAAACTTTAATAATCCTGTAAGAAAAATATCAATCAGATTCAGAAATGAAAAGTTTACACACTTCACTTAAACATTAAAATCATCCAGCAGTGAAATGTAGGGCCTGGAACCTGGATCAGATCCACAGACTTTAAAAACAGAGATCGTGTTTTAAAGGACAGAGACAAACATTAAAGAAAACAAAATACAACTAATGAAATAAAAAGAGAGGGAAGTGAAAGCGTAGAGTTCAGTCATTCAGAAGAAGCTTCTATAAAACTGTACATCAGACACACTCAGCCCCCACGCTGTGGATTTCACCCACGAGACATTTAACAGGAAAAATGAGGTCACCGCTGTGAGTCTGTGCTGCAATACCGCGGTGTCCACCAGAGGGCGCTGTCTGCACCACCGCACGGTTTTATAAACAGACTTCAACAGATATCTAATCAATTTGCAAGATTTATAATGTTTTTAAAAGCTGTTAATCAGTTTGTGCCTCGTGTTTCAGTCTCCATCCTCACGAAGAACATGAGTGCAAATCGAATCTTATTTTTTGTCGGTTGTGTGTGTGTGTGTGTGTGTGTGTGTGTGTGTGTGTGTGTGTGTGTGTCTGTGATCTCATAAGAAAGTAAAAACTCCTTTAGTGGTCTTAGTTATACTCAATTAATTATAGTAATTAGAATATAATAAGCTCGTCCTGAACACGTGGTGCGTTTCGTCTGAATCACCAACTGATTTGTGTTCATCTGTTAAACTTCTGTTCAGAAAAAAACCCCAAGAAACTTATGAGTTTTAACTCATTAATAAGATATTTTATTAAATTTTATAGGAATTTTTTCATTCAAAGAGTTTAGTCTGAGTTTAATTATTCATTCATTCATTCATTATCTCCCACTTTATCCTCTATTAGGGTCGCGGTGGGGTTCCCCATGCCCATCCAGGGGAGAACGTTTCGGGCGCTGGGCAGATAAACCCAGGACAGGGCGCCAATCCATCGCTGGGCACACACTGTCTCACTCACACACACACACTATATGGGGCAATTTTGAGAATTCAATTGACTTGATCCATGTTTTTGGACTGTGGGAGGAAACCGGAGAACCCGGAGGAAACCCAAGCAGACACGGGGAGAACATGGAAACTCCACCCAGATGGGGATTCGAACCGGGAATCCCTAGTGCTGAGAGGCGAACGTGCTAACCACTAAGCCACCGTGTCGCCCCTATTATTCATTCATTCATTATTATCTTCCACTTTATCCTCTATTAGGGTCGCGGGGGGGGGGGGGGTTCCCCATGCCCATCCATCTTTAATAAACGTCAGTAACACGGTACCATCAGTTTAATCTAAAAACATCTTATCTGAAAACATTCATCAACATCTGAAAATCACTGCAGGATGAAGGTTGTGTTTTGTTTTTATATAAAGAGGAAAGTTGGATTACACGTTCCACACAGACACAAAATAAAAGCAAACAGGATCCGGAACTGAAAGATACTTAAATATTCAGATTGTTAATCTGAGAACAGGACCGTTTACTACAATAATCTCATTTCACACAAATGAAATACAATTACAGGAAACACAGAGGAGACGAAATGTAAAACTGGACCATGTGCAGAAGGTAGCAGAGCATCGTGAGATATTTACAGGAGAGAACCAAGCTTCACTACAGTACTCCTGAAATAATCACCCAGTGTCACTACACACCACCACAGAACATCACACACTGCTGCTATAAACTCGAACAATCCTCCTTAATCACCAGATCACTTCACACAGTGTTCTAACACAGGATTGTGTTCACGCACTAAACATAACCCAACCTCACCAAGTTCCTCAGCCATCACACACATCATCTACATCTCAAACGATCAACACACTCAACAACACTTATAATACACCACAATCACCCAACACACGCTAACACAACGCCATCTCACTCTGAGCCAGTGCATCCACATGGCCGTGTGTCACGCAGCAGGAAGACGTCATCGTTCTGATAACGTTTAACACGCTTCATATTAATGATTATTGAAAACTATACAGCGAGTTGAATTTACTGTCACATGCAGGTCCTCAGTGTGTAAATTGTGTCGTTATCTCTGTGTTTGTGTTTTTAGAAGAGAGATGGTTGAGTTCTGCGGTCCTAAAAGAAATAATCCTGTCTGAAGAGCAACCTATATAGTTCCCATAATGAGCTAAACCAGAATGATGGTCCTCATCAGAGATCTATTCTGTATCTAATGACATAAATCATCCTCAGGTTTTAATCAGCTGAGTTTCGTTAATTCAGCAGTTTATATTTTGAGTTAAATGAAGGCAGACGCTGCGATCCACTCGATCTGTAATGGCTGCCTTTCCAACCAGACTGTGGTTCCTGATCTGTTAAAGTTCTCCAAAGAACAAAGATACACACACATGTCTAACAATAACTTATCAGCGTACAGTTGTTATTTACTTTATTCACTCAGAATAATCTCAAACTGGCTTTAAAACAACAAGTGACTGATTATAATTCTGCTTCCTTATAAAATCCATCAGTCTCATCAGCCATGTTGGTATGTTCACGAGTTCAGCTCTCATCTAATCTACATCCCAAATATATATATATATATATATATATATATATATATATATATATATATATATATATATATATATATATATATATTTATACATACATAACACAAACATACATATATGTGTGTGTACACATCTTAAACATTCTAAATAAAAAGAACAATGCTGATTATTTAAAAAGTCATGTGTAATTACCGATGCAGGTCTTCTGCCATGGATTGATGGGATGGGGGGTGGGTCAGATGGTTCTTCTTCTTCAGGCAGAGTGAATAGTTGTTCCTTCAGTTTCAGAGACAGAGTGCAGTAGAAATAAGGTATAAGACAGGATGTCGTCCATGACGGCGGAGAGTTGATCTGCCCTGTTGTGGTTCTACTCCCCCTCACTCACTTTCATGTCGCTGCAGTCAGGGGGGCTCTTTTCCTCTTTTGTCTCAGTTTAGAATATCGTTTCTCTGAACCTGAGAAAAATTCATAAAATACCAGTCAGGATTTCCATTAATTCTGTGACTTTCATTTTAAAAAACAGCTGATATTTTATTAGAATGAAGGTCAAAGGTTTCTTCTCTGAAAACCTAGGATGTTGTGCTTATTCATGTTCATATTTTATAATCATTCTGATCAGTTCAGTTTCTGTTCATTACTTTGATAAATGGATTTTATTTCGAAATTAAATATTTTTGGCTGCGTTGTACAATTTAATTTCAGGTAATGTATAATTTTTAAAAGATGATGCATCAAACACTAAAGAACAAACATCTGTGCTCTGGAGCTGTGCAGCGGTGCAGGTAATGCTGGAGATGCTCGACCACATTAGTGCAGTTTAAACCCTGAATTTAGTTTTAAATTAACCTGAAATATACAAACAGTGTAATATTATAAGATAATATTATAATTGGCACCAAACTCTGACAATTACAGCTAAAAAAATTATTTTATAAATATTTGATTGTTCTAAGTCCTACTGAATAAAATCAGGAAGATCTGTTTTATATGAAGTAAACATTTTATATTACAGGCAAATAGATATGTTCATTTAAAAAAATAAGGTTTCCTGTAGATGATAAATAAATTACAGTAATAAATTACAGTGATAGATCAAAAGCTTAAAATCAGGTGGAATAAATTAGTTAGCAAGTGAACCTTCTCTCTGTACAGATAATTCATTCATTCATTATCTCCCGCTTTATCCTCTATTAGGGTCGCGGTGGGGTTCCCCATTCCCATCCAGGGGAGAACGTCTCGGGCGCTGGGCAGATAGACCCAGGACAGGGCGCCAATCCATCGCTGGACACACACTCACTCACACACACACACACACACACACACACACACACACACACACACTCTATATGGGGCAATTTAGAGAACTCAATTAACTTGATCCATGTTTTTGGACTGTGGGAGGAAACCAGAGAACCCGGAGGAAACCCACGCGGACACGGGGAGAAGATGGAAACTCCACCCAGATGGGGATTCGAACCGGGAATCCCTAGTGCTGAGAGGAAGAACATGCTAATCACTAAGCCACCGTGCCGCCCTTGTACAGATAATCTGTCACATTAAATTTAATGAATAAAGAGATTTCATTTACAGTATATAGAGCTGGTGAAGCAGATCAGACACAGCAGTGCTGCTGAAGTTTACCCCCTGTATCCACCCACTCACCTCCACCTCACAGCTCCACCCTGCGGATGTAGAATCAGAGACAGTGGGTCATCACACTGCACAGTGTGTGTTCTCCATCCTCTGATCATCTGGGATGCTGCAGACAGGATGAGGGTCATTATTTTTAATTCCGCATTGCCGCTGAGTAACTGAGTATCAGTTTTAATTGCATCAGCACAGCACACACTTATAAAAAGAAACTTAATAAAGCTGTTGTTGGCCATAAAGCCACTTTTAAAGCTTGTGGGAGTTTTTAGTTAATTGTTTGTTAATTGGGCGGCACGGTGGCTTAGTGGTTAGCACGTTCGCCTCTCAGCGCTAGGGATTCCCGGTTCGAATCCCCATCTGGGTGGAGTTTCCATGTTCTCCCACACTATCTGCGTGGGTTTCCTCCGGGTTCTCCGGTTTCAGAGAAAGGCTCCCACAGTCCATAAAAATCAATACATATTTTTATTCATTATTGCTGGACCTACATGGATCAAGTCAATTGATTTCTCCAAATTGCCCTATATAGAGTGTGACTGTGTGAGTGAGTGTGTGCCCAGCGATGGATTGGCGCCCTGTCCTGGGTCTAACTGCCCAGCGCCCGAGACGTTCTCCCCTGGATGGGCATGGGGAACCCCACCGCGACCCTAATAGAGGATAAAGCGGGAGATAATGAATGAATGAATGAATGTTTGTTAATTGTTTGTCTAAGTGCGGTCATCATAATTACTCAGCTCGCTCCTTAAATCGTGTTCTGATGGAGGAGCGCGTGCCGGGCGTGGCGTCGGGTCAGAGCGCGTGGACGGCGCGCCTCGTGGGAGCGGAGCGTCGTGAACGCACACTCCACGCGCGCGTGTGGGTGGGTGGGTGTGTGGGTGGTGTTCAGGTGGTGGATGCGCCGCGCGCCGCAGCGCGTCTGAAGCGCACCATGAGCAACGGGAGCAACGGGACGCCCTGCGCGTGCGCCGTGGCGCCGGGCGCGGACTACCCGCTGCAGCTGTACCCGGTTCGGATCCTGACGGGGCTCACGGTCACGTGCGCGCTGCTGTTCGTGGTCGGGGTGGCGGGGAACCTGCTGACCATCCTGCTGGTGACGAGGCACCGGGACATGCGGACCACCACCAACCTGTACCTGTGCAGCATGGCGGTGTCCGACCTGCTGATCTTCCTGTGCATGCCGCTGGATCTGTACCGCGCCTGGCGCTACCGGCCCTGGAGCCTGGGGGCCCCGCTGTGCAAGCTCTTCCAGTTCGTGAGCGAGAGCTGCACCTACGCCGCCGTCCTGAGCATCACGGCGCTCAGCGTGGAGCGCTACGCCGCCATCTGCTTCCCGCTGCGCGCCAAGGTGCTGGTGACCCGCGGGCGCGTCAAGGCGCTGATCCTGCTGCTCTGGCTGGTGGCCCTGTGCAGCGCGGGGCCCGTGTTCGCGCTGGTCGGGGTGGAACACGAGAACGGCACCGACCCGCGGGAGACCAGCGAGTGCAAAGCCACCGAGTACGCCATCCGCTCCGGGCTGCTGACCGTCATGGTCTGGGTGTCCAGCGTCTTCTTCTTCCTCCCGGTGCTCTGCCTGACGGTCCTCTACAGCCTGATCAGCAGGACACTGTGGAGGAGAAAGAGGAACCCGGTGGGGCCCCTGTCCAGCAGAGACAAGAGCAACAGGCAGACCGTCAAGATGTTAGGTATGTCCCCCGACGGCCCCTGAACCCCCAACTTTAAAACCCGCTCAGGAATCTAAGGACCATTCTGCAGATTCGCAACGCAGTTTGTTTAATTTAACAGAAACTCTGTATGAGAAATGTTTCAAACTTTAAAAACCTGAAGTGAAGCAAAAATAGAAAAGAGAAAGAAAATGTTTAACAGATTCTGAATCAGAACAATAATCTTTCTTTTGGATAAAAAAGCTCCAGAGAACCGGGATCGCTCCAAATGGAAGCAACATACGTTTAAAGATTTCTGGAACCTTAATTCGTTCTGGATGGCGAGCAAAATAAAACTAATGAACACAATTTAATTAACAAATTAATAATAATTTTAGCGGCAGATTCTTTCAGTTTTGTTCTAATGACAGAATTAAAGTTTAGATTTAAAGATTTGGATCACAAAAATAAATCTAAACCCCGAAGCTGCTGCAGAATTCCAACGTTGCTGCTGATCTTTAGTTTAATAGAACCACGAACCAAGAACATCACAGCTTCATCAGTCGCTCAGTCGCTCAGTTTTTTTTCCAAACCAACGTCCCCAGTTTCCATTGTTAGATAAATCTGTACAATTTAAATTAATTATTTAGAAAATTGTCAGGGTTGTGATGTCACTTTCAGGGGCGTGACATACTTACATTTAGATTATTGAATATTTAATCAAACGATCAAACAAATCAGGAGGAAAAAAAAACACAAAAAAACAAAGATAAAATAAAAACAATGGTAAAATGTTAAAACGAAAGTTAGTATTAATAATAAAAACTCTTAATTAAAGAGATCAAATCTGTTTCTGTTTAAAAAGTTTTCAGTTTTCATCTTTTTAAAAAATATTATTTAAATGATATTTCAATAACAAAACATTTAGAGTTTTTTTATATTATTGATAAATTTAAATGATTATTATTTTTTAAAATGTTAATTTATTAGCATCACAGTTATTTTTTTAGAGCCATCAAATACTAAAGTAAAATGTTGAAATAAACTTAAATAAAAAGTTAAGTACCCAGCGATGGATTGGCGCCCTGTCCTGGGTCTATCTGCCCAGAGACGTTCTCCCCTGGATGGGCATGGGGAACCCCACCGCGACCCTAATAGAGGATAAAGCGGAAGATAATGAATGAATGAATGAATAAAAAGTTAAGTTCCCGATGCGTGACCCTGATTTTAGAAACCAGTGGATTTAGAACAGTGAAGAAATTTCCCCAAAAACACTAACAGATCTTTCAAACCTTTGAATCAACAGCTTTGATAATTAAATGTAATCCTTTCATGCCTGTCTGTCTGTTATTCTGCCCTCATCAGTGTCCACACTAACATGTCTGTCCTATCCCTGTCCCTGTCCCTGTCCCTCTCCTCAGCTGTGGTGGTGTTCGCCTTCGTGCTCTGCTGGCTGCCGTTCCACGTGGGCCGTTATTTGTTCTCTAAATCCTCTGAAGCCGACTCTCCCCTCATCTCTCAGATCAGTGAATACTGCAACCCCATCTCCTTCGTTCTCTTTTATTTCAACGCCGCCATCAACCCCATTCTTTACAACATAATGTCCAAAAAGTACAGACTGATGGCATGCAAGCTGTTTGGACTGAGACGTGGCCCCGAGCGGTCAAAGCTGACGGTGATGAACACGGAGGCGTCCCCGGTCTGCAACGCGTCAGCTGTCAGCGTGACATGACGCAGGATGGAGGGTCCGAACAGGGGACCGGGATGCTGCACACAGCATCACAGTCCGGTGCCTTCAGCCTTCTGTACCAGACTTTGAGATGAAGAAATGCATTGGAACGGCAATCCTGAACATCAGCAGAAGATTATAACGAATCTCAAACAGCCTTAAAACATCTGGATTTGTGTCCTGAAGAGTTTCAACATCAGAGACTCTTAAATCTGTTAAGTGCCAAAACTGTTTGTGGTCCAGCAGCATGACCTTTTCCCTGCATTTTACACTAAAAGCCTTAAATATTTTAAAGCACTGGAGGACAAGAACAAAGCACTGTAGACATTAGTACTCTGTATTCTGTGCCCTGGCTCCACATGTGCATGTTCTCACAGATGTGGACGTTTCGGTGGTGTCTGAACCGTTTTGCTTGTGTTTAAATTCTCTTTGTGGCAGCATCGTAACTGTGGCTTAAATAGTGAACTTTCAGCTTTTTGAATCAGGAGGACTTTGTTGATTTCGGTGCCTCCTCATCTGAATGCTGCAGTGAGTGGATCTACAGAAACATCTTCAGATGCTCAGGCTGAAAACCCAAAACCTGTAAATAGCAACAAGAGAAACAACGGCAGTGCATCTGATAAGAGTGTTATTTAAGTGCATTGTTTACGTCTGTTAAGTTAGTTTTTCTCCAAAGAAAGTTGCTTTGAATAAATTAACTCAGTGGAACTGGTTCTGTGTTCTAATCTCCTACAGCTGAGCTTCTTGGATCCTGGATCACAAGAGCTGTGGTGAGAATCCTCCATCACCCAAATCACTGTTCTTCATTCAGTGTATTCCACTAGGGTCACAGTGTGTGTGTGTGTGTGTGTGTGTGTGTGTGGGGGGGGGTGGGGTGTTGACCATCCCAGAGAACGTTTCAGGGAGAACGTTTCAGGTGCTGGGCAGATACACCCAGGACAGGGTGCCAATCACTGGGCACACACACACACACACATACACAGTATATATATATATGGGGCAATTTAGAGCATTCTCTAATGCTCTAAATTGCCCCATATATAAACTGGAAACTGGAGAACTCAGAAGAAACCCACAGCGAAAAGAGGAGAACATGAAAATCCAGATCAGGATTCGAACCAAGACGTGGACCGCAGAGTAACTGGATTAATGAACACTCAGCTTGTATTTTCCTAAATCATTTAGTTATTCAGTAAAAAAAAGAAAAACACAAATATTTAAAAATATATGTAAAAAAAAAGAAGGTTGTCGTTCTTAACTCTCCAGCAGTGACACGGAAAGATCCGGACTCCGGTGAACCCCGCGATGAAAGACTGAAAGACAGACAAACGCTCAGAACGGGATCATATCAGAAACATTTTAAAATTTATTGTGTATAAATATATTACATATATGCTACAGATACATAATCATCTTAAATACAAAGGGTAGTACTTCAAATCTATACATTAACCTTATACAGAGGGGTTCTTTATAATGCCTACGATTATAATTTACAATAAATGTGACGACGGCGTTTGAGAACGGCAGCGTGGAATGAATCGACGGGCGGCGGGTCGCTCGCCCCGGACCGAAGGTCACCGTGTAACAAGATCCGAATTGACTTTCTATTCTTTTTTTTGTTTAAAACATGGGTCGGGTTCTAAAGGACGCTACTGCAGTAGGTCTGTAAAGTGTTCAAGTGTTTCCACTTCAAGTTTTACGTCTCGTATCAAGTCGTCCCCACGCCGTCGCATCGCGCCCTTTCAAAACGTCAGTGGAATGTCGGGGGACTTCAGCTCGAGAGCAGGTTTGCAGAACCCGGTGTGGGAACCGTCCGTGGCTTTGACTTTGATCGAGGAGTAAAATCTCGGATGGTAGTACAGTATCAGCTGGTCGCTTTCTCAAATGAACTCAGACGTAAAGAACCGGCGCAGGAACAGTACGAACGTATCGGAGACGAAACAGGTTAATAAAGATTATTGCTCTATAATTGAAAAAAATAAAACAAAACAAAACAAAACAAACAAAAAAAAATTTGACAAAAACCAAAGACATGCTACATGAGGAAATATTGAATATGACAGTTCATTTGATTCTTAAGAAATAAATAAATGAAAGATTGCACTGTGACGTGATTCTAAAGTACTGTATGTAATATATAGTATAAATAAACCTAACAGGCTAGCCGGCTCGCTAACTTTGGTTAAGGTACGATTGAGCTGGTAAACATTTCTCATGTTCTGCAGAATGTGGTCTCGGCGGGAGAAGGTCGGCGGGTGCGGGGGGGACGGGGACTCTAGAACGCTGGGTGTGAATGCCTGTGGGGTGGAGGGTGCGCGGGGCTGAAGCGGGTCACAGCCTCGGGGCCTCCGGGTCTCTGAGGTACTAACACTCCAGACGTCACGTGGCTGGTTAGCTAACAGAGGGTGAGGATGCTGCTGCAAACCTCTTTGGCTGTGTGTGTGTGTGTGTGTGTGTGTGTGTGTGTGTGTGTGTGTTGTGGGGACCTCACTGAAGTCACTTCCCTTTATATTTGAAACAGATTAAATCGGAGCTTTAGGGTTCCGACTGCACGCAGTAAAATAACTATGATTAGTCTTTAAAAATGAAAATGTTCTGGGTATAATAAATACAAGGGCCTCGATAATAACCATGAGCTGGACCTCTCTCTCTCTCTCTCTCTCTCACTCTCTCTCTTTTGTACCTGTATTTAATCATTAGCTTTTCTTTTTACACAGAATAGCGACAGCTCTAGTTAATAAAAGGCTATAAGCTGTAATAATACAGTAGTAGGTACCACTACCGCTTTAGTGTTGATATATGGAAGCGAACTGTGCTAACGAACAGTGGGAGGGGCTTACACAGTAAATAGGACCTCACAGATCTCATCATCGCTGATGGGTTAAAGCTGTATCAAATAAACACTTTGTAAAAGTATAAAAATATTTAAACTTAATATCCTGTTTCAGGGGCCTCGCCAAACGGCGAGGGGGGGGCATCAGGAGACATATAAAAAATACTTTAGCACGTTACTGTTTAAAAATCTGTGCAACAGACACCGAGCGGAAACGTAAAAAAGAGACGGACAGAGAATAAAGCGTAAGAAACTATTAAAATGAAAAAACAAAAAAGCTTTCTCTTAGAAAACGAACTAAACAGCCGGGGGCTTCGCTTCCTCACGAGGTTTCGCGCCGCGCCGCCTCCTCCTCGCCGCCGCCTCCTCGCGTGCTCATATGAGGAGGTGGAGCAGGTAGGCCACGACGATGGAGACGAAGGCCGCAGCGAGGACGATGACGCCGGCACACTGTTCGTCTGTGAGAGTCTTCCTGGAGGACGCGCCGACCGACGCCGTCTCCACGGCCAGGGTGGTGGCGGCACGGCGGGGGGAGAAGTGGGTGGAGGGGCTGAAGGCACCGCAGAGCTCCTGCGAGGTGTCGGCGCAGCGCCTACACACGAAGACGCGCAGGCGGTAGTCGGTGTTCCACTGCAGACCAAAAAGCTGGAAGGACGTGTCTTCACCTTTATACACCTGAGAACCGGGAGGAAACCAAGGGGGGGGGGGGGGGGGGTCTTCAGATTAGTACCACAAGGTCCTTATTGTTAGGTTTCTGCTGGGTTTTACTCCAATCTGGCAACCCTGCCAGCTACATTACATTAGTTTGGTCATTGACCACAGCATCCCCAGGGCAATTAAGGTCAAGGACCCACAATGGTAACCTCAGCGGACCTGGGACGTGGGATTTGAACCCACAACCTTCAGATTAACAGTCCAACACTAACCACTGAGCTGCTACAGTACACACTGTGGTGAAAATGTACCTGCATGTCCCTTCCACTCGGTCACGTTGTGGATGTGTGTGTATATTTTGTGTTGTGTAAGGTTTTTTGCTCTGATAGAACACTGCGGCGTGGGTTTGCAGTAAATGGGACTAATTTGCTTGGTGTTAGAGTAATAACAGCCCACTCAGATCCCATGTGGCCAGTCTGACACACACAGCAACCGGATCCCTGATGAGACAGAGCCATTTAGGACCTCTACGGTTCCACTACGGTTCCACTCCATTCATCAAAACAACCACTCACTGTCCAACGCAGCGTCTCAAACCCAAACATTACGCTCATCATGATACTATAAATATATAGTACACATGTAGTCCATCTTCAGAACATCACAGATCGAGTGCTGTGTGATAACACACATTTAATTTGTGTCTGATGATTTGTTCCTGAAAACAAAGCGTTATATTTTTTGGTTTGGTGCTTCATTGTTTTCAGGAGTGTAATTAAGTGACTAATTTAAGGTCAATACTAATTACTGCTGCACAAGTGGGATAATTATCTGCAGGTCTGTCAGTTGAAGATAACACCGCTGCACTGAGCTGTAACTATGGAAACATTTACACAAGATTTAAACTCTGTTATTGCACTATGAAGTGAAGTGTTGTTCAGAATAAAAATTAAATGTCATATGAACAGAGATGAAAAACCATGTCTTTAAGATTTGACTGAATCCTGTTTGTGGTTGTACCCTTTAGGGGGCGCCACAGTGGGACGATCTACACATTCGAAATGCCACAGTTAGAGTTAGAGCCTCTGATGTTGAACGAGAGAACGAACCTGTCGGTACTCTGACTCTTTTCCGCCGAGGACCTGGAGCACATAGGCGACTCGGTCCCCTCTCATGGGCGGGACGCTTTCCCAGGTGACCTCACACGCATTGCCCTCCAGCTGAGACACTCGAGGAGCTGTGGAGAGAGACGCATCACTTTAAATGAAAAGTCCAACCTCGGTCTCTGTATGTGTTCCATAACACGCTACAATCTGCACATGTTCTCTGTGGTAATGAATGCACTACAGAGTGGGTGGAGCTCTAAACATAATAAATTAATGTCTAATAAACAATAAAATAACAATGTTTAAAATCCAAACTTTATTATCTGAAGTTCTGAGCATCACACTGAATACTGAACGTCTCCACACTGCATTAATGAGCACATGACTCTGTACACACACACACACCTTTCAGAGTGGGAGGCAGAGATTTGGTAGTGGTGAAGCTGTAGATCTCAGAGAAGGGGCTTTCTCCTGCCTCGCTCACGGCCTGGATCCGGAAACTGTAGCGACTGGATTCGTTGAGGCGCTGCACCTTGAACGTGTGACTTGGTCCTCGGTAGATTGGGACAAACCTGTAGATGAGACTGACGTTAATCAGGGTTAATGAGTTCTGAAAGACAATCTGGAGATGCAAAGTGCATTAATAATGAATGGCACCTCTGATAAAGACAATTTAATTTATTAAAAATATAATTATTTAAAGGGCGGCACGGTGGCTTAGTGGTTAGCACATTCTCCTCTTAGCACTAGGGATTCCCAGTTCGAATCCCCATCTGGGTGGAGTTTCCATGTTCTCCCCGTGTCTGCGTGGGTTTCCTCCGGGATCTTCGGTTTCCTCCCACAGTCCAAAAACATGGATTAAGTCAAGTGAGTTCTCCAAATTGCCCCATATAGAGTGTGGACGCATGCGTGTCTGCCCAGCGATGGGTTGGCGCCCTGTCCTGGGTGTATCTGCCCAGCGCCCAAAACGTTCTCCCCTGGATGGGCATGGGGAACCCCACCGCGACCCTAATATAGGATAAAGCGGGAGATAATGAATGAATGAATGAATAATTATTTAATTTAAATCTCAGAATGTAATAACATTTTTTATAAAACACGTAGTTCTGCTCCTTAAATCTGATTGGCTGAACCGTGACATCATTAACAATAACACACCCCTCTGAGCACCTCACATTGGTATCAGAGTGTAATAAACAATACATTATATTAAATTATAAAACACAGATTCATATAAACAGATCAGCACTAAACCTGTTACACTGTTTTATAAACTGTGTTCTATATTGCCACTAGATGGCAGTATTGGCAGAATCCTGTTACTCAGCGATCAGCGAAGTGTTTTATTAAAGTAATAAGACACTCGAGGTTGTGTATTATGGGGAGGAAGTGTAACTGAACTCGAACACTTCACACTGGGATTTATTCAGAATAATGCCCCGCCCTCTCATACCATATTGCTTTAGGTAACTCTCATAAGGTGGAAGCAGATGATTTAAAATTCTCTCTTTTTTACAGAATTCATACAAACTGGCTTGGGTTCTAAGTCCTGTACTGTCTCTTCTTTCTAGCGCCACCTACACCTACACTTGTTTTAAATTCATTAAGTCACCAAAATATTAATTTATCACTTCCACAGTAATAATAATTAAGGGGACTATCAATTAATGAACCTCATTATTATTATTATTACCAAGAAGACAGAAACACTAACATGATGGTCTAAATGAAGATCCCTGACACACCAGCACTGGATTCGAATAGCACCCCATTTCAACTCGCTGAGAAACAATCTGAGATTAAAAAGCGGCTCCGGAACCATTAGCTTCCATTTAGATCAAATCACAGAGCATCTCCACACAGCGAGGAGCTCTGCTGGATGAGGGGGTCACACCGGGCTTCCATTTATCACTCAAATCATTCATCAAAATGCAAGAGTGAGGGGAGCAGGAGCGGGTATTAAAGAGGAGGAAGGTCGAGACAACCCTGCCAATCAGTCTAATTCCTGCAGCAGAGTGAGAGCAGTCGTCTTCATTAAGACACCACGGCTTCAGAAAGAACATTCGGCCTTTTGAGACTCTTCAGTGCATGTAGAATAAGGACATGACCCACATCACATACACATTCAATCATTAAAAACTCAGGGCTTAACATCTCGATTCTCATGAGTTCCTAAATTCCACGTTAAAGCATCGGGGCCCATCGCTGCGTCTCATCAGTGAACATGGTCTTTAAACCAAAGTTTACTACTTTTAAATAAAAAAAGGAGTTTAATGTGATTTCAAGAGTTTGCTTCTGCAAAAAAAAAGAAAAGAGAAGGGCCCAGATGGTGAGATTAAAATCTCCAAACCTGAGTTGTGAGTATAAAGGAGGATGATGGTACCACCTGAGCAGGTGATCCGGCGTGGTCATGTCTCACAGTCAGGACAACCAATATTCATTCAGCAAACGATTCTCTTGCAACACATTACACCGTTTAATCAGCACGCTTGTTCTGACGGCAGGGAACCGGCTCACGTGTGCAGAGTCCATTCATGGGTTCGAAGCTGTAATTATGTCTGAAAACGCTAAGAACTGACTGACGAACTGAAATTAGGCTTTTACTGAAGTCACAGTCCACTCAGGAGAACCTCCCCGTCCTTAAATCAGTGGGTTTTATTTCCTGTGTGTTGGAGAGCTTTATGCCGTTCTCTCTTTGATCATAAACCTCAGTTTACTGCGAGAACAGGATTTGAACCTGGATCCCCAGCACTGAGAGGAGAACATGCTAACTACTCTTATTTTTGTTCATTTCATTTGAAAGCTGACCCCACAGTGTTCTGATTTGTGGGCGTGGCTTGCTGCTCACCTCTGATTCCTGTCCTCCATCTGCAGCATGTAGGTGGTGTCATCACTGAGCAGACCCTTGCTGCTGTCCCCCCAGCGCAGTTTCAGGCTCTGAGGTCCTGCGCTGGCGCACTCCAGTCTCGGGGGGTTGGGTGGCAGCGGCCGGGTCTTTACGGTGAGACTCGGCCCGTATGGCCCGGCGCCGACGGCGTTTTCGGCTCTGACCTGCACACTAAACACGAGCGCAGAGACGGTGAGCAGCTGGATTTAAAATAAACCGCAGGATGGAGTTTCTAATCACACACTTACCTGTACTCAGTGTCCGGCTGCAGGTTCCTGATCACGGTGGCCGTGGCGTTGCTCACCGTGGTGACTGTATCGCCGAGGGTGATGGTGTAGGCACTGATTGGCTGCCCGTTGCAACTTGGCTCATCCCAGGCAAGCGGCAGGCAGGTGGAGGGGCAGAAGGGCTCTGCGTCTGTGGACGAGGGGAAGGCGTCCTGCAGGTAAAGGGCAGTGACGGCGCTGGGGACAGCAGCGGGGGTGTGGCACCATGCCAGCTCGCTGTAGGGACCCGGTCCTGCCTGGTTGACAGCCTGTGGAAGAACAGAACTAAAGTCATGAATAAAGCCACGACCCCTCGTCTCTGTCCGCTTCCTCAGCTCTGATTCACGTCTTTTCAGAATCTTTTTTATGGAATCATTATAAATCACAAGGTTTAAACTCAGAAATCTAAATATAATTACAGCGGGGTTAAATGAAACGTAGAGCGAGGTGTGTGTAAGGACATTGCGCGCCTGTCCGCAGCGTAACGAGGCCGAGCCGTCGCTCACCTGGAGCCTACAGCAATAGCTGACCGCTGCCTCCAGGTTGGAGATCTCGTAGGCGGAGTCCATGCCACTGTAAACCATTTCCAAAGCGTCCTCATCTCGTCCCCAGTCTAGCCGGTAGCTCGAGACGTCCGCTCCAGAGTTCTCATCCGTCTGATGAAACCAATCACAGAGAACCTCAGTCTCCTGGAAACTCCAAAGTTTGAGTCTCGGCTGAAATCACGCCAATTAACAGTCAAACACAGAGCACGGCTCCGTCTCAATTAAGGGGAGAGAAAAGAACAAGAAACGCCGAGACCGACTCTGGAGACCATGATGTTCTACTCACAGTCACATGTTAATGCAATCAACCAACAACGAGAAGAATGTCAATCAGAGCAGCTTTTAACGTTCACATCAACAACAGAGCTGCATTTAAAACTAAATGATATGCACTGCAATCAGCTTTCACACTGGAGAGGTATGGTGCAGTGAACAAGGTCAGGGCAGGGGGGGGGGGGAGGGCAGTATTATTTAGATTCTTTTAGGTCCAAATTACGAAATAAGGAAAATGACGCAGGACTCGGTTAAAGTGCAGAAATCAGAAACCCAAACACTTTGTGAAGCAACTCTGTGGGGCATCACACGGCACTGAGGGGTTCCTGATGTTACGGCTGAACATGGAGGAAGTGTTTACAGACACAGAACCACATCTGAAACGGGTCTGAGTAAGCAGAACATCAAGAACCTGTCAGTGACCGTGCCTGCCCCACAGCATCACGGAGATTTGGGTTCTAACTGAAATGAGGACGTTCTATAAAAGAGGCGTGAGGTACAAGCAGACACGGCACCTCGAACACTCTCCCTGTTCATCTGTAGGTCCATTACCAGCATGTGGAGATGTCCTAATGGACCCTGTACTGAGGCAGCTGGTGCTGCAGTCATTATCCTGTGTTTTGGTCTCATTTCGGTTCACATCAGAACAAAGAAACTGATTGCTCTTTAAAAGCTTCAGCACTTTGTGGAATTAAAAGGTAAAGTTTCTGATTGTGTACTCACCACCCAGCTCACCATGGCACCGGTGTGTGAGGTCAGAGTGATGACCGGGGCCTCACACTGGCCCGGAGGTCCTGCTGCAGTGGTCACCTCCAGGAACTCCGTGTAGGGACCAAACTGAAGAAAGAAAAAGACAGAACCAGGATTTCAGTAATCATGTTAAACTCAAACATGAACATCTGCTTCATTCCTACAGAGAACACGTTCACTTATTCACACTTATTAATTTATAAAGTCTGTAATTCACATGCAACACGTATAATAAACTTTTGTTTAGGATTAAAGTCCTGCCCTCAAACACCACTCGGTGTGGGATTATTGACCTACCCCAGAATCATTGGCAGCATGCACTCGGAACCTGTAGGTGGCACCGGGCAGCAGATTACCCACAGTGCACTCTGTATGAGAGCCCTGGTACACCTCGGTCACATCGCAATCCTCCTCTGGTCCAGTCATCTCCACACTGTAGGTTACATCTTCATCCTCAGCATCACCCCCAGGGCTTTCTGCAGGCAGAGCAGGGGATGGGGGGGGGGACATTACTAAAGCTGACCACAGGTTATACTTTATTTAAAAGATATATGAGGCATTAAAGGGATATAAAAAAACGGGTAGTTCCACTCCTGAAATCTGATTGGCTGAGCCGTTTGTCCGGCCGTGACATCATTAACGATAACACACCCCTCTGAGCGCTTCACATTTGTATTCATGTGATATACAATACATTATTTAAAAAAATAATATATAGATTAATATAAAGCAGTGAGCACTAAACCTGTTACGCTGTTTAATAAACTGTGTTCTGTAATTTAGCCACTAGATGGCAGTGTCTGACCATTAAAGGAAACAAAATCCTATTACTCAACGGACTAGATTACATCACGGAAGAGCAGATTATTAACAATAAAGACATATCAAAGCTTGTTTATTATAGAGTGTTTGTAAGTGTTTTATTAAAGAAATCAGTCTCTCGAGGTTGTGTATTATTGTGAATAAATCACGTAAAGAGGTGGAGCTGTACTCCACTACACGCCGGGACTACTAACACCTCTTTATGGGCTTTATTCAGAATAATGCCCCGCCCTCTCACACCATATTGCTTTATTAAATTTTTCCCCTTAATGAGCTGGTGATTCTTTAAAGATGTCAGCTCATTTTTGGAGGTTTTTATAAGAACTACAAAGCTTCATCACATCAGTCCAGTTTTATTAAATCTGCAGTGGCTCTGAGGTACAGCATGCTCGAGGTTGAGTGTCAACACGGACCTAAAGCTGTTCACTTACGATCCAAACCCCAAAGACATGTCCTTATATTGGGTATGAATGGGATCGGAGAGGCCCTGTGTGAACAGAGTGAACACTAATGTGTTTCCTCAGCAACCCTGAGGCTCTCAGATACGGAAGTGCAGTAATCGATCGTGAGGAGACATGCTGTGAAAAACAGGATTATTATTAGAGGTGGAACGAGGTGATTAAGCTGCTCATCCTGCAGGAAAGAAAAGCAGCATTCAAACTCTGTTTCTAATCCTGAACAGACTCGCAGGTTCAGAGCTGTTATTTACCGACAGGTCAAACCTCACCGCTCGAAACGTCCAAACCGTCAGAACACAGGGCTCGGCGTGCGGGCTCGGACTCATTCACATTTATTTAAAGAAGTATTCATTCATTTGAACACTATTATTAAAACAGGTGAAAGTTAAGAGTGTAAACCACTTCCAACCCTGTCCTCAATTAAACCCACAATTACAGAAAGATCATCTGATCACCGCTTCAGCTAATCAATACTGCATTCTGATTGGTCAGGAAACAATCCACAGATTCCATCTGCAAAACCAGATATTGTAATTACGTTGTTTTTAAGAAGTGACTTAACACAATGACCTTCAGCAAATCAAACGAGTCGTTTGTTTTGATGAGTCAATCTGATTGGCCTTAGCGAACTGACTCCCTTAATCAGTAATAACATTATTTGGGTTTTTTGTGTCAGAAACCTTAATGTAAATGACTGTTTTAATTGTTGTAGATTTTGTTTGATTTCGTTTTTAATAAAGACATTTCTGAATCAAAGCTTGTTTTTTATTATAGTGTTTGTAAGTGTTTTATTAAAGCAATCAGACCCTCGAGGTTGTGTATTATTGTGAATAAATCACTTAAAGAGTTGGAGCTGTACTCCACTACACGCCAGGACTAATAACACCTCTTTATGGGCTTTATTCAGAATAATGCCCCGCCCTCTCACACCGTATTGTTGTTTGCATGTCATTGCAGATGTGGTACTTTGAAGTTTTGATAGTTTGATAATGGGTGCTACTTGGTTTAAACAGTTTGGGAACCAACATGAAATAATAAATCTTTGTATTAACTTTCTAATTGGACTAGTTTTGTTTCAGTCACTATTATAAATGTGAACCCACACAGAAATGAAACATGAGAGAACGTTCTTCACCAAGAGCCTCTGTGTTCCAACCAGAATTTCATTTTCCATTTCGACCTGTGGAGCCTAAAGTTCCACTGGACCTGCTGCTGAGAACCTCGCAGTTCTAATTCTTGAATCTCACAAAGAGCTAAACTAACGACGTGTGACGCACCACGGAGGCTGCACATTCGACAGAGAGGGGTGTGTGTTCAAATCCTGCTGAGAGAAAGACCTGCGTTCTGTTCTGAGAGCATCATGGACACGGCTGTGCGAGAACGACGGAACGCTGAAGCCACAACAATGAGCTCATTTCAACATACACACAAAAAAAAGCTGCAATGTGTAAATGAAGTGCATGTGAAGCGTATCCTGTTCTAAAAGGATCTGAAGACGTAAACACTCAGCGCTAATGAAGTCTTACTGCACACCGCAGAGAAGCTGCACCTTAACCACTTCACAGGGCATTTAATCGCATGCACTTAGTGGAAAGCTGTACGTCTTGTTTTTCTTTTCATTCACTATGAGCGGGGTGGGGGGGGGGGGGGTGGAGGGAAGTTAATGGATGTGAGACGATAAGCTGAGCATCAGGGAAATCCAGCATCATTTATTAGCTTCACTAGAAGCTAATAATAAGCTAAACTTCACTACGTACAGTGAACAGAAGAGGAACATTGGTGGAATAAAAAAGAAAAACAAAAACAGACCTGACTCATAGGGTGTGTGTGTGTGTGTGTGTGTGTGGTGTGTGTGTGTGGAAGGATACTAATGAAGCAGGAAGTGTACTTACGCCACTGTAAATTCACCTCCCGATGTTTGACGCTCCCTTGTATAGTGAGGTGGTGGCAGGGGCCGGGTGGCAGGCTCAGGGTGCACACCAGCAGGCTGTCTGTGCACTGTGGACACACACACACACACACACACACACCTGACATTTAAGTCCGTGCGGCAGATTCCCTGCAGTGGTGAAGGTGCGGCCGTCACGTGGTCTTGCTCACCTGGCTGTGGCCCCCTGTGCTAGCGGTGCTGATGCGAACAGAGTACAGAGTTGCTGGCTTTAAGTCCTGACACAGATGCCCTCGCTGCGACCCACGATACACTGCCCCCCACTGGCTCACTGCACAATGCAAACATCACACATTTAAGATTTAGGGTGTGTTAATTAAACCTTCGGTGTTAATAATCAGACAGCTGAGTGAACAAATGTGATGCAACAACCTCCGCAATTCCCTTCTGATAGTTCCAAGAGGTATGACAGTTCCCCACTCCCTCCATCATCCTGTGGGGGGTCTGTAATCAGAGATGGGGTTGTTTAGAGCGGGACAAGGAGATGAATCTGGCTATACTTTTTCAGACTGTATATGTGCACCACTCACCCCATGTGACACGAAAACTTTGGGATGTGATCATACTGATTCTGGGGGCAAATGGAGGGCCAGGTTTGTCTGGGCTCGTCCTACACACTAGGACAGGGCTGGGGGAGCTTCTCCACTCCGCACTGCAGGTAATTAACTACAGGGGAGAGAGAGAGAGAGAGAGAGAGAGAGAGCGCACTCAGCTTTTAGAATCCATACCTAGAGAAACATTTCAAATTCAAGTAATTTATTTATATAGTGCTGTTTACAGTGGTGCATTGTCAGAAATCAGCTTTACAGAGCTATACATTGCATTTTATTTATGCTATATTTTTTGTAATGCATCTTTGAGGTCCCAGAAAAGTGTTTTTTAAATAAAATGCATCATTATTATTATTATTAGTATGATTATTATAATAAGCCTGAAACCCCGAAGACCACGCCAAAGCAACAACAGCAAGAAAAACTCCCCGTTATGTTATTGTTTTTTTAGGAAGAAACTTTGGGAGGACCGAGGCTCAGTGGGGGACTCATCTTTTTGAGAGGACAATCTCAGACATTTGGAGCATTTTGCTGTTGTGTGTCTATCCAAACCAGCATGGATGAGAGAACCTGGCTCATTAGCTCTATTCCAGTTCATTTGAATTGTCAAACTAACCTAACCTTATGTTTGTCACTGTGCATTCATTCTGGAACAGAAAACGGCCTTCCCCAAACTGTTTTCTATAGTGCATCTACTACATGAATGGGACATGTGCAGGTTTCAATGAGAAAATGGCAGGATAAAGGATAAAGCTCCATGGTTTAAAGGATAAATAATATCCCCTTAAAAAAAAAAAAAAAAAAAAAAAAAAAAAAAAAAAAAAAAAAGAGCGCTCCACTCACCCTGAACTTGTACTGAGTGCTTCTGCTGAGACCCTCCACCCGGCTGCTCAACTCCACCCCGGTGTACACCATCTGGAACTCCAATCCCTAAACACACAAACACAAACTATTTGAACCCCAGCAACGCAAATTGTCACGATGTCATTAAAAGTATAATCAATAATATTCTTTTCTTCATTGATTTCCTAATCTGTTTTCACATTCATCAGAGAACATCACAGAAGAGGTCACCTTGCTGTCATCTTGCATTTCTAGGATGTAGGTGAGGGCTTCCTCCGGGCTGCAGCTGCTCAGGCGTGTCCACTCCAGCATCACCCAGGACGGCCCCGCTTGGAGCAGGCGCGGTGAAATGGGCATCTGGGGCAGGCTGCCCGTGGTGTGGAACACTACCTCAGGGCTGAAGCCACTGCAAAGGAAAGAGTGAGGACATTTAGAGGGACTGAAGAATGATTTTATCATCATCATCATCATCATCATCATCATCAGTCATTATGAGGTTAAACGAGTCAGCTGAGTGATGCATCAGGAGCAAAGCCAATGTCAAGGAATTGAGATTTGACATGTACACACATCCCATAACACAGAAACACAGAGGAGTCCGAAAACACACCTGCAGCCGATGTCATTGGAAGCGGCCACGCGGAACGTGTAACCGACCGCAGGACACAGCCGCATGACCTTGAAATGTCGCTGGTGACCATAGTAACACTGTTTAAAAATGCTGTTCTTCTTTCCCTGCAAACCCAAAATAAAAACGATTATATTACAGATCAGATATCAATAATCAGAGAGAGAGACGGACAGAGAATATCACAAAGTAATGTCTGACATGAGTATTAGGACACACATCAATCACTGAATTCAAGAGATTTATTCAGCCCCATTGTAACGGGTGCAAAAATAAAAAAAATAAAAGCACCCAATACATGTCTCCAGCTTTTTGGGAACATCTTTAAGAACAACCCTTAGGAACATGTTTAAGACAGAAACTCTGAACTCTGGTGTTCTTTAAGAACATCGGTGGAACCCTAACGAGCAGAAAGGCACGGTCATGTTTTCCCACTCAGGCGGGTGGAGGAGTAAATGAACAGCATGGTGGTTACAGTGAGTTCAGACACATAGCGAGCTCATTCTGGGTTTGAATTATTGCATGAAAAATATACAGGGCTAAAAAAAAATCCCATGGTGCCACAGTGTTGGGTTCCTCATCCTGTTGGCAGTGTGTTATACAGGGGAGCATTCAGGAGACCATGTGTGGGGGGGTGTGGTCAGCTGACTGAGTGAGGGGTAAAGAAGTGCTTACCTCGTCCCATTCCAGGATGTAGTTGGTGATTTTGGAGCCATTATCAACAGGAGGCTGAAACGAGACATTTCCTAATTAACACGGGCGACTAATGAGGCATGTTAATGACAGAGAGTCTGTCCACCTGAACCTGATGATGGACAGAGGACTGACAGTTCTCCTTGTAGGAAACAGAGGGACCAATGAGGAATGTACCATAGGCTGAACATTCACGTTATTAAAGATATAAAAATGTTATTAAATCCATTGTTTTTCATCTTCACCTTAAATGAACTGCAATAAAATGTAAACATTAAAAATAAAAAGAACATTAAGGAGCAACACTCACGGTATGCTAAACAGTACTGTTAATATTTATCATAATCCATCCTACCTTCCACTGCAGAGTGAGGGAGCTCTTGGTGCGATGGGACAGTCGAGGGGGCTGTGGGGTTTCTGGTGGAGCGCTGTGGGTGGTGAAGGTCCTCGCTTCAGAATGGGGGCCTTTTACAGAGTTGCACACTGCACTAACCCTGTAACACACAGCGGAGTGGAGCCGTGAGCATGAGCACAGCGAAGCTTAATACTGCAGAAAAAGCAGGGCTTCCATAGAACATCATCATACCCCCATTAATAATGTTTAAAAATAAACTAACATCCAAGTGAAACTGATTCTCAAAAAAACATTTCAAGTTAAAACCAGAAGACCTGTAACATCGAGCATCAACTTCTGCTGCTCAGTTTATGTTTTAATGTTAAGATGAAACAGATTCAATATACGTGGACGAGTGAGCACCCTCACCACCAGCCTCACGCTGCGCATCGTTCTGTTCTACAACCCTAATGTACCAACAAACTCACAGAGAGAAGCTGAGGAAAGAAACAGGACTGAAAAACGAGACAGTGAGGGCTGGTGTGGAGGAAAGTGATCTGAGGTTCTGATGTTGCCATGGTAACCATTGTTTAACATTAAATTAACAATTAAATTAGGAGTTGAATTATAAAAGCATAGTACATTATATGGAGCGTTTTAGTCATTAGACCTACAGAGTGACATGTTGCATGTGTATTATTTATACAGGTTGAAGGGGGGGGGGGATCATAAAAGGGTGGGGGGTCTCTAATAAAGTGGCCACTTAGATTCAAGAAAATTTTATTATCATTAATATCACATGTGGTACATGAGATAACAACGAAAGTATGGGCCCAATTACCCTGTTATTTTAAAGTTATCATTTAAATTTAAATTTTAAAGAAGAAAATGAGAATTTTTTTTTTTTTTTTTTTTTTTTTTTTTTTTTTTACAAAAATACAATACAATAGATATGTGAAATATACTTAGTGCTGATACATGTTCTAATAAATAATTAGATATGATGAATGAATATTATAGTAAAGCATTATAATTATTTATATAAACAGTGTGTTTATTTTTAAGGGTATGAAGATTTTCTACAGTTCCAGTGAAACCCTGCAGCCTGAAGCTTTAAGCAGCTCCCACCTGACATGGTAGTCTGTAGCTGGTCTGAGGTCAGTGAGCGTGTACTGCAGCTCATCCCCACTGAAACACACACACACACACACAGCCGAATGATAAACCAAACATGAGCAACCTAATAAAGCAAAAACATTTAAATAAGTGTAAAAGCCAACATTCCTGTACGGTGCTGGTGTGTGTGTGTGTGTGTGTACCTGTACACCACTCTGTACTTTCCATCACAGCCCTTGTCAGCGAGGAGCAGCTCATAACTGAAGGAGAGTGACGCGCCGTCGTTCGGTCCTCGACCACACGGAGCTCGGGTCCAGGACACCAGGGCAGAACGCGCCTGAATCTTCGACACCTGCAGAACAGGAACCTTTAAAACCTACTTAATACAAACACACACCACTACCCCACCCATCTGTTCATCCATCATTCAAACATCTATTCAACCAGAAATCCACCAAGTCACCATCCATTAACTCATTAACTTACCCATCCAACAGCTGCCTAAACGTATTATATTAAATGTACTGAAAATCACATCTACTTTATAATAAACCAGAAAAACACTTTCATCATCTGTTTCAGTAAACAATACACAAATCAAATCTAACTCCATTTTTACACAATTAAAGGTAAAATTATTTCTGCTTTGTAAATAAGTTTTTTAGTATGTTGTTAGAAAACAAACTGCATTTTTAATCATTTATTATCTTCAAAAAGACCAGCTGAGGCACCGCGCTGCCCTCTAGAGGACAGAAAAGAAAACTGCATTGATGTGACGGATACTGAATGACAGATGAAGTGATGGGATAGACCTGAACCACCTGAACCCTCAGCCTGTATAAACCTTATTTTGTGAGCAGTTGTAGTCATGATGATCGTGATTCACTTCTGATACTCATAAAAACTAAATAAAATAATAATTATAAGATATTCTGCTTTGAAAATTAAAGTCCACACAGGTTTGAACATTACAGATTAGAAAGCATCAGTCGGCAGTAATGTGAGCGGTGTCCCATACCTGTGGCTTATCCATTCCTGACGGCACATCCTGGTCTCTTCTCGCCTCCAGATCAGTATCTGTAAATACAGCACTTCAGATCAGTCGTGGTTCTTTAAAGAAAACGTTCAGAGGTTTTTAAACCTGGGCTCTAATTTATCATCATTCCACCAATTCCATCAAAATCCTGCATTTAGTTTAAACCCCCAAAACAGCTGAAGCAGACCTGCTGTTCAGTGAGGGGTATTTAAGAAGCCATCATTCATGTCTAAGTAAACTGCTTGTTTTCACCCCTGACGGGTTCATTATGTAATTATAAGTGTGTGAGACCGTGGAAACGAACTTTACAGACTGAGCTGTAAATCAGAGCAGCAGCACCAAACAAACTGCTGTGTCTCAAACAAGCAGAGACATGGTGGGACAGAGCGGGACCATGAGAGACGGAGTGGGACGGGGTGAGAGCGGGTGAGACCTCTTTTAGACCTCTGAATTCAGGTGTTGCATTGGGTCTCATTACCACAGGATTATGAAATCAATCTCTTGGTCATGCATTTTAAACAATACACTTTTATTTTTGTATGAACAGTTTGGGGAAGAGCCTTATCCAAATCCTTGAACTAGTACAGACCCTGTGAGTCACATTCATAAAGAAGGATGCAGTGATGAGCAGATTGTCTCTGTTCTATTATTATTGTTCTATTTTTGTACATTATTTTTATTTAGAGATGATCTCAGATTGAGTTGCTTCATCAGGGAATGAGACGGTGATGGTGATTACTCATTAGAGGTGATTATGTAATGGAACACTGCATTAGGGTTCTTTTCACACTTGGAGTTCTTTTACACTGAGCCCACTGATGATGAGGAACTGGAGGTTCTGCATTACTAACTGGGTGATGGATTGGGGGGGGGGGGGGGGGGGGCCCGACCATGAGTCACTAATGTGATGAAGTCATCGCAGACACGTGACCTCAGCATGACCCGTTTTCCCACGAAGTGCCCGGTGGGGGTGGTGGGCGGAATCAATCAGGATTATCTCAATGGAACAAAAAGTGAGGTAGAGGTTTAACTCCACTGTCCCCGTTTACTGGATCAAATCCCAAAGCCTGACTCATTTAAACCTGGACTCTCCTGGTCTTCTAAGCTTTTAAATAAAAGTTATATAATTATGTAATTAAAGTTGTAATAATTCTCTGCACTCACATGTTCATTAGACTGCAACTCAAATACATTTATATTTAACGCCGTTCCTCTTTGAGAAACGACTTTCAGACTGACTGACCATGAGGCGGATGGGCTATAACGAAGACAGACATCTGTAAATCATCTCACATAATAATAAACATCCATCCATCCATTATCTTCCGCTTTATCCTATATTAGGGTCGCGGGGGGTTCCCCATGCCCATCCAGGGGAGAACGTTTCGGGTGCTGGGCAGATACACCCAGGACAGGGCGCCAACCCATCACTGGGCACACTAATAAACAGTAATTTCACATTTATGACATTATTACATTTACATTTAGTCATTTAGCAGATGCTTTTATCCAAAGTGACTTACAAATGAGAACACAAGTCAGTAGATAAGGAAGAACCAGTAGAATTATTAAACCTGATCGTTATCCTATCCCCCCCCCCCGTTAATCTCAAGTGTTTTTCAAGTTAATATCAGCTCAAAACACAGCTCTTTCACAATGATGTTCAGTGACTCAGCACTTTACAGACAGAGTTAGGAAAATAGTTCCACTATTGATCAGTGGAGAACCATACAGAGTGAGGTTGCCCCACCAAGAGACATTCATCACTAGAACGTAGTGAACGAGACGGAGTGTATTTTAAAATCTAGAGTGAAGGTAAGAGGGGTCAGATCCAGAGATCGTCCTGTAGATCAGTCAGTGTACTGAATGCAGCAGCTACAGAGAGCCAATGAGAGAGGAGAGGTGGAGTCACATGATGTGACCACATGGGTGGTTGAACATTATTATTTCATAGTAATTTCTGTTTATTCCCTGTATATTGGATTTATAATTGATTCAGAATTCACCAAGACAAAATTGATTCACCAAGACAGCTTTCCTCGTTTGTGTAACATGACTGAAAATCAGAGAGCAATGGGAACAGGTCAGAACATGGGTCCAACAGGGTCTGGACTTTCTGTTCCATATGTACAGTTAACTCCAGTAGGAGCAAAGACTCATACTGACTCCTGAATCATTTCAGACTGAATCCTTTCAGCTCTGTAAGCCTTATTTAAACAGCTGGCTTCGCTCTCTCACCGCACGATGTACTGAACTGTTGGCCAACTCCGAATCATTTTATATAGAAATGTAAAATGCAGGTTGAGAGAAAATCAAAGCCTGCACCGTCACAACGCAATGTCACGAATAAACCGGGTTCACAAACTTCAGGCTGCCTCTTTTTCTCTGCTGGTTATTAAAAACAGCTGCTCTTGTTTTGAGAAGGTTTGTTATTTCATTATGAATGGATCACGTTAAAAATACACGACATTGCACAATGACACGGCCGCAGAGTCGGCGAGGAGATAAAAGCAGCTAAATAATAGAAACTGGCATGAGGTGGTCCTCAGTTTGACTGGTCAGACCCCCCACCCCCCCTACAGTCAGGAGTTACCTTACACTCATCAGGGGTAACGGTTTAGTGACTGGAGGGTAAATAACTTTTCTATAAGCATGCTGTTAAGGCCTTTACAGATGTGAGATCCTCTCTGTAGACAGATGGGGGAGTCGGGCTCCACCGTCGGAGCACACGCCGAGCGTCAACACACCGTCCGTGAGAGCGGCCCCTCTCTCCTTGTTTTAATTTGCTCGCTTCGTTTCTTTGAGCTTTTTGGGGCAGGCGGCGAGCCTCGAACAGCCAGGAAGAAGTCTGCGCCTTGTTACGGGCCAAGGCCAGACCACAGATGCTCCCAGACGGCCAGAGATGGAAACCAGAGGGCAGAAAAAAAGAACAAAGTGTTGGGAGGTGAAGACATGGAGATAAGCGAGAAGAGGAGGGGAGGAGGCAAAATGAGATCCAGAGCCTAAGCAACGAGGAGAGCTAGGAAATGACGGAGCAAACTGCAAGAGGACGGCAGGATCTCTCCTCTCGCAGGAAAGGACTGACCGGGGGCTCTTTGTTCGCCGGACGCTGAGCATCTTGTCGCGGTTGTTTATGCCATGCATGTGTGTGTGTGTGTGTGTGTTCATGTTAGAGCAATGACGAAAGGCTGCTGCAAACATTTACAAACAAAGCCTTGAAAGTATGCAGCTGCAGCGAGGCTTTAAAGTCAGCAGGTGTGGACATGACTGAACCGGCAGCTCAGCTGTTCTCACACCTGCAGAGGACGAGCTGCGAGACATTCCGTCCTCACCCGGGGCCAATCTCGTAGCTCCAATGAACATCTTGATCAAAAGATCAAAGCCGGTCGCCTGACCTGGTTGAGACGGTGATATTTTGGGCTGATGACAAAGCGGACGTGCCGACAGGGTCGGGCGGCACAGGTGATTACCACCTGAAGAAAGGACAAAACGAACGTGCGAGTGGTACGAAGCCTTCGGCTGCAGACCGGACATCTGCATTCCTCCGGCGGCCACAAGGAGTGACGGCAGCGGCGTGCGTCACCGGCCGGCTCACCGGGCAGGAGTCATTTGGAAAAGGCTGGTGGACGGTTGGTCCGTGGACTCGTAATGGTGAACGGTGACGGTGAAAATAAATGAACCAACTTGGACTCGGAGTGAAAGAACCCGCAGCCTTGGTGGAGAAGCCGTCGTGCTTTAGACGATGTTTAGACTACGTTGGTGTCACAGATTGATTCTAAAGCATTTTTATCGGGACATATTTTAGACATGACAAACACACCGTTCCCTACGGATCCTCACAACGCCCAGTTTACCACGTTCTACTCATCCAACTGCAGCGCGTGTGCTGTTCGGTCACTGATCCCAGCTACCGGCGCTGATGGTGAAACGACACGGGTCCTGGGGGGCCTCTGGGTTCTGGGATTGCAATTAAACCAGAACACAAGTAAACAAGTTTCCTTAAACACGCAGTCCTTTATTACATGTGATGTGATAACCAAACAGAGAGGAGAAACTACCAAACAACCCTGCTGCTGTCTTATCGGTGGAGCACCAGACCCAAAAACCAAAATCACTCGAACCCTCCTACAGAGGAGGAAAGTGGAGGTGACCCATATGAACAGCATTTCCATCCTGCAGCAGTATAATGTTGTTAAAGTGATAAAGTAAGATGTAGAAGTGAGTTAATATGTTTATACATCATATACAGATGATTCAGATGATTTAGATCAAGCAGTCATAAAGCTTCATCAAGTAATGCCTCAGTCCCATGTTATTAAGCTGAACTTAAACTAGTTCTATAAACAACATATAATGTTTACACAGCATCCTCCTGTAGGGGTCACTAACATCAGAACGGGCTTGCATCTGGAGCTCAGGACTCCAAACTAACTAAAATAAAAAGCTTTATTTACGTTACTTTAATAAACGTCGGTGTTAAATCTGTAATGTTGTGAGATGTGATGAACCCTGAACACAGCACTGATGGTCCACCTGGAGACGGATGATGGACAGGGGTGTAAATGGTGATGGGATTTGGCTGTCCACGTTCGAGCTGCATTTTCGGGACCGAGTGTAAACAAGACTGTGGATCTGCGTGTGGACGTTAAACATCCTGCCGTGAGCGGACTGTGTGTGAGGCCGAACACCTGCTGACCGCCGTCCACAGAGCAGTGCGAGTCTTTCATTCATTCAGCCAGATCATCTTGCTTAGGGTTGTAAGGAATGCTGGAGCTTATCCCAGCACTTACACAGCAAAATGTTGTGAAATGTCTCAGAAAGCAGGACAAACAATGAGACAAATATAATTCATCATTCTAAAGTGAATATTTAATCTTGCTATTTACCTCCCAGCTTTTTCTTCCCCTTTAAACTGTAAAAACCATGGAGAACATACAGAGACCCTATCCACCCTGCCCTAAAATCAAACCCTGCCCCAAAATCTCACTGCACACCCCACCCATCAAACCTCCAAACCGGTACTGTATACAGAACCAAAGTAATGAAGTAACATGTGGCATGGTGGTTAGCATGTTCTCCTCTCTGTTCTGGAAATCCAGGTTTGAATCCCAATCTGGGAGTTTCCAAGTTCTCCCCGTGTGGGTTCTCTAGTTTCCTCCCACAGTCCAAAAACATGGATTCAAGGTAAATTGAATTCTCTAAATTGCCCCATATACAGTAGTGTATGTGTCTGTGTGCAAGTGAGTGAGTGCCCAGTAATAGCTTGGCACCCTGTCCTGGGTGTATCTGCCCAGCACCTGAAACGGTAACCCACCCGCCACCTTAGTAAAGGATCAAGCGGAGGCTGGAGCTTGTCTTGTTGTTAAATCAGATGTAAATGTGTTACTGATTAAATCTGTGTGTGAGGGACAGTGATAATGCACATCCGGTCTCAGTAATTGGTACTATTTAGTGATATTTTGCGGTTATGGGCGGGAAGCCCCTCCTCTATGTAAATGGAGTCCTGGTTAAATGTAAACTAGTTGGATTTCTTTTATTTAAAGACGTTCATCACTGACGTGGAAACATCTGAGGAGGCGTTTCAGAGATGCGGAGCCC
The DNA here is from genome assembly GCA_019802505.1 of Corydoras sp. C115. NCBI lineage: Eukaryota > Metazoa > Chordata > Actinopteri > Siluriformes > Callichthyidae > Corydoras > Corydoras sp. C115. The sequence goes on along the minus strand of JAFMOC010000362.1, from coordinate 159,655 downwards.
GTGGATCGCCTCACGTTTATGGAAAGCCGAGCGGGACATAGATGAAGGGATGAGTGAAAGTTAATCCTGTCTTTAACTCGGCTGTAATTATCAGCTTTACCAAATGACATGTGGCTCACACATACATCATAAACAGAACCAAAACGGCACACGCTCCACGGTTAGGACAACTGCTCTCCGTCAGGCTGAGAGGCCGCCGTGGCTTTAATTGTTCCTTTGTTCACAAACATGGAATCATCTCCGTTTCGGTTGCCAAACTGTCTGAGGTTTAAGAACTGAAAGGGTTCTGAAGGTGGTTAGAAGGGCTGACTGAGGTGGCTGTGTGAGTGTGTGTGTGTGTGTGTGTGGGCACTCACCTTGCTGGTCGCTGTCAGAATGTTTGGGGCTGCCCCTGGCCTTCCTGTCGGTCCTCTTGTTCCCGGGGCTCCCGCCCCCTCCTCCGCCCGAGGCCGCGGTTCCGCCGTGGGTTTTGGAATAGCCGTTCGGTGTGGTGCTGCAGGTCTGGTTGCTCTTGTAGCTGGACGACGGCGGGGTGCCGACCCGGGACAGGCTCGGCCGCTCGGCCGCTCGCTCCTTCGGCTTCTTGGGCTGTGGCTTGCAGTACTCCTCGCGTCCAAGGAACGTCGACATGTTATAAACAGGCATGATTTCTGAAACATTCATGCATGGAACATTTTAACTACACATTCATTAAGTGGCTTTAATGAATTTCAGTTTGTAAAGCGTTTTGTGTGGATTACAACAAATTCATGTCTGAAGGGACCTTTCTTTACAAACCGGGGTCAAGCGGGAACAGACCTTCCCTAAACTGTTTACAGACAGAAGTCAGGAGCATGGTTTTCCAGAACACACACCTTATTTATATTGTATTTTATCTAAAACTTGTATAGTTTGTAGTCTTTTTTGGCAACACACACACACGGTGCCCATGCCGGATGAAGGTTCGAGATTAAAGTTATTTACATACTCTTATTTTTAATATTAAATCATTACATTTATGAAGCTCGTTATATAAACGGGTAGATGGGACTTACCCTCAGGGTAGATGGCGGGCAGGCGGTGTTGGTAGAACTGGTGTGGGGGCACGTCTCCGGGGCTGGTGGGAGGATAGTATGCCGTGTGAGAGGCAGGAATGAAGTGAGGGTGCGTCATGTACGGCGGGGGCAGGTGATGAGTTGGGGAGAGGGCGGGTGAGTAGCTTGGTGGGTAACATTCGGAATGGGGGGTGACCACGACACGCCGTACCCCGGTGTTGTCCTCCAGAACCTGAGACGGACACAAAAGGAAGTGAGCGCAGTGCATCCTGGAGATCAGCCTTGTAATGGTAGAGCTGCATGCCAGCTGCTCAGTACCCCCCCCCCCACCACCACCACCACCCCGGGCATTAAGCTGCATCCCAAACCAAACATCCCGACCGAACTGATCAAACAGAGTCACCGGCGTTCAGTGGGAGCCTGGATGGGAGTCACGATGGCATCCAATGAGACTTAAACTAACAGAACTAAGCATGCTGATGGAAGGTTCTCAGTGGGCTTAATGAGTGTCCATCTTTAGCCCCCTGTAGCCTGTCCTGGGGCGGGGGAGTACATGCCAGCATTTGATCCCACCACATTTTTGAAACGAGGCCGGGGTTTCATATTAATTACGGTCGCATGAGTGAGCTCTGATGCCCTATGGAACACTGCAGTGTGAAGAACAGGGCTTTAATTCATCAGGTCCACGTTCTGCTCCGTTCTCCCGTCCTCTCTGACACGGCTGCCCTTTCGGCTAAAATGCCAGCAACCTGACCTTTACCTAAATCCGGCATCACAAAGCCTTAATCCAGACCACGGAAAGGCTTTATGGCCAGGCCTCTCGGTTTACTGTCCTTTATAGGGTTACATGTTTGATCAGCTCCCCGACGTCCCTGCGAGACCAATATGACATCCTATTGTGAGTAACATCGGACACTCGAACCCACTGCCCTGGTCGATTTCTCCGGGGTTACCTGGGAGATATAGCCGGGGGGCACGTGAATGGGTGGGATAGAGCCGTTCGGTGACATCATGGGAACTTCTGCGGGACCTGGGAGAGTGAAAAAGAAGGTGTCAATCAAAGAGCAAAAAGCAGGAGGCCAAACCGTAATAGGACACCAGCTCTCTGGTCCCTCCCCTCACACACAAACACAATGGGGACTTAAATAAAGCCAATTCCCAGTGCGAGAAAGAGAGCACCCTGAAAAGCATTCGGCTCTCACGCGGTTCCACCGAATTCATCAGGATCAACCCTACTGATATTAAGACCACAGTGCTTCACTTTAACGACCCCCCCCCCCCCCCCGTACAGAATAAACAACTCTGATTATTCAGATCATTATGGGATTCTATTTAAATGTACACAACAAGCATCTGACATTTTAAAAAAAACTAAAAGAAGTTGAAGCTGATTTGATGATTTTTATCTGAAAGGGGAAAAAAATTAGAGCACAGCACCAAGGACACCAAAATTGATAAGGATAAATATTGATTATTTATTGATCTGTATTACTCAGGCGAGCTATGTTAACACAACAGAGCTCTAAAAGTGGTTCTCACCACTGTCTATGGAACCCTAGTGGAAATGAAAGAAGGAGAACATGCCATCAGTTGTCATCAGCATCAAATGTAACCATCAAACAGCTGATCACATACATCTCCACTGTAAGAGATCAGACCTCCTGATCGACCGTCTGAAGCCGGATCAGATACAGAGACGGTTCGATATGAAGAGCGAGACGCCATGTGGAGCTTCTCTGGACTTCCACCCTGAAGCTCAGAGAGCCACTCGGTCTGGGGGGAGCAGCACAGGAAGGACTGAACTGGTGGCGCACACAAGCCGAACATCACTGCTCCCTCAGGACACGGCCCGAGCAAACCCCTCATTACCCCTTTCGCCGACCGCTTGCCGTCGTAAAAGAACTGCCCAAGCACCAGCACTGGGCTCCACGGCAATAACTCTCAGCTCTTTGGCTCTGTGTGTGTGTGTTTTTACTTTCATCCCATCCTGCGGTAGCTTGCCAGCTGTTAAAGCCATTTCTGGCCCCCTTTCCTCTTCGGCGGGGCCGTGAGGAGGCACGGCAGATCACTCAGCGCCTGTAAATCACCGAATTGCCTTGATGGGCCTTACAGTTCCATCCCCATCACCTCAACCACCCCCCTTCCCGTGCTGCCCCCGTGGCCCCGGCGGTCCCGACGTGGCTGTAGCGCTCTGACTGAGGGCCCGTTTGTGCCTGCATGTTGTCCGGGCGGAGAGGCGGAGCGATATGTACACAGCGATGTATGTGGTTTGGTTTCATAGACATGCCAGTGTGCTGCCGCTCTACCTTAAAATAACCACGACACCCGAGGCACAACAAAATCCATTGAGATTGTTCTCGATGTTGGGAAAAAGGCCCGTGGCACAGGTAGTACCAGTGAGAAGGACACCCCCAGCCCTGCCCCCACTGCTATAGGGATGTCTTTGGCTCTACAGTATGAAGAGAGACCATTCAGAGAAAGAAAGAACGGCGGTGGGGTGAGGTGGGGGGTGCAGCTCTCGACAGCACTCTACGAATACGCTGGGCAAACAGCAACATTCCGACTTCCTCTGGGGAGGGGGGGGGGTCGAAAAGCCTGCAGAGTGAAGAGCCAGACAGACGGGGAGATAGTGAGAATCTCAGATGGAGTTATTTAGAGGTAAATACAAACGGAGAGGGAGAGGGAGGCACGGATCTCAGCGCTGAGTCAGGAGCGCGGAAAAGACGGGGATGTGTAGAGCGCTTCTCAGGAGCGAGCTGGAGCGCTGGGCCTCCTCAGCAGAACAAGAAGGTCTTTGTGCTGCTCAGAGAAGCCTCCTCTCCCCTCTTCAGGGGCCTGAGGATCCCTCACACCAGCCATTCAGCCCTGCGAGCTCACGGACGGCGCGCCGCCGTCGCCAACGTGTGTGAGCTTTTCACTGCCGTGCCCAATGAACTCCAGCTGTCAATGGGATGCGTCTTGGTTTAGAAGTCAACGAAAGGTTTAGGAAAGGACTTACATCTTTTTGGGGAACCTTTTTTATGGGGCATCGTATTAAAAAGTCTCCCATCAGGACGCAGGAAGAGGCACCACATTTACATTTCCTCAGTCACTTAATGAACATCTATGATTTTATTTATTACAAACAAACAGAGAGCTGGTGTAGATTTATATTTAGGAGATCTGTGAATCTGAGGGGAACGCAAACCGGAGTGACGGGATAATTCTGCGAGAACCCTCACCGCGGTAACATGATTTGGACGAGGCGGTAGTTTAATGATGGACGACCTGGTTGGCTGAAGGCAGCATTTCCAGTCTCCTGTAAGCAACTTTACAAACCTTGGATGCTGTAAAAGGCTTTGTGCAGGATATACCTACTGAGCACGCTGTTAGAACCAGCTGTACATCTGCTTCTGTGGCTGCGGTCCAATTCATAACCCTACGTTAACCACACATCAGAACGGAGTCCATGCTCTTAGTGGTTGACTGTGGCAGGACTGTTGGTGCCCCATGTGGTGGTTTGTATAACTGCTGAGATTTATATGCACATTTGAGAACGATAGAATTAAACACAGAATCCTGTACTGACGAAAGCCTGACCACATCGAGCCAACTGAAAGGCTTCAGGAACTTCGAGAACCATCCTGTACAACTGGTACAGGACTAATAAAGTTCCTAATAAAGTGCTCAGTAAGTCCAGGGTCATGGATGAGCATTAACACAGTGTGGTGCCGGTTCATCTTTCTGATGCCAGTCTTTTCTTTTACAGCGTGACTTGGACCATTGGAAAAAACTGTAAAGAGGCGAAACTCTAGAACTTTGTTGTAAGGCTTTAGAACAGCAGGTTATTTCACAATAATGACATTAGTTATGAGGGACTGAGGTTCAGATTATGAACCCTGTATTAAAAAAAGTTGGATATTGTGCAACATCCGACAATTTATTAAACCAACAAACTAAAAAAAAAAAAAAAAAAAGAAAAAGACTTCCAATGTGTCCAATAAACAGATTCACTCTAATTAATAAATATAAACTGATATGGAATTTATTCATTCATTCATTATCTCCCACTTTATCCTCTATTAGGGTCGCGGTGGGGTTCCCCATGCCCATCCAGGGAAGAAAATTTTGGGCGCTGGGAAGATACACCCAGGACAGTCACACAGACACACTCTATATGGGGCAATTTGGAGAATTCAATTGACTTGATCCATGTTTTTGGACTGTGGGAGGAAACCGGAGAACCCGGAGGAAACCCACGCAGACACAGAGAGAACATGGAAACTCCACCCAGATGGGGATTCGAACCAGGAATCCCTAGTGCTGAGAGGAGAACATGCTAAACCACTAAGCCACCGTGCTGCCTTGGAATTTATTTCTCCAACAAATTTAAACTACTGATAAAAAAAAAAAACAAATAAAAAAAAAAAACATAACGACCTGTCATAATTCATCAAACTAAAAATCTGTAAACATGCAAATCGGCATGATTTTGGTACTGATGCACCATCATACCATAACCGATGTCGTTGTTTGTGAAGTTCTCTAATGACAGTCGGAGTCCCACTTATCTCTGAGAACTTGGAAAGTTGGGGCACAGTTTTGTCGACTCTGCAGAAATAGGTCCAAGTCTGAGGACCGTCTACGTTTCTGCACAGAATCAAATGTACAGCTCTTCACATGTGTTTTGATTGGTTTTCTTGTTGCAGCCATGTACAGTGTTAATAAAGGTTTATTAAAGTACTCCCGAGCCCGTGTATTCAGATTTATCACGGTAGTCTGACGGCTGTTTACTGCTATGCTGTCTGAAGTTTGGACTTTAAACCTATTCAACAGTGGGTTTGGGATCTGTTCCACACAACCTGACATTTTTCTAGAGCTCCTAAATTTACATTAACAAAATATTGAAAACTGACGAGAAACGAATCAAAATTTAATGTTTAAATTTACGTTCTGTGCAAAACAATGCCGATCACCACATTCGATACTTAAATCAAATGAATAGAGAACAGAACACTGGCCTCTGTGCATCAGACGTGACCCTCCTGTCCACATTATTTATGAGAGAAGTCACAGGTTGTAGATGTTTGATTGTTAACCATCAGCTCTGTGATAACGGCGCTCTCTGCTGCGCTGCCATACTTCATCTCCTCTCTCACATGGAGAACCTATAAAGCAGATGTCCGATTGATTTAGGATAAACAGCTGCTCCTCGGCCGTTTACAGAACAGCTACAACAATCATTTCAGAATCTAGAGCGCTAAATCGTGATGGTAAACAAGTTAATACTGCTGGACGTCGTCGCTCAGGAACGTTCCGCTCACTCGCAAATATACAGGTGTTCTGTCCTTTCATGTGGCGGGCTTTTATAAAATCGGGGTGTTGGTATCGCCATTTAACCAAGACTTTGAGTGTTAGGGTTTTTATGTTTGGGACTCCTCAGATAATTTTTCTGTTTGCCCCATTTGGTCACGAGCATGACATTGTTTGTTGTTGACAACATGGTGGTGCAGGTGTGCGAGTGTGTGTAGACTGTGTTACATACATCCACCTTACAGCTCCACCTTGTGGATGTAATATCAGAGACAGTAGGTCATCTGTGGCTGCACAGTTTGTTATACATCCTCTCATCCTCCATCAGGGATACAGGATGCTGCCGGACGGTGGTGGTGGATCACATGACTCATGTATTTTATTAAATTGTTTTATTATTTATCTGGAATATTTATTAATCTAGTTCCTAGATCTAGAGGAACAGTTTTAAACTTTTTCAGGCTCTGATATGATCATAAGAGAGAGATCACATGGGAGATAAGAGAGAGAGAGAGAGAGAGAGATACGTCTTCATTAGAATTAACACTCGATCATTAAGGTGGTAAAACTGTGATGCAAACACAAGGAAACGCAAATTTTCCATCAACGCAATGCCCTGAAATCTGAAAGGTCCGTTAGTTCAGCTGGGAAAGTTGCAGGAGTTTTTGGCCAGACAGCCAGACGACAGACAAAAAAAATGAGAAGGAGAGAGAGCGAGCGGGAGAGAGAGAGCGAGAGAGAGGGATGTTTTTGGAAGGAATGCATTACGTGGCTCAGAGAGCATGGTGCAGAGCGGAGGGGGCAGCAGCGGCCGCAAAAGCGCTTCGAAACGCCATCTGTATGTCTCGGGGCACATGTGTTCGGTGTTGTGCACACAAGCTGGGGGTGAGCACGAGAACCAACATGTGTTCATAAATTAGGAGAAGTTTTCATGATGCGTTCATTAAGTGCTTTACTAAATAACGGGACCAGCTGACAATCAGGAATATGAGGCTTTAATACGTTTAACGTCTGCAGGGTTCATCATTTATGATTAAGATGAGATAACAACGCATTAGAGACCTTTCATGTTTTATTAACGGCTGTTCTTTGATAACGGAAATCCATTCCGCAATATGATCCGTTCGATCACGTTGTACTGCTGCCAATCAATCAGATCCAACTGTAACCTCTCCCAGTTGCCAGGTGACAGTTTGGACCTTGGGGGCGGGACAGACAGAACTAAAGTATTCCTTTAAGAATGACTGAAGAAATCCTCTATTACTGCTTGTGTTATAAATAGTGTCTTTGCAAACGACGGTCTGTGTGTAAGAGTAAAAACTGAATCCAGGGCATGTGACTGGCCGGGAAACGCCCCCAAAGTGGAGCCCATGTGAACAACAGGAAGTCCTGGTGTGCTTTTTTGCAGTTTCATCTCATTTTTGTCCTCTCAAAGCGAGCACACGAGTGGAATGTAAGCAGTGCAAGCACGCCGTGTCCCGTCGGCCACCGCCATTTCTGACGCTCACTCCCCGGATGGAACCGGACCGGGTAAACAGAACGGCTGTGCCAGAGAACATAATTACATACGAGTGTAAAGGGGGAGATCATACTTTACCCATGAGACTGTGTGTGTGTGTGTGTGTGCGCCCTTCAGCTGTTTGTCATTGTATGGTTCATTGTCCTTGCTGTAAACACTATCTGCCTGTCATTCACACGAGGAAATCTAAGTCCTCCATAATCACGCTGTTTAATAAACATGCTCACTGATTGAGAGCGAAGGCCGTCACTGATACCGACTGCAGTGCGCGTGCACACACACACACACACACACACACACACACACACACACAGTTACCTGCAGGTTAAAAATGAAGGATGAGATAAAGTTTGGTGTCTTTAAATATTGCCAGCGACCCTCAGAAGAATATTTTAATGAAGTGATGAACAGACTCACATGCTGCATGAACAGCAGCCTCCGAGAATCAGAACATTTAAATATCAGATCAGAACTATATTAGATAAACACAGACACTTCTTATGTTGAAGTCTGAATATAAAGAGATACTCTAGGTTAGAAGACAAACCTTTCATTTAATTCTTAATTAAAGTGAGGTTTAATAAGGTTGATTACTCTGCATCTGCTGTGTGGATCTGTATCGAGATCCTAAAACTAATAAATAAGAGTCTGTGTCCACAATATCACACTGAAGAGTATCTACTAGATTAAAGTTCAGATGATCGTGCATTACATAAAAAAAAAAATAATAACCTACCGTTTTTAACACACACACACAGATATAGATCAGTGTGATAGTATACACCTCATGACTTATTATTTTATTATGTAACATTATTTTAAACATGTTTGAAAAGACACACTTCAGTATTACACTTCACAATAAAAGTCCTGATGTTTTTGTAGCAGCAAGGCCACATAACTATTTTCGTTTCAATGCTACTGGACCCATAATGCAACCTGTGGCTTGTGTCTGGACCGCACCGCTTACAGCGGACACACTCCAAAGCGAGACCAATCCAAAGGCTCTAAAATTAAATAAAAAAAATATTGCCATTTCAGCAGCAGCAATCGAGCTGCTCTAAAACTGAAGGCTGATAACAATGCGAGCTGAGCTCAGAAACGGAACAGAAGCTCTGAGTAGGTTTCATCAAATACACACACACACACCAGTATTTCTACATGAACCATGAATTCAGTGATAAAAACAGCTTAGCTGAACAAATAAGGAGCACCAAGGTTTAGTGAGTTGCGCAGTTTGATGTTCAGAGGTCACCTCTTTCAATATTTACTTGAGAAACACGAAGAGATTCATGACATTCCGGATAGAGAGAAGTTCAGCTGATGGGAAAGGGTAGCGCAAAGCCTCCCACGCTGCAAATCACAACTACAAAGTCCACGTTTACCATCGAAAACATCCAACTACACATGATGGATCTCACACACACACACACACACACACACACACACACACCAGATAGGACTTCATTCAGATATTGTAGAGTTAGTTCCACTACAATGTGTTGTAGCTGCATCAGCATTTACAAAACATGCAAAACGTGTAATTATCAGAGTGCAACTGATTAATGTTATTGATTCCATTTGAAATTGTTTATACATTATTTAATGAAATGTGTTGGAGCAGAAGGACCTCAGTGGATCTCTAACTACAGGCATCTGCACTTTTTGCATGATGCGCTCAACAGATCGCCATCAATATGACTGTATTATTAGATATGTTCCACAGGAATCGACTATTGGACCTCAGTTAGATTATACAAATGCATTTTATCTCCAAACTTGAGGTCATTATTCTGTAAACCTCACTTGCCATTTTATGAGTTTCATACCTCCTAATATCATCTCCACTGATCATAAAGATGGGGTTTGTAGTTCTACAGTTTCATTCTGTAGTCCATCTGTTCCTCTACATAATCTGTAAGTCTACATTACTCTGTTCTCTGATGATCAGGCCCCCCAGGTGTTATTAGGGTGGTGGATGATTCTCAGTACTGCAGTGGCACTGACATGGTGGTGCAGATGTGTTAGTGTGTGTTAGTGTTGGTACCCTTTCCAGACAGACATTTGGAAAGGTCAATTATGTTCTATGTCAAAAAAAATAAAAATAAAAAGTTATAAAAGGGATATAGTGTTAAACTCTCTGATATCCATATCATGATGTCATGTTTCATCACCCCTGCCAACATTCCCGGGTTCAGTCCTCATACAGAACCAGCATTAAGGTGAAAGCTCTTTGTTTCATGTATGGAAATTCCCAGTGTGTTCTGTGGCGTTGCTTGCAGAACTTACAGTAGATGGAACACGTCCCACGGTGATGCGTCAGAGACTGAGGAACCATCTGGTAGTGAGATGAGAAGACTCACTGTTACATTGCCGCCGGTTCTCCTCACACAAGTACAATCATCATCACCACCACCACACTGGTGTGGACTTGTTGCACCACTGGAATGAGATCACTGGAGCACACATCATGCCAGGCCATTAATGCTGATGCCTCTGCATTGTTTCACCCACTTCCTCTCTCCCTGGGTCAAACCCTCCCAGCTCTTCCCTTCCAAAGCTTCCGCTCTGCACCGAAAAACAAGTCAAGCTGAACGTGGGCAGAAACCATGAGATAACTTTGCTCTCTGTGTCTGTGATCAGGGAAGTTCAGTTTCACGTAGCCTGGCCTCCCACCGCACACATGCAGAGAGGAGTACACTGCGGCCCTCTGTTGCACTGAAGGGACTCTTGTGGAAGGCGAGTCTCAGGGGGAGGAGGATGGAAAAATATGTGAGAAGGGCAGCTGACCTCCGGTGCCCTCTGTGAACTCCCCGTCTGACCCGATCCCACCGCAGAAAGGACGGCGGCAGCGCAGACCCGGCGTGCCGCAGATTGCGCTCACGTATCGAGCACTCAGCTTCCTGCACAGTACAGGAGCCGGGGCGAAAGATAAACGGAGAAAGAATGGAGGACGAGGACGGGGGTGGGCGAGGTGAAGATAAATGCACGTGTCTGCTGGGACTGCCAAACCTGCACGGACTTGATCAGCGCACAGAATGAAGTTTTTCTTTGCACCAACATGAAGGAGTGTGCGGAGAGACGGCGTGAGAGAGAGAGCGTGCGAGAGAGAGAGAGAGAGAGAGAGAGAGAGAGAGAGAGAGAGAGAGAGAGAGAGACAGGGAAAAAAAGAAAAGAAGAAGCAAAGAGTATGAGAAACACGTAAGGATAGAAAGAGAAAAAGATAAAGTGTGAAGAATGAAAGAGAGAGAGAAACAAATAATGAGAGCAAAAGAGAGAGGAAAAGAGAGAGCAGGATAAGGAGAGAGAGAGAGAGAGTTCTGAAGCAGCTCTGTCTGGGTGCAGTCTACTCTGTCATGTTCATAAATGGTACCATTGTGTGAGGAGAATGTTCTCCGATCCTCTCACATTACTGAGACCTGTTAGAATAAAACTTGTCCGTCTGTCTCACTCCACATTAAAGCAACGCTGATCACGCCAACTGTCTTCAGCTACAAGCCCGGCTCCGTTCACCTCCCTTCACCTCACAACCGTAACGAGACATGAATATGTACGCAGGAAGATTGCATGTTCTCCTCTCTGTTCTCCAGTGGGGCTGAATGTTTAGTGATGGGTTGTCGACCTGGCGGAGGTGTTTCCCCGTCTTTCTCCCCTTTTGAAAGCGGCAGAACGATGCAGTTAATAGATAAGATTTGAATCCCCCCCCCCACACATACACACACACACACACACACACACACACCCCCATCCCTATCAGATGAACAATGGTGATGGATGTTCACATTTTAATTTTGAGGTTTGGTGACTAACAGAGATGGAGAGAGGTAATTCTTCTGTGCAGGTGTTTAAGGTTGTGAGTCGGTAAACATGAAGAACCTGCAGACGTACTCTTACATTAGGAGGGTGTAGTGTTTCTTTAGCATGCTCAGGAGATAAAGACCACACATACAGCTCCACCGGATTCCTCACTGCACGGCCCTTTTTCCAGCGCAGCCATGTTTTTTTTTCTCATTAAGCCAAACGTTCCGCTGCTGGTGGGACGAGCTTTTTAGTGTGGTGGAGGTGACCGAGTTCATTTCTGCACACCGTTACTCCCTGAAAATGTGCTCCTGGTCTTAGGACGAGAAGCAACGTGCCGGCTCGACCGGAGGTGTCAATCTGCCAGGTTGCTTCTCCCCTCTCCCGTCCTCCCCCCACAGCCCCCCCCCCCCACCTAACTTCTTCCTTGTTATCCCGGAACTTGAGCCAGTGCCCCACGAAGCCAAGTCGAGAGACAACACGGGACACGGCAGCGCCCGAAAATAGTAGGTCAGCAAGAAAGAGGAGAAAGGCAGAAGAGGAGGAGGAAAAGGAGGAGAGAGAGAGAAAGAAAGAAAAAAGAACTGGTGGAATGTTCCACTTTGTAATGTTCTAGAAAGTTTGGTGCCAACAGGCAACAGGAAGAAAAAAACACACACACACACACACACACACACACACACACACACACACACACACACACACACAGCTCTGTAGAAGAAAAGACCTTCCCTCTGAAGGTCCACAAGATGTGTGTTCAAGTGACTTAGTAAAGAAAGAGACAAAACAAACACACAACCTCGCACTCAGACGCAGAACGGCCTGGAAGGACGAGAATGAGACACGGTCCCCCCCCCCGTTCTTTCTTTCTTTTCTCAGCCCGCTCCCCTCACCATAACTCACAAAAAATGCACTGTTCCACAGCTCAGTGACTCACGGCAATGGAATCAGCCCTCTGCTATGATCATCTGCATGGAGCAGGGGCTTTCCTCTCCAGCAGGAAAGGGAGCCGAGCAGACGACAGCACGGTCGCGTGAAAAAAAAACAAAAAAAAAAGAAATCAATTAAAAATCCCCTAAAAATACTGAGCCAGAAAAAGAAAAGGCAAGCCAAAAGCACAGAGAAGAAAAGGAGAGGGATGAAGGAGATAAGCTGTGGAGGCAGGAAAGTGGTTCCAGCATGCCTCGTTGAATTTTGGAGGAATCCTGCCGAACAGCGATCACCATGCAGTCCCATAGCTCCTGCTCGCTGCCTTTTCTCCCCGAGGGCTGAAGGAGGCGTCTACTTCGAACGGCACGTATGCTGAGCGGGATCTTATGTCGGCTGCAGCTGGGAGGAGCAGATCCAGCCTGCTGGAGCCTCTGCTTGTAGCTATACTGCTCCTTTAAATTAAGCGGCGGCGCGAGCCGCAAAGCTAATGGTGGTCGCTCGCAGAGCCGCCGACGTCTCGGGGGCAGCTCTCAGACCGGTTTTATTCCCAGATCTGCTGGGCTTTGTAGAAAGCATCCTCCTGTCTGTTATTAAGAACTCTTCCAGGCCAGGCCGACTCTGCACCCATCCATCATGGAGGCAGTCCGTGAGCGCGCATGCCTGCGTGTGTGTGTGTGTGTGTGTTCATATGGGCCACAGAAACATCAAAGCTCAGCCCGCTTCTCTCCCTCTCTTTCTCGAGGAGCTGCCACATCTGGGCTGCTTCTGAAGCCTCACAGATAACGTGGAAAGCCGGTGCTTGTGCACGGCAGCTGCTGATCTGCGAACAGCCACGTTTCTTCAGCGGCTCCGTGCCACATTTTTACTGACCCGCTTCAGCCGGTCGATTTCCTTAAAGAGGTGTGGTGCTCAACACATCCGACTTATTGTTGCGATGCAGAACTCATCGACGTGAACTGGAACGGCGCAGACGTTCTCTGCCACATCAGCAGGATCGTATTTACAGAGTGAAATGGGAGGGAGAAATCGATCGGACTCGAAAAAAAAACATGCTACGGTTCCAAATAGGGAGTTTTAATGTGGTTCCATGTGCACTAGAGTTCCTAAGGGCCTCTAAGTCCATATGAGGAACACCATATAGACCTGAGGCTGGAATCCGGCTCATCGCTGCCAGTCACTTCCCTGAGCACTGAATACAGTGTGATGCAACGCTGCTGATTTCACACAGACAGTCTGGCCATAATTATTACCCAGGAATGCCAAAGGGAAACGGGCAGTCCTCCCAGTGCCACCTACCCATCCATTGGGCCACCCAAAGTGAACTCAATGCCTAAAGCACTGCTTCACATAGAGCATCGCTGCACCGCTGAAACCTTTTCTTTAAACTGACAGGGCTCGAAGCCTGTTTGTTTTGGGGAACCATACAGCAAAAATTATTACAGTTCTTGGAACTTCATTAGTAAGCTCCTACTTTAGTGTAGGTCCTTTTTCCAGGACTCAGAGTGATGTCAGTGTGCAGGGATTGGTCCAAGCACAAACATCTGGATTACACAGACTTGATGTTCAAACAGTGGTATAAACATATAAAGTGCTTAAAGCTGAAATAGATTTTAAAACTTTTACCAACGTGACCAGTTTACGGAAGTAAATGCGTACAATGCTGTACTTATTGAGCGTGCATTATAGCGTCTCACTTTTTGGTATGGTCAGGGTTCCGGCTCTGTCAGCAAATAATCAGAGAGGCTAAACCGATCACTGACATCAAAAAAGCTGGCCTTTAGAGAACAGGACAAAGATCTGAAGTGTGAGAACGAGTGAGGAGGAATGAAGTGAGAAAGGTAAAATATGTAAACGCACAAGGTCAGGTGTCTTCATCGGAGTGCCAATCACTGTGATTTCTTGCTTCTAACCCGGCCTCCCTGCTTTCCAAGAAAGCCGAGGGGCGATTAGGTAATGCAGGCATGGACATTCCTGTCCACTGAAGGCATGTGAGCGAGACACAGCCAAGGCAGTCTCTAACAGACTGGGACAAATGTTTAGAAGGGCTGGTGTTTGCTGCAGAAACGACCAGGTCCTGGCTCACCAGGCAGCCTGGGAAAACATTTATCAGCAGGAGAAACGGCGAGCCAACACAAAAACAAACGAGGGACGTGCCGCGCGCGATATCGCCCGGGACACCTGGCCGTGATGGTACACAGGAACGCTGGAACATTAAACAAAACCTGGATCCGGACCTCGCCGGAATGGCCACTTTGCTAATTATTAACCTGAAAACCTGCTAAGAGCTGGATTTCTGGTAACGTCAGCAAACGCAGCCATCACTCCTCCACAACCCAAACTGCTTAGCGCTGCAGACTGTCTGATGGAGTTGGGTAACCGTTACAGACACACTCGGTTGAGTAAACACGAAAAAGCAGGTCACAGGGAGAGTGCACATGGGCGCATGGTGCGACCTGCCACCCCTCACTTGTTCAAGGTTTATTTGTTTATGGGGGAAAATAATGCAACGTTCTGTATCTGGAGTGGATTTGGGAAGCTTTTCTGTAGACAGAGGATGAATCCAGTTTAAACAGGTGTTCATACTGAGAGCTTCAAACCATCCATCAGCCTCGAAGGACAAAAGTTCAGCATGAACGATTCATACTCATGACGACCCAACTTTTTTACGACTGAGATAAACAATGTTGGGGCTGCTGCTTGACTTTGCTGTTACCGCGGTTGCTCTGGAGCTGGACGTTACTCAGAGTGTAAAAGAAACAGAGAATGGAAAGTTCCAGACGCCAACAATCATGTCACAGGATCGCTGATAACTGGCTGATAAGACATCTGCATGAAAGAGCAGGTGTTTCCATAACGAATTAAGTCTGTAAGCCCTTATTATTTACACAGGATCACCTTTAATGGGATTTCAGGTTCATCTTTAACACAAGTGACCAAAGACAAATCCCTCGCTCATCTAACAAAGTCCTACAGATGAGAATTGTGACACTGGATCATATTACACGCTGTCCAAAGCCGGAGTGTTTGTCGTTGGCAGCGTCCACGCCATGCATTCTGACACGTGAAGCACACGTCCAGCGGCTGCACAGCATCAGCACCCAAATGCTTGGTACTTAACCAAAAACCCTGTAGGTTATCACGTTGGTTCCCACAAAGCCATCAGGGCACTTTTTCATCATCATATCGTGCTTGAACCTGCAGTGCCACCCGAGCACCGGTATTATTATTATTATCATCATCATCATCATCATCAACCATCCTAAAGTTCTGCTTTTTTTAATTTGTACCATCTTGATCAGGGGTCTCAGCACGGGACACACGTCCTCATGGTCATTAAGTCACGACCCACTTTTTTTACAATGCAAACTAAATTTATAAATTTTTTAATAGCCTTCAAAAACACTTAAAACATACATATGCATTTACTTTTTTTAAGAAACTGAAAAACTCTTTTAAAATTTATTTTATATTCACATTTTAAATACAGTGGATTATATTTGTTTCGCCATCTCGCCTCTAAACATAAAAAAGTTTAAGGGTAACCGGCAACTAAATAGTGGTTACCATGGCAACGAAAACGCACTCTCATCTGACGCATGCCTCTCTGTTTCCTTCATTTCCTTTATTTTACAAGCTGTCTGTAATGCACCCTTCACAGCGACCCACTTTCGGGTCGTGACCCACCAGTTGAGAACCACTAAACTAGACTTTAATTAATTAAATATGCATGTTTAGTTTTTAATAATCAGTTTGTATGTTTAATGCATCAACTCTGTGATCAATGTTATCGGTTCTAGGCGTCGACCTTCCCTGTAAACCAACATGACCCAATTCTTGTGTGTTAGGAATGTTAAAAATTGCTGACCTGAAAATAAAGATCTCTACAAGTAACAACATGTACACCATCAGTATAAAAGTATTAGGACATCCACAGCATGGAGGTGTGTTTTCTGAAGATGCAGGTTTATAAAGCGCTGATGATGCACTCATTCAGTAAAGACGGACTTCG
This sequence comes from Corydoras sp. C115, assembly GCA_019802505.1. Classification (NCBI taxonomy): domain Eukaryota; kingdom Metazoa; phylum Chordata; class Actinopteri; order Siluriformes; family Callichthyidae; genus Corydoras; species Corydoras sp. C115. Next base: position 143,073 of record JAFMOC010000362.1, on the reverse strand, counting down.
TATCACCCCTGACCCTTAACAGGACCAATGAGTGAGTTGTTAAAACTCACTGCTTCATTAAACATTCTGAATACTTTGAAAGTTCAGCTAATTTTACATAATGTCAGGATAATACTGTGGGAATGTTTGTAAAAGACAGACCTTGGATGCACTGCAGCGTTCCGTCCTCCCTGCGGATGGTGAACGTCTCCCCAGGGTTCACCTGGACCAGGATCACCTGTGATCACAGCCTTCATTTAGACACCTGAGCAGCCCAGGGTGCAGAAAAGGGCAGGGATAGGACATTGCGCTTACCTGCTGTGAGGCATCTCCGTTAATCATGTGGTGCATCATGGGAACCTCGCCGTTCAGCAGCGGCGGGAGATCCAGCATCTGGTCCATCATCATCATGGTGACGTACATTCATGGAGCCTTCCACTGCGCAGGCTCTGTGGGACGAGCGATTAAAAGGCATTTAAATCCACCACCTATCACAGATCAAAAGGATGTGAACGCCCACGTCCTCTGTCCATTCACACTCAAACACAATGAGACCACGACACAAGGGTACGGAGGAAACGCTGAGGTCATTATTCTGTCATTCGGGTTTATTCAATGATGTCATCTGTATAAGAGTGAGGTCATCTGCTTATAAAGCTCTTATGGCATGACAAATTCTCCACCAGCCCAGGCAGTCGCCACGAGGAGGGGACGGATCCGCCGTCGTGCCGTCACGCCCCGCCGCTGGCTCGGAATTACAGATTAGGCAGAAAGAAAGAAGCAGGAGACAATTAGATGGATAAATTAATAAGGCGCTCTATAAACGTTCCCACCATGCTGAAGCAGACTCAGCAAGTTTCCTCCCCAAAGTGCAGACTGACTCCAGAGCTGAATTTATATACTGTCTGCTGGTGAGTCAGTTTCTCTTCCTGTAATTTAAAACACCTTGGATAGACTCTCTCTCTCTCTCTCTCGCTCTCTCTCTCTCTCCACGTGCAGAATGCTGAAGCATGCATACTGATCAGTTTAATAAGAAGGTGTTAGGTTTCTTTTTCCTGCAACAGGAACTACATTCCACCCAATGCCTCAAACTTACAAACGTATCAAACGAGAGGTTGGTGAGAAGTCCCCATCAGGACGCAGCAGCGATTCTAAACCTGTGGTCCCAGTTACGAGACTTTTTTTTTTTTTTTTTTTACTTTAAACGCCACAAAAGTCCAACTCTGTAGTGAACCTACCCGGTCCTGTCTGTCCTTATCAATTCACTTATCCACCACTAGGGAGTGCATACCTGCATAGTCACTATGCTGCATCTGATAAGAGACCGGGTAGATTACCTCTATAAAGTTAATGTTTCCATTTATTAATGATGTGTGCACCTCTAACCTGATTTCAAATGGTGGGATTTGGCATGTTCTCATAGATCGCAAAAAGTACAGATGTATTATAACAAAGTGTGGTATGTAAAGTTTTTAAAATGGAATCACGGCATAAAGCGTTTTCGGTGGACTGTCCGATCTCTCAGGTCCGATCATTAGTCATGGGAATGACGGGAGTCTCCCTGAACTCTGGGTAATAAATACTTTCCCACCACTGTAGCAACAATCAAGTCATAAAGACCCCGCTGAGACACACGGACAATCGAACCCTAAATCTTATTAATTTTATTTCGCCAGCAGCCGCCGTCCTGCGCACTCTGACCCAGCAGAGTTCCCGTACTAAACGGCATGACAGCACACCCTGCAATTACCTACAACTAAAATCATTAGCACACTGACTCCGTGCAGAGCCCCCGGGGGAACAGAAACTAGCACTCTCTCCCGCTCTCTTTTATGTTTGCCTCATTCTCGCCATTCCTCAGGAGGTCTGGTGCCTCCACCTTTGTGAAGCCGGGGGTGTGATTGCGGCCCAACACCCCAGGGAATGGGATCCAAGGAACTATACAAACATGGAGTGAGGGGAGGGCTAAGCAAACAGGCTAGACCCCCTTGCTTTTCGGGGGTCGTGTTGTTACTGCCACGTCACTGTGTTTGTTATGAGACAGAGGGTCTTTTCTGTAGAAGGACCACGGGGCTGTGTATCCTGAAATGGACACAGTGCTCCGATTTAGTGGAAGCACCAATAAAATAATAAAAAAAAAATATATTATGTGTGCTGAAGTATTGGAATATGTAAACATTACTCCTGCAGGAGCAATTATAACATCTCATTATAAGGTGATGTTCCTCCTGCAGCTGTTCACCTTTCTGGGAAGTCCTTATACAAGATTGTGGATTGCGTCAAGATTTTGGCAGCTCAGTGTTCAGGATGTTTGGCTATCAATCTGAAGGTTGCTGGTTCAAATCCCAGGTCCACCAACATTACCATTGTGGGTCCTTGAGCAAGGCCCTTAAACCCTCACTGCTCCAGGGATGCTGCATCAACCCCGTGTTCTGACCTTGACCATTAAGTTGGGATACTTTTAATTTTATTTGCAAATACAATAACGTTTGAGTACATCAATGCTGTACTCAAGTACAGAACATCATAACTCTGTTACTCTGCATGAATATTGAGGTATGTTCCTTAATCAATCAATTTTTCCACCGTGCAAAGGAACCGTTTGGTTTCCACGGCGAGCATCTGAAGAGACGGATTCACTCCGGAGCACAGGAAACGTAAATCACCCCGGGCCACAGAAAAAAAAAAAAAAAAACTTTTTCCATCTACAGTTACTCCAGATAGGACTGCCTTAAAAGCAGGTTTCGGAGGCAACTCCAACCAAACATATGTGGTGTGCCGTTTTCCCTTTCAGACTTTGTGAGGGAGCTTATAGAGAGTACCACGAAACATCAACCACAACTGAGGACCTGACCATGCACACGAGAAGGATCTGACTGCAGCGTAGCGATCCTGACCCAATGTGCATTATGCAAGAACATTAAACACACACAGTTAAAGTGGCAGCTGAGACGTCGTGATCAGGCCGCCGCCGTGCTCGCTCCTCTAAAAGACAGGTTTCATCTTTTAAATCTGTTTTCACGTCTGGCACTTTTACAGCCCCAGATGGGGAGTCGGTCTGGCACAGGCCCTATAATCCAGCTAATGATATGTAATAACAGAGGAAACCAGGGGGAAACCGAGAAACCATCCCTCTTTCCTCTCCTCCTCTCACTCCAGCCCCCTCCTCTTCCCATCACCCCTTTTCACCCCTTGCCTGGAAACTGTTCTTCCAACGAATGGATCTAAACACGCAGATATGGTCGTACAGTGATACACAGGCGTTCATGGAGCACAAGGCTTAAGTGTGTCCTACTTTTAGATTGCGTTTTTTTCCCCCGCCGGTGTAACTCAAGATCACCTCCAGACATTCAGCGTTTCCAACAGCTTCCAGCCTTCTCATGAGTCACGTCTGCGACTCCGATCAACATTTACTGCTAGGATGAAATCACGCGGTTAAAAATATCCCAGCAAACAGCCATCGTCTCCGTACCAGCCGTCACTGTTCCAACGACCGGCGCACTTTCTCTTAAACCCAGGTGCGATAAGACCACCGGTTCAGACGGGAAGCTGAAGAAACGTCACTGGGATGCCACGGCAGCGCCGCCATCTGAACCCTGATACCAGCTGATCAAAACCCTTGCAACCTTGAGCCCCTGTGAAGCCTCTCTCTAATTACACTGCAGTCTACGGAGCACTGAAATAAGGATTGTAGCCGAAATAGCAACAGCGATTTACACCCTCAAAACCTTTGACCGAGTGCTGCCCTCAAAAAGCCATTCTTCTAATCATTGGTTCTAACGATTAGTTACCTTGGCATCAGAAATGTGACAGTTGCAGCATTTCTGCTTTTCAGGTTTAAAATGCATTGATTTTGCGATGTTTACACCAATTGTCCACATGACCTTAGTCTTCAAGCTTCTAAAACTTTCACAAAAAAAAAAAGCTTTCAAACACACGGGAAACACGACAAGAACGCAAGGACACCTTGATCCAGTCTCATTGTTACTGTATCAGTGAGATGTTACCATCTGAGATACCACATCAGTGTACAAGTTACACTGCATGAACAAATGTATTGGGACACACCTCATATTTACTGATTCCAGGTGTCTAATCCCATTGCTACAGGTGTTTAAACACAATATAATTGTATGATAACAGTTTAGGGAAGGATCTTCTCTGTTCTAGCATGACTAAACCACGGGACTCTAAGAAAATCCAATGACTGACTATCCGACCTTTTTCATGGCGCCCTGTAGGTGGAAATGCAATCTGCAGAGGTCCAACTCCTTCAGGGCAGGGGGACCAACTTTTTCCCCTAAATGCTTCTGTAGCTAATACTGAAGGAATGTCAGACATCAACCTCGTTTTCCCGTCCAATGGAAAAAGTGAGCCATAAATTCTCCTTCTTATGGTCAGTGTCTCAGCAGAGCATAAATCACCATGATGGCGGGAAAGACCAATCGAAGACCAAGATGACGACGAAGAGGTTGGAGACAAAGATAGCAGATGCAGAAGAAAACACAAAGAAATGATGCACAAAGAAAATGCACAAAAACCAAAAAAAAGTAATAAAATAGATATAATACAGACAAGGAAAGGACAAAAAGAAGTGATGAGACAACAAATAAAAATAAATCAAAGACTGAAGACAACAAAAACGGAGCGAACTAAACAAATTAGAACAAGAAGACAGAAGATGACGAGGTAGAAGAATAATACGGTGAAGACAAAATAAAAATCCATCCATCCATTATCTTCCGCTTTATTCTATATTAGGGTCGCAGAGGGTTCCCCATGCCCATCCAGGGGAGAATGTTTCGGGCGCTGGGCAGATACACCCAGGACAGGGCGCCAATTGATCGCTGGGCAAACACTCACACAGACATACACACACTATATGGGGCAATTTGGAGAACTCAATTGACTTGATCTATGTTTTTGGACTGTGGGAGGAAACCGGAGGAAACCCACGCGGACACGGGAAGAACATGCAAACTCCACCCAGATGAGGATTCGAACCGGGAATCCCCAGCGCTGATAGGCGAACATGCTAATCACTAAGCCACCGTGCTGCCCGACAAAATGAAAATGAATTACAAAAATTATTTGTAAGATATGCAAGGTAACAAGTCTGTTATAGAACAGAAAAATTGAATGTGTGCCAAAAACATAAACCATACCTACTGTTAAGTATGGTGGAGGGTGTCTGATAAGGATGTTTAATTGGAAATGAATCAGGTAGAGTAATGGCGGCGGCAGTGACAGTTTTTGAAGGTTCCTTTGTTAACAAAGTTTAAATGAAACATGCACTTAAATAATAGACTGACCGGCACAGCAAGAGTACACCTCCTTATCAACTAAAACAAAGCTGATAGTTCTTTCATTGCTGCAATCTGAAATCTTTTAACGTAAATATTTTTTGTCGTGAGGACTAAAGTGATAATGTCCTATCCCAGTAGAGATAAGCTGCTTCATTCAGACTGCTGTCCTGTTACAGGACATGTCTTTAAGGTCTTATAAAACAACATTTAAGATTAACAGCTACTCATGTCTACGGTTTCGACCGCTAAAGAGACTGATGATGGACGAGAGGACGTGGCGCATAATAGTGCGTCTCGATCCTTTTGTCCTTACAGCGTAGATTCGGTTAACAGCGTTGGACGTCATCTCCTACTGCCTGGAAAATTAAAACAAAATGTTAAAAAGCACATCCCTGGCAGCGACGCACAGCGCTGCTGCCGAACTAGAAATGAGTCTCTGGTGTGTGTTTTGGATGCAATACAAAAGGTGCTGCATATCCCGACACACTTTTGTTTTAGATATCCAAATCAGCCTGTTTACACATCTGAAAAACATCACTTTAAGACTTTTATGGTTGCCGTTTCTTAATGGTGGATGATGTGTCCAGAGACAACGGATGATAAACATGATGTCTGGGAAAACAACTGTACTGATGGATATAACGAGCCATGACACATTAAATACTAATTATGACTGGATTCTGAGCAAAAGAAGAGGTCATTTAACCTCAATCCTTTTTTTTTTTTTAACATTTGAAATCCCAGCTTCGTTGTGAACACTGTAAATAAGGATACTTGAGGAATGCTTTTACACATCGGACAACAGATGTTCTGCGTTATCACACTTTCAACCACTCTCAATGAACAAAAGAAGATTCTTCCATTTATATTCAGCAATAAACACATTTGAGGAATATGGTCTGACAAATTACATACATAACGAACAAAGAACTGTTCGTTACATAACTGCAAAAAACCTGTTGCAAGTAGTGGATCCAGATTTTTGGACTGCGTTATACATTCATCATATCCGGCACACATGTTCCCCGTCTCTTAGAGCCCAGCACAAACATCTGGACTCATCCCAGCCGGGTTTTAATGTGAGGGCTTAACTGACCCACTTAAGTTGGGTACAGTTCCATGACATTCTTTTCGACAACATGGCAGCTGTATCCCACCCAGATGAATGTAGACATGACCCTTTTCACTCGTGTACTGTAAGATGATGTTGTGCACAGCGGTAGCCATGGCTTCATATGGAGGGGGGGGGGGGGATCAGGCAGAAGAGGGGACACGAGGATTCCCAGGATGGAGCTTCCGAATTGCACAACCCACCCGAAGAAATATGATCCCGTCTCAAAGTGCAAAAAAATGGCACATAACCAGCGAGAGCATCTAAACCGAGTCGAGCTGTTATTCCCGTAACTGAGTCACAGTCTCCAAACAAGAGTCGATCAGAATCAGGCTGGAAACAAATTCTCTCCCCTGGGCATTATTAAAAATAAAAAAAATAATAAATGAAAAAGGGAAACAGCAGGTGAAAAGCTCAGGACTGACTGCTCCAAACCACGACTAGCTTTATTAATAAACAAAACCAGGTTGAATTTACTCACAGCTTTTGCTTCAGAGACCATTACTCTTAATAAGGCCACAGATGATGGGAACTTCCGTGACGGGGCTAAGGAACTCCACTGAGAGGTCAAAAACACCTCGGCCAAGCGACACGTCTACAAGCTGAAAGGCACACAGAAGCCCCTTCCGAGCTCTCCCTCTTTCCCTGTTAAAGGTCAACAAGTCAAATTCCTCATCCTCATCCGGGCCTCAGCTACATTTTACACATCAGTAAACCAGACTGATGTGAATGTGCACCAGGTCTCAACAGTGGTTTTTCAGTAAAGACGAAGGAATTGAAACTGCACACCCCGCTCCTATAGATAGAGGTCTCACACTTTGCATAACAGCTGGAATCATCGGCCAAAACACCACCAGCACATCAACACCACGTCACGGAGGATTTAATAAAGACTACAGTTACCAATGTAATGAGGACAGACCTCAATGAATCAAGTCACTACAATTATCTGATTGTTGACTGGTTCCAAAAACATACCAGTGTGCTCTCCTTCCTCCCCTGGCCTTCACAGGCCCTAGATCTTAATCCTATAGAGCATCGCCGGGACAAGACAGAACAGGTTGTTCAGAGCATGTCTGTACCTCAATCTAATTTGCAGCAACTGTGAGAAGGCATCCCGTTGACAAGGACCAATATTCCTGCACAATCATTTCAACACCTTGTGGAATCATGATGGATTTGCTGCAGCTGGAAAGGTCACAGGAGGAGGTCCACATACTGTTAGATAGGTGCCTCTAATAAAGTGACCATTCAGTCCGCTTCTCACTTAATGCACACACTAATTTTTCAGAACCCTATATGCCAAAAGAGCTACTGTGAGGATTCACACACTAGGTGCTTTCAGACCCAACAGTTCTGGAAACTTATCTGAAATTGACTGGCCGCTGGGTTAACCAGCCTTCAGCTGAACATCGGTGTATTGTAATTACTTCACACTTTTCTTAATTACAACTGAATAAAAATATCCTTCACGTTTTCGTCCTCAGTACCTCATCTTCGTGCACGCTTGGAATTCAGAAACCCGTTTTGTAAAAGCATGCTTCCTTGGCCAATATATTCCACATAAGAAATTCTGAATAATTCTAAAGAAGCTGAATAAAATTATATTGAATTAAATACAAGAGGCCTGATGGAGAAGATTCTGGGTTAAGTTCCTGAGCAGGGAGACGCGTTCCATTCTGTCTGTGAGTTCTCCCCAAGTTGACATGGGTTTCCTTTGGGACCTCGGTTTCTTCCTGCAGTTTAAAGATGAGCAGACTGAAGATGGTGTGAATGTGCATCAGCGTCAGTGTGGTTATGGACCGATAACCTCTGCAGGGTGTTCGAGATGTACGAGGATGTAACATCACTACAGACAGGTAATATGTTCTTTTAAGCATCATTACAACAGGAGCAATGTGCACTGGTCCCATTAGGACTTTAGACCTGGACCACATCTGGCGCTTTGGCCGTCTTTATCCAACTATGGTGAGGTCAGTGGGATGTTATTAATGAAAATGCAGATAAGTGTATCAAATATTGTTATTTACAATTGATTCCTTAACCACACACAGCTAAAGTAAAAAAAAAAAAAAATAGAAGTCATCTTCAAAATAAACGTAATGCAGTTGTATTGCGCATGTTAATTTGGATATACGTTTAGCCTCGACTACAGTCATGATTTCTAATGTCTAATCTGATGGAGAAGTTTTGAATTCATTCAGCGGGGTCATGGCAAATCAACCAGTATATGAGCCAACCAACCTTCCCCTTGACTCTGTAAAGAAACAGCTTTGTTACTGTTATAACTATTATATTACTATTATAATCATTTATACGCAGAGCCATTTAAAAGTCAACGGTATCATAAATCCTACAGGGTGTAAATACCGCAGTGTCAGAGTTTTTACATAACTTTTGCTACCCCACCACAGAATTGCGCAACTATTTCTAAAGAAAGATGAGTGAATTCAACGTTAGTGAAGAATTTCGTCATTCCAAGTACAATGAATATAAATAAAACCTTTATTTAGTCGTCTTTTCTTATTAATGTGGGGGCTTAGCTGCAGCTCATGTGAACGAGTAAGAATTACAGATTATTACAACAGCTCATCCTGTGGGACGCTCCAAAATCAAACTGCTTACCCATAATCCTGAGCTGTAATTCAAGCCCTGATCAAACTGCAGTACCTCTCTGCCCTGCTGCTTTAAACACCGAGCAGGAGCACGGAAGGATCAAAGGTGTACATCATATAATCATACTGTAAATAACTCTGCCATGTTCTTCAAACTCCAGACTATGCAAACGGTTTGGGAATACCGTGAAATCCAAAATAAAGTCACCTGATATCACCTACGCAAGTGGAGAACTTTATTGTAATTGATAATGAGCAGGATTTTAGAGTAAAGATCATACTTGGTGGTCAAAGATTTTATTGACAGCTGCAACTTTTTAAGTGCGCTGAATGAGTTTAGCAGTTCAAAAGACTTTTAAATCCACATTTCAACATGGTGCGGCAAAAGCAACATTGAATTCACTGCACATCCCATTGATTTCTTAATAAATAAGAACAATACACACTAATACCACAAATAGAGAGCGCAGTTCAGTTAGGTCACAGTCCAAAACTCATTGTCCCTGTCTAAATCCTCTGCAAATGTACCATGCTGTTTTCATAAGATTTTATTGAATCCATTTAAAGTCACAAAGTGTGCCCTCTGGGCTTCTGGCACTCATAGAGGCTTGGCACAAATTATACAGCGATGTAGGGCACAACGGCTGATGCCTATAAGCTCTCGGGAACTAATGGAGGCAGCAGGATGCAACACCTGACCTTCACATCCTGTCTTCAATGCCGACCTTAAGTTATTAAATATAAAGCTTTTTCCAGAAAAGCTCACATTTCTCTACGGGGTCGGGAATATGCAGACTGCACAGGGGAGTGGGGATCTAAAAAGGTGATCCAAACTTGGTTCTGCAGGATACACCAATAAAACTAAGACGAGGATCCGGAACAATCTACCCAGCATCGTGCAAAGACACTCTGCCCTTATCTGTGAGAGGTTGCAAAGTTAAACAACGTGGTGAAAACGTGGCAAACCACAAAATCCAATCCACTGTTATAAATAGCACGCCGGGGTTCAACCCAATGAGTAGTGTGAGATATCAGATCGGCAGGACAGAAGAGCCACAGGCATCGCATTCTTTAAGCCGAGGGCCTGAGGCGTTGTGGGGCAGGGAAGGAATGGGGATTGGGGTGGAATGAGTGCACAGTGCAAATACACACAGTAGGCTGGGGCTAATGCACCAAACCAACCCACAGTCTCTCCAGGATCAATGAAAGTCTACAGGCATAAAGTGAACAAAAGGTACAGCGGTAATCTGGGCTGGACAACTTTATTTTTTATTATGGCAACATTTCAATTAAAGATTTACACTCTGTCATGCAGTGGTAATGTTGGACTTCAGTGATAAACAGTGAATAAAACAAACAGGTGGTGAGATTTGTGGCGTTTTTGGTTCACATTTAATACTCTTTTCTCATAAAAACAACATAATCCTGTGATCATTTTCTGCACCAGGACTTTAAAAAGAACTTGTGGCTCAGATAGACTTCTCACGCAGTTTGCAAATAAATTAAGAAGTGGTGAGGATGCCTAAAAGCCTATATTGGACCATTTTAGTCTCTCACAAATCCACCACTGATGTCTCCATTAGAAAGCATAAGGAATTTATGGCGTTCAACCAGACACGTCAAGACCTGATGATCGGCCTCATCACAGCGCCATTAAAAAAAAGCGAGGGCAAAACTTTAGGGACCCTACAAAGTGAGACTGCACAGCCTCATTTCCATTCGCTCTGGAATGCCGCGTGACGTCATGTATTTGGGCTCGGATTTCTTCTCCAGATTTTAGCGCTTGGGGGGGAAAAAGTAGTTTCAAACAATAAATAATCAACCACGTGTCTGATCGATAATTGTTTCTTTACGACATCTGTATGCTCTCCAGGGGAAGGTTGTGGAGAAACCATCAGCCTTTGTGGGCAACGTCAGACAAATCAATACGATCCGAAAATCAGCAAACACTGGATAATCGATCGGATCGGGTCTTTACGGTATTTAAACACGCAGGTGATTTTAAACCTGAATCCAGATATGAATCGATCTAGAGATCTGGGATTGTTGGCGTCACGCCATCGTTGGCTGCCCTCCCGCTGCTTTGCTTTGACGTGTCACTTGCACGAAAAAAAAGCGAAAGATTTTTTTAAATTGTTTTAACATTTCGTTTCCCAGATCATCGTCTGATGGAGAAGTAATTACCGTAATCACGCGACAACGAGGTCCGGCGGCTCGGAATTCCAGAGCTTTCTAACGGTCAAAAACTCGCCTCAGGAAAGTCGTTGGGGTTTTTTTGGGACAAAAGAAAAAGCGTTTCGTTTTTTGGTAAAAAACACGTCATGAATCGCTCACGATCGACCGACGGCTAGACGACACACGGACACGAAGCCCAACTTGAGGAAAAAAAAGTTTAATGGCTAATAAAAAAACAGCCTAAAAAGTCGCAGACGCCACAGACGGATCGAGAGCGAACCCACCTCAGAAGGAAAGCGAGCTAAAGGCGCTGTAACGGACCGCGGTGCAGAACCGCTGGGTTCGGTTCCACGGCGGGGGCTGACTTCCTTCTCTCCAGACGCCGGCGTCTTCTCTACACTTTCCTCCGCGGCGTTCTAACTTCAGCCCAAAGCCCCGCGCCGTTCCCAACCTTCCCCAAAAGCACCAACAGCCCCCGAGCGGCAAAGAGAGGACGGTCCACTTACTTTCAGCTTCAACAAATCCAGCTAATCCGCGTTTTAGTCCTCCGTGCTTCCAATTCAAATCATTCCGATCCCCGAGCCGCTCCGTCCTCTGAGCACCGGAGTCCGGGATTCCGCCATGTCAATTATGTGGCAGCGCGCGTGGGGGGAGCGCGAGGGCCCGCGGGTACCGTAACACCGCGACTAGCTGCGAGCACTGGAAAAAAAACATTCAGCTTACCGTAAACACCCGCAAGAGGGATGAAAAAACCCGGGGAGTTGATTATAGTTTGATTATACTGTGAGTGCGTCGCAAAATGTGATGAAAAGAAACGACGGGGAATGAAGTGAAAATAAGTACAATTTATAAATTGTAATAGTCTCCGTTGTTGTTGTATTGTATTATTTTGTTATATTTTACATAACTGTGTATATTAACTTTTTATACATATACTTGTTTTATTTTTTATTATACATTTACATTTGCATTATTTATATTTGGTCATTTCTTGGACGCTTTTATCCAAAGCGACTTACAGGGTGAGCACAGGGTTAATCACAACATCCCTGGAGCAATGAGGGTTAAGGGCCTTGCTCAAGGACCCACATTGGTAACTTCAGGGGACCTGGGATTTGAACAGACAACCTTCAGATTGATAGTCCAACGCCCTTACCACTGATACCACTCAATATACTTATTTTATTTTTTATTATACTTTTATATACACAGCAGCACGGTAGCTTAGTGGGTTAGCACATTCTCCTCTCAGCGCTGGGTATCCAGGTTCAAGTCTGGGTGTTTTGAATTTTCATGTCCTTCCAAGGTAAATTGAATGCTCTAAATTTCCCCATATGATATGTTGTGTATACTTTGTGTGAGTTAGTGTGCCCAGCAATAGTTTGATGCGCTGTCCAGGGTGTATCTGCCCACCACTCAAAACCAGCATGGGGAACGCCCCCCCATATATATATTTACATTTGGTCATTTATTGGACGCTTTTATCCAAAGCGACTTACAAGGTGAGTACAGGGTTAATCACAACATCCCTGGAGTAATGAGGGTTGAGGGTCTTGCTCAAGGACCCACATTGGTAACTTCAGTGGACCTGGGATTTGAACCCCCAACCTTCAGATTGATAGCCCAACATTCTAACCACTGAGCTACCACGCCCTATATATATATATATATATATATATATATATATATATATATATATATATATATATATATATATATATATACGCCATATATTTATTTATATGTATGTGTGTGTTTGTGTTTAAATTTCTCACTCACTGTCTCTTTACTACTGCCACTGCTAATAATCCATGTAAAAAATAAGCCAAATAAACACAAATCAAGAAAAAATGTACATGAAACAAATAGAATTGTCTGCAAATATACTGAGTACATTTATTTTGTTAAGATTTTTAAAGATTTTTTGTATTTTGTTTTGTTAAGTTTGTCATCTCATTCATCACTGCTGCACTGAGAATCATACACCAACCGAAGTATCACTCCACCAGGAGGAAAGATCAGACGATGAAGAACCCAAACTGTGCAGCAAAACATGACCTACTGTCTCTGATTCTACATCTAGAGTGGATATAAGTAATTGAGTTTAAACTGCAGCAGCACAACGAAGACTCACACAACTGCACCATCATGTCAGTGTGACTGCAGTACTGAGAATCATCCACCACCCTAATAACACCTGCTCTGTCCATGGTGCTGATCACCAGAGAACAGAGTAACGAACCTTTTTTAAATTACCTAGGGACCGTACTCTGCCAAAATTGTATTAAAAAAAATGTTTATATATAACTGCTTAGGTTTAATTTACAGCAAAAAAAACACTTTAAGAAAAAGACCTCAGTGCTGAACATGAACCCTGTCATTAAAATGAGTTACAGCATCATTAAAAAATCTGAAAATCTTCTCTTTGTTCGTTTGGCTGTTGAAGTGAAGATTGAAGTCACATATACACACACACACACACACACACACTACAAGCCTCCAGTCAGAAATGAACAAAACAGAAGGAAGTTCAGAGCATCATGTGGCTTTGTTTTAATTGAATTGTATTTTATACTGGGGGGGGGGGGGGGGGAACAGCCTGTGGGGGCGGAGCAGCCTGGGCCGTGACACCGTCTCTTGTCATGCATTCCATAAATTTTTAGGCATAAAAATCAGTTTAACCACTGAAACCCCTGAGAGTTAAATCTGAAAGAAAACGGCTTTGCTGTTATGAAGTGCAGAAGGATACAGATAACCAAAGAAACCAAGAGAGAGACAAAACAAGAGGCAGAGATGAGCGTAAACAACCCAACCTTCCTCACACAGCTCGTTGCTCAACATTTTGAGTGAATCTTAATGCTGGGATTGTGTTACGGAGAGCTTTGTTCGGTCCTGTAACAGATGTTTGGCTCTATAGGATCCTGTTTTCATTTTTTTTTTTTTTTTTTTTTTTTTACCAAAATCAACCAGAAAAAAGGAAACTGAAATACGAATCTTGAATGGTCCTACTTACAAACCTCTGGTGAGAAAATAAGCACAAAAATGAACCTGAGATCTAAACCTGAACCACCATTCGCTCATGACTGATCACTGCTGATGTGAAAAAACAGAGCAGTGAACCTCACATGATCTTCTGAATAAATTCATTATCTTCCGCTTTATCCTCTATTAGGGTCGCGGTGGGGTTCCCCATGCCCATCCAGGGGAGAATGTTTCGGGCGCTGGGCAGATACACCCAGGACAGGGCTCCAATCCATCGCTGGGCACACACTCACTCACACAGACACACTCTATATGGGGCAATTTGGAGAATTCTATTGACTTGATCCATATTTTTGGACTGGAAACCGGAGAACCCGGAGGAAACCCACACGGACACAGGGAGAAAATGGAAACTGCACCCAGATGGGAATTCGAACCGGGAATTCCTAGCGCTGAGAGGCGAACATGCTAAGCCACTGTGCCGCCCCTGAATAAATCAAAAGATAAAATCAATGATTTAAAAAAGTCTAACATCTGTCTAATCATCATTTTTTAAAAGTATGTAACACAACCCTCCTGGTTCAATCAGACAGGTGTATTAAAGGTTCTGTTCTGTTCCTGAGTAAGGTCCATAAAGACCAAGTGAGGATAAAGGTCTTTGGCTGGATGAGTTTGGTTTGGAAGAATGCACACAGAGCTCTGATCTGAATCTAATCCAACACCTGAACCTGGTCCTTTCATCCAACGTCAGTGTATGTGGAATATTCCCCCCGTTTTTGCAGGAGAGCATCAGTTAGATTGGACCCTCCAAAATCTTATAAAAAGCCTTTTCAGAAGAAAGCAAGGAGGCTTGTTGTGGTTGGCATGTTCTCCTCTCAGCTCTGGAGATTCAGGTTCGATTCAGGGTTTTTTAAAGAATCTAAATCAGTGTTGTATTTTTTCATAAAGTCAGAATTCTGCAGCGACGTCGTTCTGTGAAAGTTAAGAGTTTTTTAATAAACCAACTCATTCAGAAGAAAGACTGCAGCTACAAACGCAGACAAGACCGCTCACGTCCTTTACCTTCCAGGCTTGGAAAACCTTTCCCCTCCACACACACACACACACACACACACTCACTCACACACTCTCACACACATACACACACACACTCACTCACACTCACACACATACACACACACACTCACACACTCACACTCACACACTCACACACATACACTCACACACACAGATACACTCACACACATACACTCACTCAGACACACACACACTCACACACACACTCATACACTCACACACACATACACACACTCACACAGACACACACACACATACACTCACACACTCACTCACACACATACACTCACACACACACTCACTCACACTCACATACACTCACTCAGACACACACACATACACTCACTCACACATACACTCACTCAGACACACACACATACACTCCCTCACACACACACTCCCTCACACACACACTCCCTCACACACACACTGGGAGTTTTGTGGTGTCTGCCCTACTTTCCGTGCAGCTGCATCTGGGCGTCATGTCTACACAGATGCGCGCGCGGCCACTTTTAAGGAGGAAAGCAAACCTCAAATCCACGCGCGTCCCGACGCTCCCCTCCTCATCATCTAAAATCACAGACACACACACACACAGACACGATCCAGAAAACCCACCGACTGCACATCAGAAAAAAGAAACTCATTTCACAACTCAAATCCAGGACGAGAAAATTAGCGCACGTGGGCAGCGACGTCATTAGAAACGGAGATGATTATCTGATGTCATGTATAATCTGATGATTAAACATATAATCTGTATATTAAATGTTAGAGAATGTAAGATAAGCTGCACTTCCTCTCCTCGTGTTTATGGTTCTCACTCCGTCAGTTCCAGCTGTGAACGCTCAACTTATCGGTTCAGTAATGGCATGCAGCAGCGACACCTAGTGGACCGTGCGTGAATGGAAGGGTGACATTCACTTTCACGTTAAGAGAAATGGATTTCGGGGAATCAAAATCTGCCACGTTTACAGAATCAGCCATATGAAATGTTAACTTATATTATGGATCCTAACGAGATTTGCTATCTAGTTTCATTCCAAAAAGTTTATTAAAATACATCAGGTCTGAAAAATGAAAAAAGAGTTTCGCATGAAAAACTGGTGCAGTGGTGGAGGTCTGAACCAACAAAACAAAACAGAATCAAAACAGTGCAGTTGTACTGTAAAAATGTGTGTGTGTGTGTGTGTGTGTGTGTGTTGCAAACCAAACAAACTGAGTAAACTGACCTCACACAGGCCAGGCAGAGACAGCTATAGAGCGGGATTAATCCATTAATCAGGGATTAATACAGATCCTCTTCAGTCCAACTTCAGTGTCTGACTTTCCAGATGCTCTTTTGGATCAAGAATTTCTTCAGATGGCTCCAAAATCTTGCAGAAAGCCACCCCAGAGAAGTGGAACTGCAAAAGGGAACCCGTTCAGATTGTGACGTCACAAAAGCTCCTGTAGGTGTAATGTGTGTCACAATACTTTGTCTGTATGAAATACAAATCACTTTTATCTCTGGTTGTTAATCCACTGGTGTTGCCAGATGAGTGCTTTTTAAATTCTATTTTAAAGGTACAATATGTAAGAGGGTGTTTACAAGGAAAATGTCACCTTTTTCCTTAACTCATAATCCTGACAGTGAGTTGACTGAGCTGCACTCTTCTCCCCAGACACCTTATTCCAGCAGTGCACCGTTGGGTGGAGGATCGGCCGACGGGTGGAATGAATGTACCGCTGACAAATCTGCAGCAATTATGTGCAGCAGTCATGTCAACAGGACTTTAATGCCTCAGGAATTTTTCCACTAACCTGTTGAACCTGAGAAGTCTTGTTCCAAAAGTGCATTTTTCTTCATTCTGTCATTAGGGAATTTAGTCTTGGTTTAAATTTGCATCATGACCTCCATCTGCAGAGCACACTGCACCACCCCGAGGACCACAGTGCTGCCTTTAATCAACACCTCACTTACAGTTACACAGATTTATTTACAGAAGAGCAACCGCTCACAGAAGCACCACAGTGAGTCAATAAAATTTATTTTAATAATCAGATTAACACAACATCATTAAAAGTATTAAGACTAACCTTTTAATCACTGTGTGTTAAATCCTATTTCCACATGTGAATCAAATCGAGTCACCTGGCCATGTATTTTAAACATCTGTATACGTACTAGGGCAGCACGGTGGCTTAGTGGTTAGCACGTTCTGCTCTTAGCACTAGGGATTCCCGGTTCGAATCCCCATCTGGGTGGAGTTTCCATGTTCTCCCCGTGTCTGCGTGGGTTTCCTCCGGGTTCTCCGGTTTCCTCCCACAGTCCAAAAACATGGATCAAGTCAATTGAGTTCTCCAAATTGGCCCATAAAGAGTGTGTATGCATGCGTGTCTGTGTGGGTGAGTGTGTGCCCAGCGATAGATTGGCGCCCTGTCCTGGGTGTATCTGCCCAGCGCCCGAAACGTTCTCCCCTGGATGGGCATGGGGAACCCCACCGCGACCCTAGTGTGGGATAAAGCAGAAGATAATGAATGAATGAATGTATATGTACTATTTTGTGTAAACAACTTGGGGAAGACCCCTTTTTGTTTCAGGAGGACTGTATCCCAGTACACATAGTAGCATCCATTATAACATGTTTGAGTAAGCTTTAAGTGGAAGAACTTCACTAATCCGAAATTAATACAGAGACTATGGGCCAAGTCCTCACACCCAACATCAGTGTCTGACCTCGCAGACGCACATCTGGAGAAACAGACGAAAAATCCGACAAACACGCACCAATTATGTACAATGCACTCTATAAAGTTACTGCTGAGTTAAAAAAAAAAAAGAGAAAAAAAGTGTCCTTGAGTTCCTGTAAGTGTAGTGTTGATTAATCGCATTTATTATTTTTCATACTTGCAGTTTTTATTATTATCTGCAATATTTGTATTATTGTGTTATTACAGTATTATTATTATTATTATTATTCCATCCATCCATTATCTTCTGCTTTATGCTCTAATAGGGTCGTGGGGGGGTGGTCCCCATGACAGGACGCCAATCTATTGCTGGGCACACAAACACACTCTATATGGGGCAATTTGGAGAATTCAATTGACCTTGATCCATGTTTCTGGACTGTGGGAGGAAATCGGAGAATCCGGAGGAAACTCACGCGGACACGGGGAGAACATGCAAACTCCACCCAGATTGGGATTCGAACCGGGAATCCCTAGCGCTGAGAGGAGAACATACCAACCACTAAGCCACCGTGCCGCTCTTATTATTATTTTATTATTATTATTGTGTTTTTGCTACCTGCTGTTAAATTTCCTCGGGGATAAATAAAGTATTCTATTCATCTATTGAGTTCTTTTAAATAGTAAAGCTGAATTCTTTTGACTTAAGTTGTTTTAGTATTTTGAATATAATAACAATAATATCAATAACAACAACAACAACAACAGAAGGCAAAAAAGAAAACCAAAAACACAGACTGATGGTTTTCAGCATAAAATAATAACACTGTATTTTTCCCCGCAGATCAGGACTTTTATTCTAAAGGGCTGTTATAGTTTAAAAGTCCCTGTCAGATGTTGAGTAACAGTCATTAGGGCAGTGAGCATTAGAGAGAGAGAGAGAGAGAGAATGAAGCTCTTTTTAAACGCTGTGTGTGTGAGTGTGAGTGTGTGAGAGTGAGTGTGAGTGTGAGAGTGAGTGTGTGAGTGTGAGAGTGTGTGTGTGTGTGTAGCAGGATGCGGGTCGTGTTGTGTGCGGTGGCCCTGGCGGCTGCGGCCGCGTCTTATTACGTGTACCGCCCTCTGCCCGCCGCGGTGGCCGAACCCTGGAAGCTGATGCTGCTGGACGCCGTGTTCCGAACCATGATGCACGCGGTAAGCTTCACCCACACCGCTTCCACACACTGCACCTACACTCTGCACCCCCACACCGCACCCACACACTGCCCTCACACTGCACCCTCACACCGCTCCCATACACTACACCCCCACACTGCACCCACTCACTGCACCCACACAGTGCCCTCACACTGCACCCCCACACCGCACCCACACACTGCCCTCACACTGCACCCTCACACCGCTCCCATACACTACACCCCCACACTGCACCCACTCACTGCACCCACACCGCTTCCACACACTGCACCCACACACCGCACCCACTCACTGCACCCACTCACAAACTGCACCCCCACACACTGCACACAAACTGCACCCACACACACTGCACCCACACACCGCACCCACTCACACTGCACCCCCACACACTGCACCCACACACTGCACCCCCACACTGCACCCCCACACTTCACCCACACACTGCCCTCACACACTGCACCCACACACTGCCCTCACACACTGCCCTCACACACTGCCCTCACACACTGCACCCCCACACACTGCACCCCCACCGCACCCACACACTGCACCCCCACACTGCACCCCCACACCGCACCCACACAGCACACACACACTGCACCCCCACACACTGCACCCACACTGCACACAAACTGCACCCCCACACTGCACCCACACACCGCTCCCACACCCTGCACCCATACGCTGCACCCACACCGCACCCACACACACTGCACCCACTCAATGCACCCACACGCTACACCCACACCGCACCCACACACTGCACCCACACACTGCATCCGCTGCACCCACACACTGCACCCACACACTGCACCCGCTGCACCCACACAGCACCCACATGCTGCACCCACACGCTGCACCCACACTGCTCTGTCATCTGTTACATTGTAACAACAGAGCGCTTCCACAGGACGAGGCGGCCTCATTGATCCTGACTCTCTCTCCCTCATTCACTCCCTCACTCTCTCTCTCTAAAGTTCTCTATCTTCTCTTCCACAAAGCCGAGAACCTTCAGCTGATCAGAGATGAACTGTATCTATCAGCTAAACACTTCTGTTACTTTGATCTCATCTGTAATGTTGATACACAAATGAACCTATTAATCTGGACCAATTAACCTCTGATGAATCAAATGCAGATTATAAAGATGTTTTAAATAATTAATAAGATCTAAAATGGAAATGAAACTGATAATGAAGAGATTAAATGCAGTGATTTGCGTGAGAATAGAATCTGATGATAATCATTATATATTCTCAATCTGAGGTCACAAACATGGGGCTGTGGACCCGTGACTGGATCAAACCGGTTCTTAATGAAGCCCTAATACAAGACATGAGAGGAACATAAACAATTCCACACTTATCTTAAAGGGATTCAGACTCAGCTTCAGTGAACACTGCGCAGGCGGCCTGAGATTAAGAGTTTAGTTCTGAACTCTGTATTCTGAAATCCGGTTAATTACACTGAAGGCTTTAGATGCATTAGTCGTCCTAAAAGGTCCCGAGGTCCCGTGCAGGGAGGGAACTGGTGCCCCACTGAGTCACGCTGTTTAATCTGGCTCTGCATACACTGTTCCTGTGATGACTTATCTGCTGCCTCTTATCTCCTGCAGAGTTAAGTGCTGAAGGCATGAAGCGTTTACTCCACTGCTGTCATTTCCCGCTTGATTTGGTATCTCTGGATTTATCTGAGCTGTAAATGTTACTTTCACTCAGAATGCTGCTCTGATCAGGTTACAGCGGCTATCGAAACCCGCAGTGTCTTATTATTAACCTTTGAATGGCACTGGTCAATATTTTGAAGAATACAGTTTGAAATGTTTATATGCTTTTATAATAGAAGTTATTTTCTCTGCCCAGTTGTGAGATCAGTTAATCCAGGCTTAATCCATCTGAAATGCAATACAAACTGCATTTCCCAGCTCTACTCAGAATAAAGGGAGCTATAAAACACACTTTTTCATGATTATTCATTCATTCATTATCTCCCGCTTTTATCCTCTATTAGGATCGCGGTGGGGTTCCCCATGCTCATCCAGGGGAGAACGTCTCAGGCGCTGGGCAGATACACCCAGGACAGGGCGCCAATCCATCACTGGGCACACACTCATTCACACACACACTCTATATGGGGCAATTTTGAGAATTCAATTGACTTGATCCATGTTTTTGGACTGTGGGAGGAAACCGGAGAACCCGGAGGAAACCCTCGCAGACATGGGGAGGACATGGAAACTCCACCCAGATGGGGATTCGAACCGGGAATCCCTAGTGCTGAGAGGAGAACATGCTAACCACTAAGCCACCGTGCCGCCCACTTTTCATGACTATAAAGTTAAATATGGTTCTGGAAAGTTTCTGCATGTAAAATTAAAAAGTCAACAATCGGCAGACGAACAAGTAGGATGTGTTTTTAAATTCACACAGCTTCCAACTACAACAAAACTACAACAGCAAACACAAAACAGCCTGATGTTCATCTTTATACGGAGTTGATCTGTGTAAATGCATTTGTGTTCCACTAGAGGGCGTAGCTTTCCCTGAAGAACACTTTCTTACTTCTGTGAAATAAAAGTCTATCAAATATCAAATAAAGATGTATTTTCATTAATACATAAGATGTATTTTCATAAAGATGAGATGTTTATCAGTCTGATCACGATTCTTTTCGCAGGCTAAATTGGTGCATGATCTCGGACTGAGTAACGAAAGCCAGGCCCTCAACTACATGGCTCTGCTGGTGGAGTATGCGGCTCCATGGTCCAGTGCGTCGGTGCGCGTTACGGACACCGCCCTTTCGGGAGTTGAGGTGAGGGTGTTCGAGTCGACACTCCCGGGCGCGGCCCGCCTCAAACGAGGCATCATCTATTTCCATGGAGGCGGCTGGGCTCTGGGAAGTGGAAGTAAGTGTGTTGTCGTCGTGTGCACTAATTTAGGTTTGAGTTTTAAACATCTGAATCTGTGTAAACACTGCAGGACGTTTAGAACATTCAGATCAGGAACCTGGACTGTTAGTGGTTTTCAAATGGGATATCCAAGAAACTCAAAGGTTTAGATTTCACATCTTGAACTGTACACGGGCACCACCTAGTGGCCAGGCTTGGGAGGTTCACCGTAACACAATGCAGTAGGTGTGTGTTAGAACACACCCAGGTTTTTAAGAACAACTGAAAGTCGAAACTGAGGCTCACTGAAGTTTTGCAAAAACAGCAGTAAACGAAACTCCGCCCACATCGCGTGCTCCGCTTCAAAACAACAACAGAACTGACGAAAGGGCCGCTTTTCATTCTTCATTTATAAATGCTTCATAACTCAGAGCTTCCATTCGACTCGCTCTCTGATCTCCTGCGTACAGGAATGTGGATTATGGAACGTGTTACTGTGGGGCCTGAGATTAATTTCAGGGTTTAAAGGTGACCCCATTGGCTTTGCACGATGGACCTCATTAGGTGCAGTTTGCACAAAGAGCTTTTTATGCCAGAGTCAAACTGTAATACCAAAAGTACAGGAGCTCACGATGACGTGAATCCGTCAGTCTGCTTCCTCATGAAGCTCGAGGTTTTTCAAGGTCATGCAGACAGACAGGTCACCGACCGACGGAGATTCATCTCATTTTTATGTTTCAAATACGTCGTTACTGATTTTATCATTTATTTTTCTTCAAAGAGAAACTGGGATCATTTCATTTAGGTTCTGATGTTATATTAATTAATCAATAGAGATGGATAAAGCAGAAGATAATGGATGGATGGAATATGATACATATATTATAGTATAAAATATATATGGGAAGTGCATTTGTGCTGTAGTGAGGGTTATAAGCTGTTTATAAGTGTGTTCAGCTGCCGGGCCTCGTCCCATTTACGTGCCGTGTGCCCTTCCCTTGACCCCTACAGGGATGCGATCTTATGACCTGATGTGCAGAGTGATGTCTGAGGAGCTGGATGCCGTGGTGATCTCCGTGGAGTGAGTCTTACACTCAGCTTTAATCTTTTAAACGGCCGCCTCACGTCCCGAACACTGAGAACCTGCACCTTTCAGATACAGGCTCGCCCCGGAGGCCCGCTTCCCCGAGCCGTATCAGGACGCGCTGCAGACCTGCAGGTACATTCTGCGAGGCGAGGTGCTGGAACGCTTCTCCGTGGATCCGCTCCGGGTGGCCGTGTCGGGGGACAGCGCCGGAGGGAATTTGGCAGCTGCTGTGGCTCAAGAGGTACGAGATCAAATTCACGAGCCGTCCATGCTGCAGTTCACTGTGGCGCGCGAGTCTGGGGGCGGAGCCTGGGGTCTGCAGCAACACATGTTTTCTGTTAAGGATGTGTACGCCTGAAATGTTGCAGCAGGGTTTCACGATAACGGCTGATTTAATAACGCAGTCTGGAAGAGGGCTGTTCTTTTAAAACAAAAAAAAACCACACGATGCCTGTACATCACCCCGAGGGGTCTGTACACGGGTGATGAATGGCTTCCTGTCCTGAGTTTCAGGTCCAAACCTATTTAAATTGCGTTTGGAGGTCCAGGCCGTGGTTCTAAACGCACCACCATGTGGCTGACCGAGGGGGAGCCAGCTGCTCTGCAAAAAAAGCTCATTAAAGATTTCATTAACGAGCCTCATCTTTCTCAGTGGCATTGCCAAGACTGCATATTTTTGTCTTTGTGGAAAGCCTGTGTGCTGTTGGTATGTTCTCCCCATGTCTGTTTGGGAGCACTGGTTCCCCCAGATCAACTGACGATACTAATTGCCCCAAATCAGAATAATCATATGTGATTGGTTGTGTTTATCCATGGCAATGGACTTTTAATAAATACCGGGATAGGCTTAGGCAGCTTTAAAACCCTGATTGGAACGTTTGGATGTGCTGATTGAATGTTAACAATGTAGTTAGCTTGATGCTGATGATTAAATGCTTTGATTTCTGACCCAGCTGGCCTTCCACAACACGACCCCAACGTTCAAGGTGCAGGCCCTGATCTACCCCGTCCTGCAGGCTCTGGACTTCAACACGCCGTCCTACCAGCAGAACCAACACGTGCCCATCCTCTACCGCGCCAACATGGCCCGCTTCTGGCTCGAGTACCTGAACGGGGAACAGAGCCTGGTTCCCTCCCTGCTGCTCAACAACCACACGGCGGCAGAGCAGGGCCAGGAGGCGGCGCTGGCCAAGGAGCGGGTGAACTGGACGCGCCTCCTGCCTTCCGACTTCAAAAAGAACTATAAACCGGTGGCTCCACTTCGGGGCACCCCGCAGATTCTGGAGCGGCTGCCGGCACTGTTGGATGTGCGCGCCTCTCCGTTATTGGCCGAGACGGCGGTGCTGAGAAGGGTGCCGCCCGCCTACATCGTGACCTGCGAGCATGACGTGCTGCGGGACGACGGCCTCATGTACGCCCGGCGACTGCGGGACGCCGGAGTGACCGTCACTAACCACCATTACGAGGAGGGCTTCCACGGCTGCATGGCGTTCGGATACTTCCCGGCCTACTTCACCGTGGGGAGGCGGAGCCTGAGGAACTTTATTAACTGGTTAGAGCAGAACCTCTGAGAACGTCTCCGATCGACCACATTCCCCGCTGCACACGTCCAAATGGTTACAGAGTGTAAAGCAACATGTCCACGCAAGATTCCATCCCTCACTTCAAACGGATCAGTTCTGAATGAGCAGCGTCGCACTGAGCGAGCGAGCGAGAGAGAGAGAGACTGTCTGATCTCCATCTAACATTACAGAAGGCACGGTAACACCATATCATGTAAACTGGGCCCCACAGTCCAAAATCATGGATTCAAGGTCAATTGAATGCTCTAAATTGCCCCATATAGTATATAAGATGTCTGCATGAGTGAGTGTGTGCCCAGTGATGGGTTGGCACCCCGTCCTGGGGGCCCAGAACGTAAAATCAAGCTCCCATTTGCATTTGTTGGCCTCCAACTCTGTGAGAACAGTTTGGGGAAGGCCCCTTTTTGTTTCAGCATGACCTCATGAGGCAGGGTTCATGGATACAGCCTGACCTCAGGCCCCTCCCACACTTTTAGGATGAACTGGGACTGAGATCATCTTGTTCCACATCTGCGTCTGATTTTTAAAATGTTCAAAAAAAAAAAATTTTAAGCTGCAAACGGGACACCGACTTAGATTGTGATGTCATAAAACTCCCGTGGGTGAAATGTGTGGGGCTCCCAATACTTTTCACATTTAAATAATGTTACAGAACCAAAGTCAAATTCAGGATCAGCTGATCCCAGTCTGGAGGCCTTTTTGGGTGGAGTTTGCATGTTCTCCCCATGTCTGCTTGGTTTTATACATGAGCTCTGATTTGCCCCCCCCCCCCCCCCCCCCCCCCCCCCATACAGTCCTGATGATGGAGGCAGACTCCTGTTTGGAAATGTGTGTTTCCCCACTTTTGTCTCAATGATTGCTGGGATAGGCTCCAGCCACCCTGATCAGAATAAGTAGATCCATCCATCCATCATCTTCCGCTTTATCCTCTATTAGGTTGGCGGGGGGGGGGTTCCCTATGCTCATCCAGGGGAGAATGTTTCGGGCGCTGGGCAGATTCACCCAGGACAGAACGCCAATCTATCGCTGGACACTCACTCACACACACACAGTCTATATGGAGCATTCAGTTCACCTTGAATCCATATTTTTGGACTGTGGGAGTCAACCGGAGAACCCGGAGTAAACCCACACGGACACGGGGAGAATATGCAAACTCCAGATTGGGATTCAAACATAGTGCTGAGAGGAGAACATGCTAAACACTAAGCCACCGTGCCGCCTGAATAAGTAGATTTGAAAGTGAATGCAGAATGATTTGAGGTTGAACTATTGGAAACGCTCTGAACACTCCCTCACCGTGATGAAGACCCTGCCACTCGCTTTCTGTTTGAAGGAATGTGAGGTTCTCCAGAGTGTGGAGAACATGAGAACTTTGGTTCATTGGGTTAAAATGAAGGCAACGAGAGCACTGAACTGTACAGTTAAAGAACCCGGGACTGAAGGACCACCACAAAGAACCCACTGAATCTGAACTACAACACTGTGAAGTGCTGTGTTAGTGTGTGTGTGTGTGTGTGTGTGTGTGAATGAATACACACACAGATGTGTGTGTGCTGTGTTGGTGTGTGTTAGAACTGTACTGTAAACCTGTAAGGACCTCACTCTGCTGCTGAGAACACATGGACTCCACTCTTAGATCAGATTTATAATCAGATGGGTACAAAGATTTGAATTCTATTTTGATATTTATTTCATTCTGTTTCAGATGAAGCTTCCAATCACTGATTTATATCTTTAAATAAATTTGTATTGATTTTATCAGGATTTTTTTGTGTTTATTTGAAATAATCCAGATCCAGCTGAGTGTGGAGGAATCCTGAATGACTGAGTGAGACGAGGAGCCGTTTTGGGGCTGAGCACTGACCGGGGGGGGGGGGGGGGGGGGGGGGGGGGGGGGGGGGGGGGGGGGGGGGGGGGGGGGGGGGGGGGGGGGGGGGGGGGGGGGGGGGGGGGGGGGGGGGGAGGGGGTGGGGGGGGGGGGGGTGAGCACAGCCCTCTGACCCCTCAGGGTTAATGATCAGATCAGTTCAGAATTTAATTCCACAGATGAAGCATTTTCCCATTAGATCTCTCAGGTCCGTGTGCAGGGGCAGTCCCGGGTCCGGGCTCTAATATCCATACATGGTGTGTGTTTGTGTGTGTGTGTGTGTGTGTGTGTGCGCACTTACAGATCTAAACCATTCATTTGTTCAGAAACACCATGTGTTATCTGAATGTATTTCATAGACACAGTGTAACCACGGTAACGTAGTCAGATTATAATCTGTATAATGTTGGAACCGTTCAGCACTAATGAAAGCTTCACGTTCTCCGGCGTGTGTGTTGGGGAACCGACGTTCCGCTGCAGTTTGATAGCCTGATTGTTTGGATGAGGGTGTGTGTGCACCCTGTTTTGTTGGAATGCGTCTGAGGTTGCCGCTGATTACACATCTGGTTGGTTCATGGCGCTGAATGCAGATGATGTTCTGCACATCATAAAGAACGTGAGCCAAGTTCTCTCAGCATCTCCACGCCTCAAAAAAAGATTTCAACCAATATCTGAAGTGTGCGATGATCAAAGAAACATCTGATTCAAACAAACCTCACCATTAAACATACCTCAAACATACTTCATCATCAAAAATACCTCATCATCAAAAATACCTCATCAAACAAACCCTATCACAAAACATACATAACAAAACATACCTCATCATCAAATATACATAACAAAAACATCAAATATACCTCATTAAATATTCCTCATCATATATATACAGTATATATATATATATATATATATATATATATATATATATATATATATATATACCTGATCATAAAATTTATACCTCATATCCCTCATCATGAAATATACCTCCCACACCTGATTGTACGCAGTGTTGGTGACTGTCTACAGGCCAAGCACCCCCATTACAGCTCCAAAGATCAGAGTTATCCAGGTTCTACTGTCTCAGTAAACCTGTTGTGTGCAGAACGGGCGGTCTGGTTGTGAACATTCCTGTGCGGTGCTTCCTGCGGCGGAGCTGACACCTGATGAAACCTGATCTGTAAACCGGGGAGAGAACGAGAAGCTGCCTGTTCCCACAATCTGAAAAATCTGATACTAGAACTCTGAACTTGCCATGAGCCTTCCTCAGGAAGGGTGTACCGTGCCAGCGTGTTCGACTCGCAGAACCCCCCCCCCCCCCCCCCCCCCGTTGTTATTATGGGCTGCAGTGGAACCTGGGAGTTAATTATTGATCCCATACAAAAGCCTACCTACGATTTCAAAGAAAAACAGGCCGAAAGATCTGATGGAGAATGTGAAAGGTCACATGCTGCGCTCGCCAAAGAATGTTATCTCTGCACCGAGGTCCACATTGTTCACAGCTTCCTGATTCGAGAGCGCCGCTCTGAGCCAAGTTTACGTGCCCCGTGGAAAAGCTTTTTTTTTTCAGGTTATTAAAAACAGTGTCTGCGATGACACGCAACTCAGCGAGACACTGACTCATCCGAAACTGCTGAATCAGGACTTCTTTTGTAAACATTACCGGCACTCATGGTTTTCACCAAAAGATTCAATAATAAATACCACATTTGGGAAGAAACCTGTCTCTAAACGAACTAAAGGACAAACATAAGACAAACAGACGACGATAAAACTGTAAGTGATGGATTAAGAGCACAGACAGAACTGAATCAACGTTCTGAAGCCGGACGGGGAACCTGCAAAGAGCTCATGCAGCCGGTCAGCGAGAGACAAAGAGTCTTTATTAAAGTCTCACTGAGGCGAAACTGTGAGCTAATCTCACGGCACGACCAGATTTCACTTTAAAGCAACATTACGTGGCGTCTTTAACCTTAAAACAATGGATTTTAAAGGCTTTTGTTTGTAGCGGAGGGCGGCACGGTGGCTTAGTGTTTAGCACGTTCGCCTCTCAGCACTAGGGATTCCCGGTTCGAATCCCAATCTGGGTGGAGTTTGCATGTTCTCCCCGTGTCCGCGTGGGTTTCCTCTGCGTTCTACGGTTTCCTCCCACAGTCCAAAAACATGGATCAAGTCAATTGAATTCTCAAAATTGCCCCATATAGAGTGTGTCTGTGTGAGTGAGTGTGTGCCCAGCAATGGATTGGCATCCTGTCCTGGGTGTATCTGCCCAGCGCCCGAAACGTTTTCCCCTGGATGGGCATGGGGAACCCCCCCGCGACCCTAATAGAGGATAAAGCGGAAGATAATGGATGGATGAATGTTTGTAGCGGTGTGGTTGATTAACTGTGCAGCGAGGTTGGGCTCATTGCGTTGCGTTGCCGTTGATCTGATTTATTTCATGTTTAATTCAATCTCATGTTTTCAGATGAATCAAATCGAGCCATGTGTTTTAAACATCTAGATGCTTCCACCTTTGTGGGAACAGTTTGGGGAAGGCCCGTTCTCATTTCAGTATGACTGAACC
Source organism: Corydoras sp. C115 (assembly GCA_019802505.1). Classification (NCBI taxonomy): domain Eukaryota; kingdom Metazoa; phylum Chordata; class Actinopteri; order Siluriformes; family Callichthyidae; genus Corydoras; species Corydoras sp. C115. Next base: position 113,959 of record JAFMOC010000362.1, on the reverse strand, counting down.
TGACCTGATCAGAGGAGTCCAGTGTGGAAGTGTGGAACTTCACTGACCCACTCAGAGCCCCGACTTCAAACCCATCCAACACCTATGGGATGAATTAGAACAACAACTGTAAGCCTCTTCTCATCTTCACAAATGCTCTTCTGGATAAATAAGTGAATGTTCTCACAGACACACTCCAGAACTTTGTGGAAAGCCTTTCCCAAAGAGGGGAAGATCTTGGAACCAACTTAGAATGTAAGATCCTTAAAGCTCCTGTAGGTGGAACTTGTAGGTGTCCCGATACTTTTGTGTGATATGATAAATGAATATAGATATGGGAAATAAGAATGAGATCAGACATCACAGCTTGTATTTCATAATGAGGTTCTGGAGCCAGGACGGTGTTCTAACAGGACTGAAACATGTTTGTACAATGTGGTTCTCGGGTCACTGAACGTTATATCTGGTTCCTTGTTTCTTTCTCTTTTCCTCATTTGGGAGTTCTGAGTACTGCAGGTGAATATTCATCAGTACCTCCAACAGCCTGACCCCGGTGCTGTGCCACCATCTGCCCCATGGTTCATCATGTGGCGTGCAGTTCTGTCTCCTCACTCTAGTTCAAGTTCAAGTTATTTATTCATGTTGCGCTTTTTCCAACAGTACATTGTCACAAAGCAGCTTTACAGAATGAAAAGCCTTTAAACCCCAAAGAGCAAGCCGAAGCGACAGCAGCAAGAAAAAACTCCCTGTTATGTTGCTATTTAAGGAAGAAACCTTGAGAGGACCAAGACTCAGTGGGGGACTCGTCCTCCTTGAGTGGCCAGGCAGCAACAACAGTGTAGGACAGCCATGTCCAGATATTTAACAAATGGAATAACTATATGTGAGTCCATTAGGGGGCGTCCTGCAGGACCGCCAGTCCAATTAATATTCAGGTTCCATCCAGTAACTCTCTGACTCGCACTCTGACTCTGGCGGTGGAGGATTCTGGTGGTGGGCGACCCTGGCGGTGTGCGACCCTGGCAGTGGGTGACTCTCATGGTGGCCGACCCTGGCGGTGGCCGACCGTGGTGGTGGCAACCCTGGTGGTGGGCGACCCTCATGGTGGCCGAGCCTGGCGGTGGGCAACCCTGGCGGTGGGGGATTCTGGCGGTGGGTGACCCTGGCGGTGGGCGACCCTGGTGGTGGGCAACTCTCATGGTGGTCGACCCTGGCAGTGGGCGACCCTGGCGGTGGGGGATTCTGGTGGTGGGTGACCCTGGTGGTGGGCGACTCTCATGGTGGCCGACCCTGGCGGTGGGCGGCCCTGGTGATTGGTCAGGTTAATACTGTGGTGTATATTCCACTCCCGTTCCAAAGATGACCCCTTGACGTTTGCATTCTTTATGCCAAAATAGGGAAAAAGTTCTGAGCCTAAAGAACAACCCTCAATCTGAGAGCACATTTCTATCTGCACAGATCAGCAGGAAGGCGGGGTACATCCCCTCCCCCTCCCCCTCCATCACAGTGCAGAGCTGATGGTCATAAAAACCCTTCTTTGTAAAACATGACCTCACGACTGTGTGTTTTTATGGAAATACCCCTCTGTGTCCTTGAGGGAGAACTTCCACCCACGTGGACACATGCTGATCAGATCCTCGTTTGGGTCGGAGTGGAACGCTGGGAATCTCCCTTCTGCCTGAACCCCGGCGTGATATCATAACGTGGCAGAACTTCCCTTTGCTCTAATGCACATCCGTCTGTATTGTGTTCAGTTAAGTAGACGTGACGGTGGAGTGACGCTCTGCTGGGTTAGTGCCCCGTGATGATCTCAGACCCTGTGAGGAGACTGCATGTCCTCCCCGTACCTGTGTGGGCATTTCTCAGGGTCTTCAGGTATCTTTCACATCTAAAGACATGCTGAGGGTAAACCTGAGGATTGTCCTAATGATACTGGTGTGAGGTATCGATGCACTCGGAACATCAAACCCAAACCATTGTGTTCTGAATATGCAAACTCAAATGTGTGGCGCCTCCTAATGGGTTCTCAAATGGAAGTGTGAATTTCGGGGTGTGGTGGCTCAGTTGGTGGGGTGTTGGGCTGAAGGTCTGAAATTCCAATAGCAACTCATTAAAAGAGGAACTTAGGGGAAGACATCAAGACAGGTTCTAATTAACTGCTCCATCCCAACGAACAAATCAAACTTATTTACTTAATCAAACACATCCACGTGGCTTAGTGGTTAGTATGTTCTCCTCTCAGTGCTAGGGATTCCCGGTTTGAATCCCCATTTGGGTGGAGTTTCCATGTTCTCCCCGTGTTTCCTCCGGGTTCTCCGGTTTCCTCCCACAGTCCAAAAACATGGATCAAGGTCAATTGAATTCTCCAAATTGCCCCATGTAGAGTGTGTGTGTGTGTGAGTGTGTGCCCAGCGATGGATTGGCATCCTGTCCTGGGTGTATCTGCCCAGCTCCCGAAACGTTCTCCCCTGGATGGGCATGGGGAACCCTCCCGTGACCCTAATAGAGGATAAAGCGGAAGATAATGGATGGATGAAACACGTCCATGTGACCTGGAGCAACTGCATCCATTCTGTCCACATGGACCGACGGGGTCAGGGTTCATCACCGAGTGGAGTCTGCCTGGAAGCATTTTTACAGATTTACAGATGAAAAACGTTCTAACACACAACTAGATGACGTACACACACAAACACACACACACAGAGCGACTGCACACTGACTTCAGTACAAACTGGAGGTTTTAATGGAGGCTGAAGTTAAAGCTGCAGTATGTAAACCTGGCAGCGTGCCGTTGGTTCGGTGGTCTGTTGAAAGCTCGCGTCGTTGTGACGGCAGAGCTGTCAGAGTTAACGGGGTCGGACTTCCCGTGGCTTCATCTCCCGTTACATTCATCAGGTCTGTAATAAACGAGACGGGGTGTCCGGTTACAATGTTCCCTTTACCACGGGATTTTATTTCAGCGCTGCAAAGAAAACAGAACGAAGACGTCCTGCCAACATCCAGGGTGCTCCCACTGAGGCTCCGGGGTTTTTTGGGGGTGCGGGGTTTGGTGGGGGTGCGGGGTTCGGGTGTTGTGTGGTCCACAGTATTTCTGGAGCCACACGCAGAACCCGGTTCTGTTTGGATTTTAATGAATTAAGAGTTTATACAGGAAAACGACAACACCACTGAGGGCGCCACTGTGGTTCTGTGGTCCAGAACCGTCCACCAGAGGACTGCGGTCTGTGTGGAAACCACGGCTGAGCTCACGAGAAAGCCCTTTAATCTGCTGGACAATATTCATTTGATCTCCGTTAATCTGACTGCAGCTGCAGAGTTTCAAAGATTTGAATCTGCATCCCTTTTTAAAAGACAGAGAAACTTTAGAGAGAATTTCTGCAAAGCTTTTTCCACACGTTTAACCTGTTCTATGGGGTCTGAGGTAGTGGTTGGCATGTTCTCCTCTTGGCGCTGGGGATCCAGTTTCAAATCCCAATCTGGGTGTATTTTCTATGTTCTCCTCTCCAAAAACATGGATTCAAGGTAACTGGTGTACTCTAAATTGCCCCATATAGTCAGAATGTAAGTTTGTGTGTGCCCAGTGATAGATTGGCGCCCTGTCCTGGGTGTACCTGCCCAGCGCCCAAAACGTTCTCCCCCGGATGAGGAACCCCCCCCCCAATAAATTTAGTGTCAATGAGTTTAATTTCTTTAAAATCTTTATTAGTAAATGTGTTTTAAACCACTTGTTGTCCTCCACTCTCCTCTAACGCATCACATGGAGACATCTCACCTCCATACTGACCACGCACCGCCACGTGGGACGTTCCAGTACCAAATGTGCAAGCCGTGCTTCGTGTTTGACCCCGAAACGGTACGGGAGAGAACACAAACGCACTCACCGCACCAGAGTTCAGACGCCATGTACACTGTGTGTTCCAAAAGAACCCAAATCCTCCAATCACACGGGGCCGGACACGAGTGGAGAATCACACAAGACCGAACACTAACCTGGTACCAGAACCAGAACCATGATCAGTAAAACCCACACCGTGAGCGAGGGCCGTTCAGGTTTAAATAATCGGCCGGTCTCAGGGTCACAACTTCCTCTGGACTAAAGAGTAGTTCAGGGTCACACACGTTTCCATAAAACTGCAGATCCGAATCCTGACGCCTCAGGTTTGAAGAGAAGGACATCAGCCGGGTTCTGCGGAGTGTACGGTTGGGGCTCCATGTGGAGGATCGTGTTCCACGCAGAACATTTACAGCTGGTTGGGAGTTTGGGCTTTCCTCTCGTGCTCCTCAGATCAGACCGCAGAGCTTTGACTGAGCTCGGGTTCAGAGGTTACGGCGAGTCCGGATGATGATGATGATGATGATGATGTGTTTCTGGATCTGAACGTGTGCTTCGGGTCTCCGTGTCCCTAATAGACATGGACATGAACATGACCCAGTTCCAGCCTCCTGCAGAACAATCGTTCTGAATGATTCAGGTCACTGATTTTAAACGAAGCTGTGGGCATCATGGAGCCTTCATCATTTTGTGATGACCAGGTTCTTAAACCCTCTTTATTTCCACCAAATATGAGGACGGCAGCATCACGGCGCAGAGCCGTCAATTATAAACTTTAATTATGGTTAATGAATACACATGGCATGTCGCTGCCTAATGAGGGTGGGCCCTTTAAAACCGAGAACATCAGAAAACACTGGGAGAGGAGGACCCCCCCCTTGCTGGAAGCACCAAGATGGCTCTGCATTCTCTCTTAAAGTCCTAACTGTTCCAGACTTTTTAAATTGGTTCTGATTGGGTTCCTGCACATTTCACCTTCTGAACTCAGGACTCAGAACAACGTAAAGGGAACAAGAGGACAACATCTGCATCCCAATTCACCGAGATCTTTAAATCAAATAACAAAACCTGTCAACAGATCCACCAGCGACGCCACGCTGCGGTCATGTGACACCCGAATGAAAGACTTCAACCTGAAAGACCAGTTTGTAGAAGAAGCAACCGTTTCACCTCCGAGGAACACGTTGAGGAACACGCCGAGGGACGCGGCAAGGGACATGCTGAGGAACACGCCGAGGGACACGTTGAGGAAAACGGCAAGGGCACGCTGAATATCACGCCGAGGAACACGCGAGGGACATGCCGAGGAACACGCCGAAGATCATGACGAGGAACACACTGAGGGACACAGCGACGCCAGGCCCACAGCAATGCAGGACCCACAGCAACCCCGGACCCACAGTGATGCCACACCCACAGCAACGCCGGACCCACAGTGATACAGGGCCCACAGTGATGCCACACCCACAGTGATACATGACCCACAGCGATGCCAGACCCACAGCGATACAGGACTCACAGCAACGCCGGACCCACAGCGATACAGGACTCACAGCAACGCTGGACCCACAGCGATACAGGACTCACAGCAACGCCGGACCCACAGTGATACAGGGCCCACAGTGATACAGGACCCACAGCGACGCCGGACCCACAGTGATACATGACCCACAGCGATACAGGACTCACAGCAACGCCGGACCCACAGCGATACAGGACTCACAGTGATACATGACCCACAGCGATACAGGACTCACAGCAACGCTGGACCCACAGCGATACAGGACTCACAGCAACGCCGGACCCACAGTGATACAGGGCCCACAGTGATACAGGACCCACAGCGACGCTGGACCCACAGTGATACATGACCCACAGTGATACAGGACTCACAGCAACGCCGGACCCACAGAGATACAGGGCCCACAATGATGCCACACCCACAGTGATACAGGACCCACAGCAACAACGGACCCACAGTGATACAGGGCCCACAGTGATGCCACACCCACAGTGATACATGACCCACAGCGATGCCAGACCCACAGCGATACAGGACTCACAGCAACGCCGGACCCACAGTGATACAGGGCCCACAGTGATGCCACACCCACAGTGATACATGACCCACAGCGATGCCAGACCCACAGCGATACAGGACTCACAGCAACGCCGGACCCACAGTGATACAGGGCCCACAGTGATACAGGGCCCACAGCGACGCCGGACCCACAGTGATACATGACCCACAGTGATACAGGACCCACAGCAACGCCGGACCCACAGAGATACAGGGCCCACAATGATGCCACACCCACAGTGATACAGGACCCACAGCAACACCGGGACCAAAGTGATGCCGAACCAACAAATAAATCCAGAAAGTAAAGAGCTTCCTGTAGGTTCCTGCTGCAGCGCTGGGTAAAAGAGGCAGTGGGCTGAAGGTTCTTTATTCAGTGATATAAAGACTTCACTGGCGCCTCGTTAAAAAGCAGAGTGATTGGTTGATAGTGTGAGGACGTGGTGCATACCGCATCATTTAAGACTGAGACTCCCTAAACAATTATCCTCCCTCACTCCCTCCTGCCTTTACACTTTCCTTCTTCCCCCTCTCCTCTTCCTCCTCATTCTCGCCTCATCTGTCTGGCATTCGAGTCCGATCGACCCTTATTGGTTGTAATAAAGCAGGGCCTCTCAGAGTCGGGGGCCTCGTCTGCAGCCAAATTCCTGATTCCCCGAGTGCAATGAGGCATCGCGTCCAGCCCCCATAACTCACTGTACACTCAGACCGCTTCCTGCAACAGACATGATAATCATAGCCATGAGCAAAACGTCAGCCATACAATGAGTCGGCGTCCCCGGGGCCCGTTCTGAGACGCTCGGGGGACCCGCTCTTTAACCCACCCTCTATTTTTACTGTATAATCAAACACGCCATGTGTTTCTGAGGACAAAGCCCAGTTCCCAAAGCAGCTCCTCCATGCTGCACACCCCTCCTCCTCCTCCTCACATTAAATATGTTCTGTAGTTGCACAACGTCCAGCAGATTTACAGCAGGACGCCCTTCTGTCCTTGCACAGCGCCGCAAAAAAGAGAACCAAGAACCCGCTACAGGCAACAAGTTCACATGACACCGTGCCACGCAACACGTCGTTACCTCTGAGCCTGACCCAAACACTCTCCCTGGTTAAAGAGACTCCCACACACACACACTCTCACACACACACACTACATTTACATTACATTAGGTCATTTATTGGACGCTTTTTGTCCAAAGCGACTTACAGGGTGAGCACAGGGTTTATCACAACATCCCTGAAGGGTTAAGGGTCTTGCTCAAGGACCCACACTGGTAACTTCAGTGGACCTGGGATTTGAACCCCCAACATCAGATTGATAACCCAACACCCAACACACACACACTCATCTCATGAAGGTCGCAGTCCCAGCACCGGCCGAGTTAAACATGAAGCCGGTCCAGCGTGAAGCTCAGGCTGCAGAGCCAGCGTTGCCGTGCGGCCTCGGCGCGTCTGTTTGTTATTCTGCCCCCCCCCCTGCCGTACTCTTCCTCCGCCCTCGCAGCGTCCGGGTGCCAGATATTAACTGCTCTGTTCGTGGCATTGTTCAGCCGGATTGCTATTCAGCAGAGGTCAGGACAACAGCGCGGCCTACAGAGCGCTCGAGCAGCTGGCCGGTCCAGATACAGCGTCAGAACCAAGAGAGAGAGTGAGGGAGGAAGGGAGGGAGTGAGGGAGGGAGGGAGTGATGGAGGGAATGAGGAAGGGAGTGAGTGAGGGAGGAAGGGAGTGAGGGAGTGAGGAAGAGAGTGAGTGAGGGAGGAAGGGAGTGAGTAAGGGAGGAAGGGAGTGAGTAAGGGAGGGAGTGAGGGAGGGAGTGAGCGAGTGAGAAAGGGAGTGTTCTCTCTATTCGTTCAGCCTGCATGTAATGTTCTTTACACACAGCCCTGTGTGTGTGTGAGTGTGTGTATGTGTGTGAGTGTGTGTGAGGGAGTGAGTAAGTGAGTGAGGAAGGGAGTGAGGGAGTGAGGAAGTGAGGAAGTGAGTGAGTGAGTGAGGAAGGGAGTGAGGGAGTGAGAGAGTGAGGGAGAGAGTGAGGGAGTGAGGGAGTGAGAGAGTGAGGGAGAGAGTGAGGGAGTGAGGGAGTGAGGGAGGAAGGGAGTGAGGGAGAGAGTGAGGGAGTGAGGAAGTGAGTATGGGAGTGAGGGAGGGAGTGAGTGAGTGAGGGAGTGTTCTCTCTATTCGTTCAGCCTGCATGTATGTTCTTTACACACAGCCCTGTGTGTGTGTGTGTGTGTGTGTGTATGTGTGTGTTTGTGTGAGTGTGTGTGTGTGAGTGTGTGTGTGTGTGTGTGAGTGAGTGTGTTCTGTAGACCCAGCGAGCAGGAGAAGCGTACCATTTCCAGCCCATCAGCGCCTTCGTCGTAGCGCCCTGTCTGTCTGCATCATCAGCTTTTCATAACGTGACAGTGATCTGCAGCTGAGGGTCATCATCGGAGTCCTGATTCGTGCCTTTCTTGCTGACTCTCTGTCTTTTAAAGGAAGTTTCCAAATCGCAGCGGGCGAGCGAGTCTCTGACAGCTCGTCCTCCTCATCTGCTGTTTATTAAGGGCCGCTGGTGGAGTCTGCTTACGATGAATGATAAAAACTGAGACGGGAGACGAGCTGAGCGGACAGACCCCCCCGTCCCGTCCCTCCTCACCCGAACCGAGGGGTTAGGGGGTCACAGGGGGAGCACACACCGGACCCCTGCAGAGGCTCGTTCAGCAGCGGAGCAAAACGTCATGACTGAAGAATTCTGGACAGCCCAACTCTCGGCTCTGCGGAGACGCGGTGGCGCAGCGGGAAGCGATCCGCCATGTTTACAGATCAAAGCGCATAACACATTCAACTTAACGACCTCGAACATTTAGATTCTCTATTTTGTAAAAACCTTTTTTCTGTTGCCGCTGTAAAGCAGGCATGAACACGCCGCTCACTCGCCCACTCACTCACCCGCTCACTCGCCACCGTCGCTGATTTATCCCCGAGCCATATGGTTTGAATGTAACGTATTGTCCAACCAAAGGGGCAGTGTTCGTGTCGGTGGAGATGTTGGAGCTGAACAGTGAGATAAACTGAACGTTCTCAGAACAAAACCATTTCACTTCCACTCTGTGTTTATCACATGGATTAGATTTCGAGTGGAACACGCTGTGGAACCCGTCGTCCACAATCCACGGGGGGTGGGGTGGGGGTCTACATTACCCAATGAATCAAAACCAAAAACTCAAAGCATGACAGAATGAAGAGAATAACTGCAGAACATCTGAACAATCACAAGCACATGTTCATATGGAACTCCCGCCTTTAAACATCTGAGATTGAACGTGGTGTCAGTCTGATGGTGGCGCCGTTACAGTGTGTAATTAAGTATGTGAACTCAGTGTTACCCTCATTTACATTTCAGAACGTTTTGGGCACACAATCACACACAAACACACTCTATATGGGGCAATTTAAACCATACAATTTACCTTGAATCCATTTTTTTGGACTGTGGGAGGAAACCGGAGAACTTGCAGGAAACCCACACAGACACGGGGAGAACATGCAAACATCACCAAGATTGGGATTCAAACCCCCAGCACTGAGAGGAGAACATGCCAACCACCAGGAGGAGGTGCAGGAGCCTGACCCAGCTCTCATTGGGTGAAAGGCAGGGAGACAGCTGGGCAGGTTCCAGTCCAGTGCAGAGCAGAAACATATTTACACTTATATGAACAACTTAGTAACCGCCTGAAAGCATGTTTTTAAAGGGAGAACATGCAAATCACACCCAGCGTCTTAGAAATAAAACCCATTTTAAGAACCGCAGCTCAAAAGGCTCCTGCACTTCAGTGTGCGGCTGATAAGGAACAACTCGGACAGATTTATGTTTTTGGGGCGGCCTGACATGCACCTCCTCAAAGATCTAATACCGTCAGACATCAGGAGGAGCGTTACACAGAACATCCTGACATGCACCTCCTCAAAGATCTAACACCGTCAGACATCAGGAGGAGCGTTACACAGAACATCCTGACATGCACCTCCTCAAAGATCTAACACCGTCAGACATCAGGAGGAGCGTTACACAGAACATCCTGACATGCACCTCCTCAAAGATCTAACACCGTCAGACATCAGGAGGAGCGTTACACAGAACATCCTGACATGCACCTCCTCAAAGATCTAACACCGTCAGACATCAGGAGGAGCGTTACACAGAACATCCTGACATGCACCTCCTCAAAGATCTAACACAGTCAGACATCAGGAGGAGCGTTACATAGAACATCCTGACATGCACCTCCTCAAAGAACTAACACCGTCAGACATCAGGAGGAGCGTTACACAGAACATCCACAGAACCGCAGACCAGAGGTCCAACTGGAGCCCACCACCGCTCCCAAAAACACACAGCAGATTCACTAAAGTTTACATACAGCATGAGATAGCAAACCACTCGCCCCCGCCCCACATCACCCCACCCAACCCCACCCCACCCCACCCCACCCAACCCCGCCTCATAATACAAACAGCAGATTCACTAAAGTTTACATACAGCCACTCGCCCCCGCCCCGTCCCCGCATCACCCCACCCAACCCAACCCCACCCGACTCCGCCCGACCCCGCCCAACCCCGCCTCATAATACAAACAGCAGATTCACTAAAGTTTACATACAGCCACTTGCCCCCGCCCCGTCCCCGCATCACCCCACCCAACCCCACCCCACCCAACCCAACCCCACCCGACCCCGCCCGACCCCGCCCGACCCCGCCCAACCCCGCCTCATAATACAAACAGCAGATTCACTAAAGTTTACATACAGCGTGAGATAGCAAACCACTCGCCCCCGCCCTGCATCACCCCACCCAACCCCACCCCATAATACAAACAGCAGATTCACTAAAGTTTACATACAGCGTGAGATAGCAAACCACTCGCCCCCGCCCTGCATCACCCCACCCAACCCCACCCGACCCCGCCCAACCCCGCCCCATAATACAAACAGCAGATTCACTAAAGTTTACATACAGCGTGAGATAAGAAACCACCCCCACCCCGCATCACCCCACCTCACCCCACCCCACCCCACCTCACCTCACGGTTGGTGCTTTCAGACGGTTGGTGCTTTCAGACGGTTGGTGCTTTCAGAGGGTTGGTGCTTTCAGAGGGTTGGTGCTTTCAGACGGTTGGTGCTCCACTCCTGTGGAGGTTCTTCATGCTCTGTGGATTTAATGAATTCGCTCCATGTGGCTGACTTTGGATGAATGAAGGTCACGCTCTCTGCTGATGGTTTTAAAAGTTTCTGATGATCATCAACAAGCTTAAAGATCTCCCTCCACAAATATTCCACTGTGATCTCATGTTCTCTGTATGTTTGAGGTGCAGAGGGGAGGGGGGTGTGATTGTAATCCCATCGATTGAGGACACCTGACTCTAATTCCTCATCAGTTCACATGATGTTTCCTTTGCTTAACTCTTTCTTGTTATCACGGTTCAGAATCTGTTGATGGTTTCCTGCTTTAACATCTAGATTTGAAAAACAAGATCTTCTGAGAGGTTCATGACCTTAGACCACTTTAATCCACCGTGTCTGCAGTCTGCAGCAACACACAGCACCAAACATCTGCTGCAGATGTGACTGAATGATCTGATTATAAATGTAAACAGTGATGTAGAGGATGTTTACATCAATAATATTATCAATGAAAGCACCAACCGCCGGGTCACGGGACACGCATCCTGAGCTCGTTAGTTTAATTACGATTGTAATGAATATCATTTCTAAAAACAAGATGAAATGCAGGTGATATCTTTGAAAGTCAACAGCGGTAACGATACAGAGTGAATATCAGTGATGTCAGCAAAAAATACATCATCGTCATTATCATCATCCTCATCAGGCTGGACGGTCAGTGTGTGTACTGATGTAGTTCATATTAAATTTATATTTCATTTTCAAACAAGGCGGCACAGTGGCTTAGTGGTTAGCACGTTCGCCTCTCAGCACTAGGGATTCTTGGCTCGAATCCCCATCTGGGTGGAGTTTCCATGTTCTCCGGGTTCTCCGGTTTCCTCCCACAGTCCAAAAACATGGATCAAGTTAATTGAATTCTCAAAATTGCCCCATATAGAGTGTGTCTGTGTGAGTGAGTGTGTGCCCAGCGATGGATTGGCCCCCAGTCCGAAGGTCTATCTGCCCAGCGCCCGAGAGGTTCTCCCCTGGATGGGCAATGGGAACCCCCCGCGACCCTAATAGAGGATAAAGCGGGAGATAATGAATGAATGAATTTTCAAACAAGCGACTGCGTTCAAAACAGATGAAGCTGTTGATGATGAAGACGATGGTTTAATGAATACTGATTACAACTGAAACTGAATCAGCATAATGACACAGTCCGTGCAAACCCCTGAAAACTGGATCGCCTCGCACATCCACCGCACACCCCAACTCTCTCACTTTATCAGCTCCGATTGGTAACAAACCAAAGAACTTCTATCTGAAGGTTTGTTTTCTTTAATTGCGTCACCGGTTATTTAAAGAGAGGCTTCAGAATGAGGGCGGCCCGGGACAGACTGGGTGGAAGGTCAGGATTAGGGATTTTCCAGTGCAGTTGTCCGTACAGTGTGTATGAGAGCATGTTCTCATTTCTGGATTCCAAATAGAGGCCATATATTGGGATAAAAATATTTAACCCTCTTTAAACATGTTTCGGCTGATTTTTGCTGACCTCCTCTCCATATTTATATATATTCATTTACTGATTTTTAAATCCAACTCAAAGCCACAAAGACCCAAAGTGAATTAGATTAGAGCTTTAGAACCTTCAGTCCAACATCAGTGCCTGACCTCCCAAATGCTCTTCTATATGAAATAATAAAGTTTAAAGACACACTGCAAAATCATGTAGAAAACTTATACAGAATATTAAAATGTCTTTCAGCTGTAATGAGGAGGGAGGCAGTGTGATGGCCGTAAAGTTTTTTATTTATTTATTCATTCATTCATTATCTTCTGCTTTGTCCTATATTAGGGTCGTGGGGGGGGGGGGGGGGTTCCCCATGCCCATCGAGGGGAGAACGTTTCGGGCGCTGGGCAGATACACTGAACACAATCTATCACTGAACACACTCACACACACACACACACACACACACAAACACAAACACACTCTACATGGGGCAATTTGGAGAACTCAATTGACTTGATCCATGTTTTTGGAATGTGGGAGGAAACCAGAGAACCCGGAGGAAACCCACGCGGACACGGGGAGGACATCCCAAACTCCACCCAGATGGGGATTCGAACCGGGAATCCCTAGTGCTGAGAGGAGAACATGCTAAACCACTAAGCCACTGTGCCACCCTATTAATATATTAATTAATTTATTGATTTATTTTAATAAGCAGATCTCAGAAAACTGTTCTTTTCAAACATGCAATCAGAAATCAGTCCAGGTCATTGATTTATATCCGTGTGTATGATCGGTGAAGCTGATTATTGTGACTTTAATAAAGTGTTTGGTGTCTAACAGACAGGTTCTGAGCTCAGGAATGAAGTTACACAACAGACTGTAAAAGTTATAAAGAACATTCTGAAAAACATCCTGAAAAAATCAGACTGAGGAAAGAGCAGGCTGTCCAGCTACTGCAGGAGCTCAGTCCATTCCAGAGCAGGAGAACCGAAAGAGAACCGAAAGAGGACCGAAAGAGAACCAAAGGAGAACCAAAAGAGAACCAAAAGAGAAGCAAAAAAGAAGCAAAAGAGAACCGAAAGCTTGAGAAGCTCAGTCCTCGTTTCTGTTCTGTTTCCTTGATGGTTCCAGCTGCTCCGCCCTTCTGCAGACCGAACCTTTTTTTCTTCGTATGTACAGCACACACTGAGAGAGAGAGACACAGAGAGAGAGACAGAGAGAGAGAGAGAGACACAGACAGAGAGAGAGAGAGAGACAGAAAGAGAGACAGAGAGAGAGACACAGAGAGAGAGAGAGAGAGAGAGAGAGAGAGAGAGCGAGCGGGGGATCTGGAGCTTTGTTTCGAGCAGAGGAACATGAGTAACTCCCGCACCATGCAGACCATCGGCCTCCTGCTGCTCGCCGCCATCCTGCTGCAGACCATCGCCGTGGCCGTCACCTTCATCTACTTCAGTAACGTCCTGAACACGGTAAGACCTATCCCTGCTCTCTCTCTCTCTCTCTCTCACTCACACGCCTGCTTCAGAGGGACGCACTCGGGCTGAAGCTGAAAATGGGAGCGCACTCGTGGTTCTGCCTGTTCTCCACACACAGCACTGCGCTGGACCTCCAACGGGCTTTACCTCAACCAGGCATGACCAAAAAGAGAGGGGGGGGGGCAATCTGCGAGGGGCTTTTTAAAGAGGGGTTCACTTTAAAACATCCAGAGTTCAGGACGTCCTGCGTAAAAGCGCAAAGTCGCGCAGCGCGTCCGCGTTAGAGAGTCCCGAACCTACAGGTTCCACAAAGAGCGTCTGATTAAAGGTGAAGTCTGACATCAGATAGTCATTTATTCATCTAACACTGTAGAAACACTGTGCAGTTATTATCGAACTTTAATAATCGAGGTCTTTTAAAGGCTGATGTTGACAGATAAGACGTTGTAAGGTTCTGCAGGGTGGAGAACCTGAGGGACAGGGACAACCTGAGTAAACTCTCTCTTTACGTAACAGATGAAGGAGACCTTCTCTAAGAGCAGTGTGTCGTGTTTGATGCGCTCCAACCTCCGCACACTGAAGGGGGCAGATTTCAGCAGCACGGAGGAGAAGGACGACCCCTGCTGGCAGGTCACGCAGCAGCTCCACTTTCTGATCGGAAAGGTACATCCACATGTCCAGCTCTGATTGATTCATCTGAAAGAACAAAAGACTGATCTGAAAGCTGAGACTGATCAAACAAAAAAAGAATAAAAAAAAGAAAAGTTTATTAATTTGTACATTTTGATCTGTGCAGCTTTACGATTCATCTGCTTTAACTCATAATCATAAGATAAGAGAATCCTTTATTGGTCCCACAGCAGGAGAAATCCACATCCTCAGCAGAGACGTGACGGTCAGTGGGAAAGTTAGAGATACATCTAATAAATCTAAAACAAGTACGTAAAAAAGAAAACGAATGCAATAGAAAAAGAGATCAGTATATATATATATATATATATATATATAGATATATATATATATATATATATATATATATATATATATATTACACATACATAAATAAAACTACTCAATTACATTGCATATAATACAGAGAAGAAGATATGAAAAACATTAAACAAAGTATACATTATTGCACATATGATTAAAATTATGTGCAATATTATTAAAAATAAATTAAGTGGTAATTGCACAAAAGCAACAAAGTGAAAAGTATTTTTTTAAAGTATAAAAGAATGTTTAAAAGAAAAGAATCAAAAGAATAAAGACTTGAAAAGCTCAGTGAGCAGGAGCTGTGGAGATGGTGCACAGGAAGTAATAATAATAATAATAATAATAATAAATATTCATTATCATACAGTATGCAGGTCAAAATAATAATTATATTTAATGGTCTGATTTTAACTTTGTGGAATCAGTATGGGGAAGGCCCTTCTCCGTTCACAAAACAAAAGCCCTGACCTCAACCCCATCCAACACATTTGGCATGAACTGGAACTCAGATTGCAATCTCACAAATGGATAAATCTGGATGAAGGATTCCACACTCCAAACATTTTGCAGAACGATGCAAGCGAGCCAAATGCTTTTGTTCTTACAGTGTAGATGATTTAAACTTGAGCTCGATATATTTTTATAATTAAATGATTTTTTTTGTGTGTTTACAGTCGGTGTCCAATCGGTACCAGGACGAGATCTCTTCTGCGGTCAAAGGTACATACGAAACATTTGAGCCGAATCGGGGCTATCCCGGTTGCTCTCGTCCTGCAGGAACGTTAGAGGAACTGAGCTCTGTCCGTTTTCAGATGAGGTCTCCAGAGTTCTTCCCTCGCTGGTGATCCAGGACCAGGACTCTCCCGCTCGGCCCAAGATCGCAGCTCACGTGACGGGGAGCTACGTCCCGGACTCAGACAGAGACGGTGGAGGTGAGGCTTCTGATTCTCACTCGTGATGTCGAGTTGGTCGTGAGGGTGGAGACGCCAGTCTCTGGGAGCGAGGGAGGTTTAATGAACATGGTCACTGATCTGATCACACACAGCCAGATCAGGAAAGCTCTGAGTTTGTGGCGTGAGCAGATAAGGTCTCCTGAATCTTAAGCTTTTGTTGGGATGAGGTGCTGACAGATCTAGAAATTCTCAGGATCGTAGAACGCGAAGCGCCGGATGTTTAGAAAAACCTGAAAGTGGGCTGTAAGTGGAGACGCCTTTGAAACATACATCTCCGTCTTCTTTGCTGCCGAACACTGAAACAATGGTGCTTTCTTAGCCAACCCAAACCCTGTAATCCCCCCCCCTCTCTCACCCTGCCTCCGTAGGTGCCTCCAACAGGAAGGTGTACGGCCAAAAAATCCATTCTTGGGAATCTGAGAAAGGCCTGGCCTTCCTCCAGAATGTGCAACTGAGCGACGGCGAGCTGGTGGTGCCTCAGGCCGGCCTCTACTACATCTACTCCCAGACCTATTTCAAACAGGCGCTCGCCGAGGCGGAGCAGGAGGGCGAGGACGCGGGGGCCGGCAGGGGCAAGCCGATGCTGCAGTACGTCTATAAGAAAGTGGGCTCCTACGCGGTGCCCATCCTCCTGATGAAGAACGCCAGGACGACGTGCTGGTCCCGTGACGCCGAGTACGGACTCTACTCCATTTACCAGGCGGGCCTGTTCCAGCTGGGGGGCGGGGACAGGCTGTTCGTCACGGTCAGTAACGTCAGCACCATCGACATGGACGAGAAGTCCAGCTTCTTTGGGGCTTTCTTAGTGAGCTAAGCCGAGGAAGGGGAGCGCCGATCGCTTCTTTTGTACTTGGACTGACAGACGGGCGGCAGGACTTTGGCGCGCTCGGGTTCCTTTATTTTCGCCTTATTGGAAAAGCTGCCAGAGGTCAAACGTTCTGTATACGTGGGCCGTAACACGGGATCTATGCGATCACAAGTGCTCTGCAGCTCCGGAGAGATGCAGGCTTGAGGAAGCCCGTTTGAGGAACAGGGATGGAGGCGCCCGTCTGCCGGGACGTCAGCCGCGGGACCTCGTATCATGACTGACAGGACAGCAGCATCACGGCGGCGAGGACGCAGAGGAGACGCTGAGGGTTTCCATGTTTTCTGGGCGGGACGTCCTGGTGCCGTGTTGGGAAACTGGACGGAGACGCTGATGGGACACAAAGGCCTCGCAGATCCAGAGCTCCATCTGATTACTTCTCCCCTTTTCACAGAGAAATCAGTTCATTTATAAACAGAACACTTCAGTTCGGGTGAATTAGTGTCACCCCCTCGTTGAACCCCCCGATGCCCGTCGTGTTAATGCACAACCTCGTGAGGGCCGCCCGAACGAAACCCTCCGGTGTGAACCACGGCGTTGTGGTTAAACAGCAGAAGCTGAAGCTGTTCAGGCTCCGGACGGGATGGAGCGAAACTTTTTGGGAAGTGATGCAGGGCTGCTGGAGCGCATACTGAACGGCTTCAGGTTTCATTCGTGTTTACTACAGCTCAGTGTGCTTAATAAAGACGCCAGCGAGCATCTAACCGAGACGCGGTCTGTATATATGAGTTCTAAAACAATAAAACACCAGCCTGTTCAAGCATTTCTACATTACGTTCTTTCAAAATAAAGGTTCTAATGTCATAATTACAATCAAATTCAGTTCCTTTATAACAGCTGAGCTGAATCACCTGACCAAGCGTTTTGTACATGCCACCAGCATTCTGTGAACAGTTTAGGGAAGGCCCTTGTGTTCCAGCATGAGTGCACAAAGAAACGTCCATTGAAACACGGTCGGATGAGTTTGGAAGAACCTGACTGAACCCCAAGTTTAACCCCATACAACACCTTTGAGATGAATTAGTACTGAGAGTGTCTCATCCAACATCAGTGTCTGACCATGTGGGTGGATGATGCTCACCAAAATATCTTCATAATACCTGCTCTGTAGGGGGTGCTGATCATTAGAGAACATACTAAAGCAGATAAAGTGTATGTTCTGTGATCACACACACAACCTAAAACCCAGGTCATGGAGGTTTCTGTATTAACATGGTGGAACACGAATGCAGAACGTGTCTCATATTCAGCTGTATGGTATTTATATTCATTCATTCATTATCTCCCGCTTTATCCTCTATTAGGGTCACGGTGGGGTTCCCCATGCGCATCCGGGGAGAACGTCTTAGGCGCTGGGCAGATACATCCAAGGCAGGGCGCCAATCAATCGCTGGGCACACACTCACTCACACACACTCTATATTGGGCAATTTTTGAGAATTCAATTGACTTGATCCATGTTTTTGGACTGTGGGAGGAAACCGGAGGAAACCCACGCAGACACGGGGAGAACATGGAAACTCCACCCAGATGGGGATTTGAACCGGGAATCCCTAGCGCTGAGAGGAGAACATGCTAACCACTAAGCCACCGTGCCGCCCGGTGTTTATATGAATATACAATTATTCAAACGCATCAAAAATCACACATCAACTGCTTTTAACAAATATGAACAATAAATGAGTAAAAATTGTGCTGTTTTAATGATCTGGAAATAAAATGCCTTACCTCACAGAGCCGCGCTTCTCTGCCGCCCCCGTGTGGCCCTACAGCGCAACAGCATCAGGCCGCTCCGACAGTTCAGAGCATCCACTGTGAACAGGTTCATTTATTTCATTAAAAAAAATAAACACAGGAGTCAAGTTGTGATTTTTTTTGTGGAAATATGTTACATTTATATTACAGGTATTTAAATGCCCGAACGGAGGGAAGAAAAAAAAAAAAAAAAGAAAACAGTTTGTAGACAGTATAAACGAAGCACAAACAGGATCGCAACGTAATTCAGACAGAACCGAACGGAACCGCGTTTCAGTGAGTTCGTAAAAATGGTATCCTGATGGAAATCTAGATGGCCTGCAATCTATGTTAAGTGACGCCCAATAAATACTGCAAATGTTGTTAATGCAACTTAAAAAATACCATAAAATGTACTTCTGGGATTCCATAGGCCTGTGTACAAAAAAACCTTATAAATACAACCAGCCTACTGACAGAGCAGGTACCATTTCATCGAATGGGTCTCATCTACAAACCTATGAACTGCAACTCCGCCACGTATCAACAACACGACCCACAACAATGAGGTCAGGTGTTTTGTTGCCAAAGATCGTGCCATATAGATCACTTGTAGTGAAAAAAAAAGCCAAACGAATCCTCTGGACTTACAGTAACATGACTTTGCTCTAAGTCACAAGAGTGTGTAAGACGACGACGACGACCGAAATCAGGATACAAGTGATTTATAGGCACAGGCTTCAGCAAGGACTAACTCAATTGATAACATGAACTGGAACAGAATCACAGTAGCTGCCTTATTGTCGACTCCGCCGCCTCACATCGGGACGGGGCCCAGCACCTCGCCCGCGGTGTGAGCCAGGCTGGAATAAAAGGGGTGTACGAAGGTAAGAGCTCAGTGTGCGCTTCAGCAGTCAAACCTCATGTCCAAAGTCTCATTGAACCCCTTCTCCTCGTGAGGGCCAGCAGCCAGAAAAGAGGCTACGGGCGAGCTGGCGGCCGAGGTGACGTTCAGCATCCCGGCGGCGCCGCTGCCGCCCGCGTTCCTCACCGCTATGCTGGTGACGTTGATGCCCAGCGTGAGCCTGGTCTGCTCCAGGGCCTTCTCCGGCACAGCGAAGGCCTCCAGCTTCTTCTCACCGTTGGCCATGTAGGAGTTCTGGCAGCCTCGACAGATGCAGTCCAGACAGGCTTTGCGGTTGGAGTAGCACGGGCACCGCTGGCCCCTGCACGTAAGAACACTTGGGTTTTGTGTCGCCCTGCCACACTTGCAGCCCTTCTTCTCCTGGGGCTTCTTGTAGACCACCTTCGTCGGGCTCCCCGGCATCAGAGGGTTACCCGTCATCCTGTCCTTGGCCTTGTCCTTCGGTTTGGGGGCGCCCTGTTTGGACTTGGTGTAAGCCTTTTTGGGGCCGTGCTGCTCCAGAGTCTTTTTGACCGTTTTACTGGGCACCAGCATCGCTTTGCCCACTTTGGACAGCCCCCCACCGTTCGGGACAGCGGCCATATGCGGCACGGCATGTACCGGAGCCTTGGGTTCACATTTGACCGCAATGGGGACAGAGGCCCCCAGAGTGGGTCCCCTGATGATGCTGGAGATGGGCAGCGGCTGGACTTTCTCGCTGTCGCTTTCGGAACGCGAGCGCTTGCGGCTGGGGCGTGGGACGCGGGGGGTGATCGCAGAACAGGATATTCCAGTGGAGGGCTGGGGGTTGAGCTGAGAGGGTGGGCACTGGGGCGCCAGGATACCCGAGGAGTCCACGGGTATGGAGGGAATCTGTCGGGTGGGGTCGGCCGAACAGCCGAAGGGTCCGTTGGCGTTCCCCGAAGCCCCGAGACCCGACTGCAGAATGGCCGAACAATCGTCGTGCGGAACCGGGTCCGGCTCCAGAGTCCTTAGCACCTCCTCCACGCTCAACAGGAGCGTGCCGCCGCTGTGCTTCATGTCCTCGCCAAAGCCACATATGTCCATGCTGCTGGCGCACAGCTCCTCGCCGGCCGCTGCCACGGCCTCGCACACTGGAATTTCACTGGAAAAGTTCTCCTCCTTCACCACATCGCTCTCCACCTCCACCGGCACGGGGACGCCCGCACGAGGGGAGGGCAGGCTGGCGGTCAGCTCATCCACACTGCTCAACCCGTTGCAGTCCTGAAGCCCGTTCACCCCCAACGGACTCAACGGACGCTCCTTGACCTCCGGCGACCGCTCCTCCTCGGCGGGTGAATCCGAGGTGGAAGGGGCAGGGGAGTGAGGACTTAAGTTCAGCAACGGCGACTCCTCCCCCTGCCGGCTCTCCAACGACAGACCCTCGTTCAGCAAAGCCAGTATGTCTGGGGACCCCTCCACGGCACTGGAAATACGGCCGGCCAGGGGAGAACCTGCTATGTACTCACAAAGCTTCCGGTAGCAATCGACCAAGATGCACAGCTGCTTGTTCTCCTCAAACTGCTCATAGTCCTTACACCAGCTGCAGGACGGCTTCATCATCATCTTCTTACCCTTGCAAGCCTTGCAGACGTAGTGCTGGCACGTGGAGTTGGTGGGCGCGATGGGATCCTGGAGCAAATTACCTAGGAGACGAAACAACACAGGTTTATTAAGCAAAGTGAGATCAGGGGCGTCCACAAACATTTCAGCATGCAGTGGACGGGGTCACATCTCTGCAGCCTTAATGTTAAAGGTGAATCCTTATAATAAAGATTAAAGGATTAAGTTTAACGTGGGAGTTTATAGAGTGGAATGGTGATCCATGTCATCAGTGTCAAACTCGCGGCCCGCGGGTCATATCTGGCCCACAAGATCATTTCACATCAATCTATTATTATTGTTATTAACGACCCGGCAATATGGTTTTTTTTTTTGGAGCGTGCTGATATTTTAAATTTGTATGATTTGAACATTTTTATAGAGAGCAGAAATATTTAAAGATATTTAAAGTCGAAGTTTATTTTTCTAAAACGGCCCGAGATCAAAGTAACTGAATGTTTTAATTTATTTTTACTTTTGCACAAAAAGCATTTGTAGTTCATTTTTGTCATGTTTTTTTTTTTTTGCAGGGTGATGAAAGTTGAAACTTTTATAATTTTGACAAGAGACACAGTATTTTTATAAAACATTTCAGCATGCAGTGGATGGGGTTACTTCTCTGCAGCCTTAATGTTAAAGGTGAACCCTTATAATAAAGATTAAAGGATTAAGTTTAATGTGGGAGTTTATAGAGTGGAATGATGATCCATGTCATCAGTGTCAAACTCACGGCTCGCAGGTCATTGATAATTTTACGTTAATCTATTTTTATTATTGTAATTAACGGCCTGGCGATGTTTTTTTTTTTTTGGAGCGTGCTCATATTCAAAATTTGTATTTTTACATTTTTATGGAGAGCAGAATTATTTTAAGTTAAAACTAAACCACTCCTCTGCACTTGTTCATATTATATTATAATATCATGTTCATATTATGTATTTACATTTAAATACTTCAACTCTCCGTGCACCAGTCACTGTTAATAATGCACTTTATGTAAATAATGTATATATTACACTTCTGGTTAGATGCTATCTACATTTCATTGGCCCCTAGTTGTACTCTGCACAATGACAATAAAGTTGAATCTAATATAAAGTAAACCTAAAAACGGCCCAGGATCAAAGAAAAATTAATGTTTTAATTTATTTGTATAATTTGTGCAAAAAGCACCATATTTATAAAATTTTAAAAAAATGTTTTATGCATCGTGTTCAGACTTGTAACTTATCATTTTGACAAAAGATAGAGCATGTTACGGTCTATGAAGTTAATTTATGGTGGAATAATAATCATCTGTTTTTATTCGGAACATTTATTTGTAGTGTTTAATTAATTACTGATGATCCCGCGACCTGAAGTGGCCTTTGAGTTTTTGCCCCCGGTGCAGTTGGGTTTGACCGGGGGGTTGATCCTGATGTTTACACTGAAGAGAGCGCCGCCTGCTGGTCATTGTGCGCATCTAATACGAAATCTAGCACTCAAAGCGAGGCCCTTGTGCTCGGTGCAGACCTCAGGAACTATCCATCAGCCCTTATAATGCAGGGGGGTGAGGGGGGGGTCTTATTTGTAGTCAGGAAGCGGAGCGGGGAGCCTGAAACGGGGGGAGCGAGGAGCAGCTGTGTGAGGAGATGGAGCGGTACCTACCGCACACCAGGCAGGAGAGGGACTGGCGGAAGAAGGGCAGGAGCCGGTAGAGTTCTTGCAGAGCCTGCGGGTCGCGGGGATCGCAGCGAAGCACCGAGCGACACGCCGACACGTAGAGGGCCGTCGCGTTCACCGGGTTCATCTCAGCAGCGTGGGGGCTTCACCGAACCGGAACCGTCCGGGGAAACGGTCCAAAAAACAAAAAAAATCAACGAAAAATAATAAGAATCTAAAGCAACAGGCTGACGAGTCAGAGTCCGAATCCGAGTCAGAGTAACGAATCCCGGCGCATCGCCCTCAGCACCGCGGCTCCGTCCCGCAGGCGGCGTCCCTCCTCCCCGGCAGGAGCGATGCAAAAACCATCATCATCCTCCTCCCTGAATAAGGTTCAAATACAATCCAACAGCGCGGGGTGTGTGTGTGTGTGTAGGGGGGGGTGTGTTTAGATATCGGTGCTCGTGTGTCTGCGGGGCTGAGCTGCAGCGGCGGCGGCAGCGCGGTGGCGCTCTTCCCTCTCCCCGGGTTCAGCTCGCCTCGGCGCGGCTCCCGGATTCAAACGCGCTCTCTCTTCCCCCCGCGGAGCTCGGCTGATCTGCCCCCTCCTGCTCCGGACGGATTCGGGGCGGCTCTTTTTTTCCTTTCTTCTTCTTCTTCCTCCTCTTCTTCTTTTTTTGATCCCTCCGCGCGCCGCGGCAGATCAAAGCGCTCAGGCTCGCGCCGTGTTATTGTCCCCCCCCGCGTTTCATGGCGGTGCCGTTCGCAAAAACAAACCAGGCCGCGTCTCCGCGCCGCCTCTCGCCTAGAAGCCGTCCCGCTGTCCGCGCGGGGGCCCCCCCGGCATGCTGGCGTCGCGGGGCCCGGCGCTCGGGCGTGCTGGCGCTGGAAGCCGCGGGGCCGGAGGGAGAGAGAGAGAGAGAGAGAGAGAGAGAGCGCGGCGGCTCCGCGGAGCAGGAACAAAACAGGCCGCTTTTCTTCCCTCCGCCGCGCCGCTCCTCCCGCCGCGCCGCTCCTCCCGCCCGCTCGCCCGCTCTGAACGCCGCCGACGCTGCGCCCGCTGCTCCCCGCGTCCGGAGCTCCGGCTGTGAGGAGGCGAAACGCGGAGATTTTGAGGGAAACGCTGGAGAGATGGATTTGAAAAGGCTGCTACGGCTAAGGCTTCTCCCCTCCCTTTTCCTCTCCGCATTAGCACAAGGAGGGGGCGCTGCTGAACGCGTCTCGCGAGAACGCGGACGCTCTCGCGAGAACGCGGCCACCTTCGCCACCGGCCGGTTCCCATGGTTACGTCGACGCGCTGTGCGTGTGGGGAGAGGCGGCGGCGTCATCATCGGCGGGCCCGTTTCAAACCGCGACTCGCCCCCTAGAGAGTGTGACTAGATAGTACGCGTACTCCTCTGTTGAAATAGGACGCTCTGTGGGAGAAGCCTGCGCTTCTGCGCGGTTTATTTCATTACTTTATTGTATTGTTTTATTAATGTTTAATAGTTTTAGGTCTGTATTTAGTAAATAAAATACGCGGACAGAGGGGGCGGTACGGTGGATTAGTGGTTTAGCATGTTCTCCTCTCAGCACTAGGGATTCCCGGTTCGAATCCAAGTCTGGGTGGAGTTTGCATGTTCTCCCCGTGTCCGTGTGGGTTTCCTCCCACAGTCCAAAAACATGGATCGAGTCAATTGAATTCTCCAAATTGCCCCATATGGAGTGTGTGTGTCCAGTGATAGAATCGCGCCCTGTACTGGGTTTATCTGCCCAGCGCCCGAGACACTCTCCCCTGGAGGAACCCCCCCCCCCCCCCCCCCCCCCCGCGACCCTAGTAGAGGATAAAGCGGACAGTTTTATTACCAGTTAAAGTTAAAGTCATCTGAATGAATCCTTTTTCGTAAATTCAAGTCACATTGCGGTTTCCCTTTTTGATCTCATCAAACAAACGACTCTTCATTAACGGATAGTAATAAACACAGACGTGTGGCGGATTAAAAAGGATGCAATGCACAACTATTTCTGCTTTTCATAAAGTTTACACCATTACCTCTACCTTTTGGTCGTTTCTCTGATCATTCAGATGGGGTTTTATCCAATTTGTAAATAGCCATTTACAAATGTGAGAACACAAGTCAGTAGTTAACCAGCATGATTAAAAAAAAAATTGTTTAAGGACATTACATTTTCCAAAAATAAGCAAAACCGCCGCAGTCTCCTCGAGGGTGTCACCGTTCTTGTCGTGTCCCATTGCCACACCCATAAATGTCATTAAGGTTTGTGCTGATTTTACCATTTCTGAGTTTTATTCAGTAAAACTGCTAGAAATGAAAGTCAGTTATTTTCTTTATTTCCTACACACGCACTGAACAGATGCTGAGTCGCAGAAATGAACACAGGGCTTTATATGTGCTGCGTTTTGCAGATGTCTCCACTAGGGGGCTGATCAGACTTCAGGGCCGGCTCTTCCAGATGTCTCCACTAGGGGGCTGATCAGACTTCAGGGCCGGCTCTTCCAGATGTCTCCACTAGGGGGCTGATCAGACTTCAGGGCCGGCTCTTCCAGATGTCTCCACTAGGGGGCTGATCAGACTTCAGGGCCGGCTCTTCCAGATGTCTCCACTAGGGGGCTGATCAGACTTCAGGGCCAGCTCTTACAGATGTCTCCACTAGGGGGCTGACCAGACTTCAGGGCCGGCTCTTCCAGATGTCTCCACTAGGGGGCTGATCAGACTTCAGGGCCTTTATAGTCTGAGGGCAGGCTCTTCCAGATGTCTCCACTAGAGGGCTGATCAGACTTCAGGGCCGGTTCTTCCAGATGTCTCCACTAGGGGGCTGATCAGACTTCAGGGCCTCTATAGTCTGAGGGCAGGCTCTTCCAGATGTCTCCACTAGAGGGCTGATCAGACTTCAGGGCCGGCTCTTCCAGATGTCTCCACTAGGGGGCTGATCAGACTTCAGGGCCTCTATAGTCTGAGGGCAGGCTCTTCCAGATGTCTCCACTAGGGGGCTGATCAGACTTCAGGGCTTGTGGAGCCTGAGGGCAGGATGTGGACCCTGTGTGCATCAGGACTCATGCTGTCCTCTGTTCCCATCGTTTCTGAGAGCTCATGTCTCAGTTTTCAGCTTTAATAAAAAAAACATGCAAACAAACCCAAATGAACATCCAACTGCAGAAACAGCTAAATTCTACATCATTATGACTGTATGAGGATTTAATGTAGTAAAGAAAAGTAGTGAATATCTGCAGAACTCATGGCCTTTTTTCTCCACATTAAAGGTGATGTTCCATCAGACATTTTAAGATTTAATAGTGCATTTCAAAATGAGCTTTTGTTTTTTCAGAAGATTCTGGCCATGTATTTGGAAATGTAGAAGCTTTAATGAAAATAATAAACCCACATTAAAACGATACGGTACGCACACAGGTGATGAACGCCGGAACTGCTCTCTCACCCCAGATAAGAGCCACAGGATCGACACGTGTACGAATAGTTCCTTTTATTAAAACGCATTTTGTTGATACTGAACAACACTGAAACAAAACGTAGAGTTCTACATAAAAATCTATTTGAGCAATACTCCAAGCATGGTGTTCGGAACCAGGGTCCCGATAAAAACCCAACCACAGGTCCACTCGAAACAGAACCAAACTCGTATGAAGAAACCGAATGGACGAAATGTGCACACGTGTGGGTCCTCTCTCTGAACGAGGACGCGGGACCGACTACACCGTAGGGTCTCTCCGACTACGTAGAGTTGAGGCTTCTGGTACGAGGTCGAAGACGGACGACAAAAATATTAATCCGGGAAACAGATAGTCGCGAAACTCTGATAGCAAATTTAGTTGAAAATACTTTTTTTTAAATACCTTTATTTAAACATAAAAAAAAACACTGAAGTCGACATGTAGAACGAACGGTACTCTCGCTGGACGAGTCCTAAATAAAACAGCAGTGTAATCTATAGGCACCATCCTAAACGAGGGGTCGTACTCGTGAACACCACACCGATGCTAAAACGAAGCGGGACACCGACGCCCGTTAGATCACGGAGAACGTTCACGCACAACTCCGCGGACGCTTCACGCCTCGGACATATTCACAGATGTAGAGTTGCTCGTCGGATCTAAAGGCTTGTTATCGGAGGAAGAAGTTCAGAACACTGATGTTACAAAAACCCAGACGGTATGTACATGACCATTTTACAAAGTCCTGGTCTGATTGGGTAAAATACGCACCTCTCTGTGGGGCTAATAAAAATCAGATAAAGACCAAAAAGAAATGCCAGATACTTCAAAGTCTGTGGGTCAGGAGAGAGGTTTGAGTCTTGAAAGTGTTGTGGAACTTGTGACTTTTTAAAAGACGTTGGCTTCGTTCGATTGGAGAAAACAAAAGTTGCTGGCTGTGATTCCTCCACCGGATCGGCTTCAAAACATCTGCATTCCAAACCCCTGCACATCAGAGAAGATCACATGAGAGATCAAAGAGAAAAGGAATGCAACATCTGGAGTTATTACTGAACGGGGAGGGGGGTGCACACTGCTCTCTAAAACCAGTACAGAAAATATCTGAGTTATAATGCAGTGAGTAGGTGGAGCTACATACACACACACACACATATATACACACATATGCTATAAATTACACACACACACATATATATATATATAATATATATATATATATATACAGAATATATATATATATTATCTCCCGCTTTATCCTCTAGTAGGGTTGGGGGTTCCCAATGCCCATGGGGAGAACGTTTCGGGCAGTGAGATACACCCAGGACACTGTGTGCCCAATCCATCGCTGGGCACACACTCACTCACACACACACTCTATATGGGGCAATTTGGAGAATTCAATACACCATGTTTTTGGACTGTGGGAGGAAACCGGAGACACAAACCCACGGGGAGAACATGGAAACTCAACCCAGATTGGATTCGATGGGAATATAGAGGCGAACGTGCTACCACTAACACTGTGCCACACTATATACATGTGTATATATATATATATATATATATATACACAGTATATATATACACACACAGTATATATATATATATATATATATATATATATATATATATATATATATATATATATATATATATATATATATATATATATGTGTGTGTGTGTGTATAGGGGTCATATATTGAGATAGGGACCCCTGGACTTATTCATTATCTTCTGCTTATACACCCAGGACAGGGTGCCAATCTATCCTTGGGCACATACATACTACATGGGGCAATTTAGAGTATTCAAATGACATTGAATCCACATTTTTGGATTGTGGGAGGACACCGGGGAACCCGGAGGAAACCCACAAGGACATGGGGAGAACATGCAAACTCCACCCAGATTGGAATTCAAACCTGGAACCCCAATGTTGAGAGGAGAACCTGATCTAAAGGGGAGTTGGGGGTGCGGTTTGAACCCTGAACCTGACACTCACCGAGTCGTCTTCTATAATGGCTGTAGAGTCGAAGAAGTCCGGTCTGAGTTCGGCGCGCTCGCGTCTGTTCCTCGATGGCGGCTGTGATTACAGATTAAAGAACACAACTCATTACGAGACCTCGGCTTATCATTCGACCCTCTGACCTCAGACGAACCCCGCGTGAAGTTCTCACCAGATCGATCACCATGGTGTCCTCAAACTCCTCGTTCATGTCCTCCAGCTGGCCCCGCGATGACATCATGACATCTTCGAAGATCGGCTCGGCGTCGTCCTCCATTAAACCGCGTCTGAATAAACGGGGCGAGAACGTTACTACAAACGGGAAAACGCAACCAAGAACCAAATCTTTTGTCCCGAGGTCACTCACACTTGTTGCCGTACACCACCACTCCGCGCCTTCATGTAGTTCATACCGCCTCGCTCCTTCCTGTTCACCTCCTCCATCTTCTGCTGGTCCAACCAGGACATCTGCATCTGTGGACTGAGGGGAGAAACGGGCATCAGGAGACGTTTCAGAACCAATCAGGAGAGTCATTTGGACCTGGGCTGGACTGTACTTGTGCATGTAGTCTGGTTCGGAGCCGGGCTCGGACGAGTCTTGGTCCGGAACGTGATCTGCCGCTTGTCGGGGGTTCTCCCGCAGTACCGTGGACGTGAGCTGTGGGGTCTGCAGGCCACCGGGAGTCTGGATGCTGTCGTTACGCATCACCCAGGAGCCGTCCACGTTCTCATCCACTGCTGCACCATCCACAGAGACAGAGACACAGAGAGTGAGTTTTATTTGGGTGGTGGATCATTCTCATTCCTGCAGTAGCAGTCTCTGATTGTGGACAGAACGTGGATGTTCTCACCGTCGGTGCGTTTCTTGTTCTGAGGTGGTCGTCCTCTCTTGCTGCGCACCGTGCTGGCTCGGCTGGTGGTGCTGCCCGTGGTGACGGACATGCGGTCGTCGTCTCCGCCCGTCAGCAGCGAGTTCCTATAGGCGATGAGCGGCAGCCACACGTCCTCCCGCCGCTCCATCATGTACTCCGTCATGAACTTCTCCAGGTACGAGTGACTGACAAACGGGGCGACAAACAGAACTCAACAAAATGAGAAACAGTTTGGGGAAGGTCCCCCCCCCCCCCTTCGGTTTCAGGAGGACTGCACAATGCAGGGTTCATAAAGGCACGTCTGCAGTTAGTTTTAAAGCCTGCCGATGTTTTAAATGATTAAATCGCAAAGTTTAACGTAAAGTTTTTATATTATTTGTGAGAGCGACGTTCAGATATCAGAATCCACCCTCAGACTGACCGACCGACCTCAGTGCCGATGCTTAATCGAGTACTTACACCGTCTTTTTATCCTGGCGAAGAAGTTTGGAGGAGAACTCGCACAGAACCTCCAGAAAAGCCAAGTTAGGTGGAGGATAATCTGCTCCTTTCGGATTTGGAAACTTGAAGGCGAAGTCGATTCCGTCCCTGAAACGAGCCGGACACAATGACCGAGGTTCTATAAACGAACCAAACACACCCCACAGCTATTTAATATTCATGATCCAATGCAGAACACCGTACTTGTGCAACGTCGCCACCGCCTCCCGGGTCTTGATCTGATCCAGTCCGAACGTCAGAGCGAAACGGCGGGCCAGTTCTTTAATTCCGCTGACATGCGAGGACGTCCGGTCCAGATTGGGTCCCTGATCTTGGACCAGCTCGTTGAAAAGCTGAGTGTAAACACACACAGAACGGTTAGGACCGGTACAGATGGACTGAACCCGGATCAGACCAACCGGCGAATCGCTTCACATCAAACGAACAGCTCTTTGATCTTTTTTTAATTATAATAAATCACCTGCTGTAAGCTGAGGATCAGAGTCTTGGCACACTGGATCTTATCCGTCTGTCTGGTCTTGCTCAGGGTCTCCTTGATGATGTCACCATAGTCATTATAATACTGTTGAGGAGCAAAGGTATGATGAGGAGAACCCGGAGAACCAGAAATCACTGCAACCCATCAGAAGACCTGAATCGGTCAAGTCCTGACCTTCATATAGTGTTTAAAGATATCGGCAGCGGCGGGCATGTCAACGATGTCATAGATGATCAGCTTGCTGAAGGCGGCCAGCAGGTTCCTCCTCTTGTGTAAAGCCTCGATCTTGTTGGCTTCATCCTCTTCATCACCCTCTACGCAGAGCAGAGATGGTTTAAAATTCATATGGACATTTCAATATGTTTCCACTCCACCGCATCAGCAGCAGATGATCCACACGGTGGAGCAGTTAGGTGGAGGTGTGTAACAGAGTGAAGTGAGTGGACGCAGGGGGTTAAACCCCAGCAGCACGTTTAATTCGGCCTTCACACACACCCATGCTCTGGTTCTCGTCGTCCTGATCGATGAAGACGTGATCCAGGACGAAGCTGAGCAGCTCGTTCTGCAGGGTGCTGTCCGGGTTGAAGACCAGCGGCTGCAGTGCTTCTCTGCTCCCCGTGGTCAGCTGGTGACTGAAGATCATCAGCAGGTCACACAGCAACATGAACGCCTGAGGAGGGGGGGGGGGGAGAGCGCAGGGACGTCCATTTAATATGATCAAGCTCCGACACGCACATATTTTAATTAACGTCTTAATGCCAGACGTTAGGTATTCCTAACGGGGGGGGGTTAATGCCATTAACCGGGTTCCCCATGCCCATCCAGGGGGGAACGTTTCGGGCGCTAAGCAAATACACCCAGGACAGGACGCCAATCACTAGGCACACTCACTTACACAGACAAACTCTATATGGGGCAATTTACAGCATTCAATTCACCTTGGATCTATTTTTGGACTGTGGAAGGAAACCGGAGAACCCAAGACGGACACTGGGAGCACATGCAAACTCCACCCAGATCGGGATTCAAACCTGGATCCCCAGTGCTGAGAGGAGAACATGCCAAACAATAAGCCACCATGCCGTCCACACTTAATACTTGATTAATTGAATTATGACTGTAATTAAAAAAGGTGACAGTGGTTGGCATGTTCTCCTCTCAGCGCTGGGGATCCAGGTTCAAATCCCGATTTGAGTGGGGTTTGCATGTTCTCCCCATGTCTGCAAGGGTTTCCTCCAAGTTCTCGGGTGTCCTTCCAC
Source organism: Corydoras sp. C115 (assembly GCA_019802505.1). Classification (NCBI taxonomy): domain Eukaryota; kingdom Metazoa; phylum Chordata; class Actinopteri; order Siluriformes; family Callichthyidae; genus Corydoras; species Corydoras sp. C115. The sequence continues at coordinate 82,646 of JAFMOC010000362.1, read as the reverse complement.
AGTCCAAAAACATGGATTCAAGGTAAAGTGAATGCTCTAAATTGCCCCATATAGACTGTGTGTCTGAATGAGTGAATGTGTTCCCAGTGATAGATTGGCGTCCTGTCCTGGGTGCATCTGCCCAGCGCCCGAAACGTTCTCCCCTAGATGGACATGGGGAACCGAGTCGAGGCTCAAGCTGAAGATGGAGTGGGTGTAGTGGGAGGACGCCCTCACCTGCTCTTTGACGGGCGTGTTGACGTTCGATAGACACTGCTGACACACGGCTAGAAACGATTTCACGACTCGTCTCAAAGCCAGAAGATCATCCTGGACAGAGAGAGAACATCAGCGTTGCTCATCATACAGTCCCTAAACGTCTCGTCCTCCGGGACGTGTCCCCCACACTCTGTACTGACTCTACCTTGGATGGAGATCCCTCAGTGATGCGGACGAGCTGCCACAGGATGGAGTAATGCGAACACTGCAGGGCCTGCACCGCGATCTATACGGCAGGATGTCAAAATCAATAAGCCGCCATGGAAGTTAAATTATTACCCAGAATGCCTGTAGTGGGATCAGACCTGCTCTGGCATGGAGCCCTGTTCAATTCCCATCTTCAGTAACCGGTAGCAGTTTTTAAACAAGTCCCATTTGGTGAGGTCATGCGCACTGATGGAGGAAACACAGCCTTAGCACGCGGGAGTCACAACGACGGAACCATGGCATTAGAACCCCGACTGAGACGCGTCTTACTTATGAAAGGCAGTGAGTTTCTTCAGAGATGAGAGGACGCTGTAGATGTCATCATCGTCAGCTTCATCCCCCTGAAAGCAGAACGGGAATTAAATTACCTTAACTATGAATCCCAACTCCATTAGAAGCTCATTCCTCGGGGTTCTCGAGCGCACCTCCTGCAGCAGGTCCTCTACAGAGTGGTTGAAGCGATCGGCGAGCTCGTCGATGAGCTGGCTGCGGGCGATGTCCACGCGGTTCATGATGGTGTACTCCTCACTGCACAGGATGCTGTAGGTCTTACTGCAGGCCTCCAGGACCTCCGTCTCCGTGTGCTTCTCCACCACCAAGCGGATCTGCTTCAGCAGCCCGTCCAGATGCTGGGCGAGAGGTACACAAATCCGTCCTGTTATCACAATGTTTGGGTTCTCCTCACAGGTTCACTCGTTCTCAAAGGCCCAGTTGGACGTCGTCTGCTGGAAGTCCACCCACAATTTTGAAATAGGACTCCATGACATGATAAATTGGAAAAAATGTGATTCGATTTAAAGGGGAACACCTAGATGTTCTATTTGATGTTCTTATGTTGACTGGCGGCAGCACGTTCTCCTCTCAGGGCTAGGGATTCCTGGTTCGAATCCCAATCTGGGTGGAGTTTCCATGTTCTCCACGTGTCCACGTGGGTTTCCTCTGTGTTCTCCGGTTTCCTCCCACAGTCCAAAAACATGGATCAAGTCAATTGAGTTCTCTAAATTGCCCCATATAGAGTGTGTGTGTGAGTGAGTGTGTGCTCTGCAATAGGTTGGCAACCTGTCCTGGGTGTATCTGCCCAGCGCCCGAAACGTTCTCCCCTGGATGGGCATGGGGAACCCCCCCGCGACCCTAATATTGGATAAAGCGGGAGATAATGAATGAATGTTGACCAGCTTCAGTCCTCAGCTTCTGCTCTTTACTTGACACATTGAATCCCCACCCTCATTTATTATTAATTTATTCATTATTTAAATTTCATTAAATCATTCATCTTCCACTTAATCCTCAATTAGAGTCACAGGGGGCGCTGGGCAGATACACATTGAACAGGGTGCCAATCTATCGCTGGGCACACCCAATCAGACACTCTATATGGGGCAAGCTAGAGAATTCAATTTACCTTGAATAAGGTTCCCCATGCCCATCCAGGGGAGAACGTCTCGGGCGCTGGGCAGATACACCCAAGACAGGGTGCCAATCCATCGCTGGGCACACACTCACTCACACAGACACTCTCTATATGGGGCAATTTTTGAGAATTCAACTGACTTGATCCATGTTTTTGGACTTTGGGAGGAAACCGGAGAACCCGTAGGAAACCCACGAGGACACGGGGAGAACATGGAAACTGCACCCAGTGTCTTCATCTTGTATTTGTGAAATACTCATTCTGTATTTCTTTTTCTTTTTGATGTTTGTTCCGTGTGTGGCCATTTTTTTCCTGTTCTTTGTAAGAATGTCTGTCTTCTGTATTTATTCAGACTTCGATTTAAAATAATAAATAAAAAGATATCGTTTTGTTCTGGAGGATTTAGAGACTCGAGACGGTTTCTTCATCATGAACAGTTTGGGCTGCTGCGCTGTAGATGACACCGTTCTCCGTTCCATATGGGTTCCAATTAAATTAAACATTAACATGCCATTAAATTACGATGTAGATCTTTATCTATAGGGTTAATTCTAGGTTCTGCTGCTACCACCAATCACCTTCTCCATTCGCCCAGAGCTGTAGACCTCCAGATCAAAGTACTGTGGGATCTGCAGGAGGTTAGCCACCTTCTCAGCATCTGCCTGGTACTGGAAGAGAACACGTACAGATCTTCATGGTTACATGAAATGTCAGCAGGAGAAGGTGAAGCTCATTGTGTTTATTTATATTACTGTACATTACTCTGTACCTTAGAGAGCAGCATGGGAAGAGCGATGATGAAGTGCTCAGTCAGCTTGTTCTTATCATCCACCTGCGTTTTCTTTTCTTTGGCAGTGAGAACCTGAAGGTGGTGAATCGGATGCTGAGATTTCGTTCAGACAGACGAGCAGATCAAAAGAAAACACTGAAGGGTGAAAAATCAAAAGAAGTCGTACCCTCTTCCCCGTTCCACGGCCGACGGGTGGGTGAGCCTCGGCAGCCTGCCTGATGGTGCAGACCATGAGCTCGATGAGGGCGCTCTCGTGACGGTCTCCCAGCACTGAAACGGCAAGCAGAACGTCATCAGAATGGCGGCGCACGGGAGGCTTTCGGACGGACGGTACGGAACGGCGGCAGTACCTTCCTCGCCTTGTACAGGCTCCTCCAACAGCAGCTCGATCATGCAGTCCCAGTCCTTCAGCAGCTCCTGAGAGCTGTCCCACAAGCTGTCCACCAGGTACGCCGCATGCTCATGCAGCTGGACGTTCACAAAACACACACTCGTTAAACATCAGGAGACATTTAAAGCCTTCAGGAACATCATGAACCACCAAAAGATCTCAGATCTAAAGTTACAACCAACTGTCTGTATTCAACATCAACATGGAGAACATGCCAAATCCCTCACCTCACTTTCAAGGAAGAAGAGCACCAGCATCCTGATGAGGTTGCCATTAGGGCTGTTTCTGCCACGCCGTTTGGCCAGCGCCTCCTCGGCTTGTGGGTCATGTCTGCTGAACAGTCTGAGGATCAGGAGGAACGTTAAAAACTCAAGCAGATTTAATTTGGACTCGTGCAACAGCAAGAAAAAAATAATTATACGGGGGGGGGGGGGGGGGGGTCACAAAACAATTGACTGACTTCCGATGCAGGAACTCTCCTGCAGCCACAGCCACGGGCCGGTGGGCCGAGTAGACCAGATGATAGACGTTCTCACAGTCTTCATTAGAGAGCGCGTCCTCACTGCCACTGCAACAGAACCCAAAACCTCAGCTGAACTCTTATTCTTAAAAATAATAATAATAATAAAAATAAGTTAGGGCCAATCTGGGTGGAGTTTGCATGTTCCCCCCAATGTCCACATGGGTTTCCTCCCCCAGTCCAAAAAAATGGATCCAAGGTAAATTTAATGCTCTCAATTTTGCCCTTTTATAGTGTTTATTTGATTAACCATTATATTATATATAACAAGTTATACGTTACTATTGTTCTTAATGTTAGATCTAGGTCTTGTGTGTGTGAGAGAGAGAGTAATGAAACTTACTGCAGGATCAGAGTGACCAGCCGAATGGCCTCCACTGCCACATCATACTCTTTATCTAGTGTCATGGATACGATCCGGTCCTAAAGAGAGAAAGGAGGGTGAGGTCTCAGTTCTACTGAGCATAAGAGGCAGGGGTACGCTGATCCGATGAAACCCAACCTTAAATCGATTGGTGAAGAGTTCCAGCTTGGGGAAGAGTCCTCGGTTCGTGTAGAGCGTCTGAAGAGCCTTGAGACACTTGAGACGAACCTCTCCTTGCTGTAAACCATGAACACAGAGGGTTCAACTTCATGGATTTAAAATAATCCTTTAATGACGACCGGTGTTTGGTGTACGGCGTGCTCACACTCACCCGGTCATGCAGCGTCCAGCCCACGTACTTCAGATAGCTGTCATTGAGGAAAGCATCACTGTACAGCTTCATCCACACGCCGATCTCCTCGATGCAGATGGCTCTGATCTCAGCTATAGCGTCCCTGCACACACACATCAGTCAACCACAACTCAGAGACGGACGAACAACATCCATCAGATCATTCCTCTGACAGACCTGTAGCGGTGGACGAAAATTCCCTTAAAGATGGAGTTCATCATGTTCTCTATCTCATCCTGGTTCTCCTGGAGCTGCAAAATTCAAAGATAATATTGCTGTTAGAAACTAACCAATGAAAAGAGAGAGAGAGAGAAAGAGAGAGATGTATATGTATGCTATTGTATATGTATATTTCTTGTGTTTTTTATTTATTTATTTATTTATCCCCCCCCCATTACCATATATATATATATATATATATATATATATATACATATATATATATATATATATATAAAATACTTACATTTTTCATATAATCATTACTATTAATATTTATTTACACATACACACACACATATATATAAAATCTTTATTACTGAATTAACATAACTTGTATTTGTTTATTTATTCCTGTTATTTTATCTGTATATAATATGCTTTGACAATACGAATGTAAACATTTGTCATGTCAATAAAGCAAACTGAATTGAAAAAGGGTGAGAGAGACAGAGAGACAGCGAGAGAGAGAGAGCGACAGAGCGAGAGAGAGAGAGAGAGACAGAGAGAGAGAGAGCGACCATCCAGACCTCCTTCCTCTTCTCCAGCAGGAGCTCCAGTTTGTCCGTGGCTCGTTTTCCGGCCACCTTGTTGCGCTCAGCCTCGTACTGTCGCTGTGTGTTGTCCTGGTTGATGCTGAGGTTCAGCGCCACGTTTACTAAAGCCGTCATCAGCTTCATCGCTGTGGGGGGGGGGGGGGGTTCACAAAAATATGGTGAAGGGTTCTGTCAATCACCAGCTACCGTCAGTCTGAAACACCCTGTTAACATCCTAACAATCACCTTAAACGGTAATCACGACGCACGTGACACCGAGCAACAGCTGATTAAAAGATTTGATTACTATTCTCTAATTTTTATCATTAATAATAATAATAATAATAATATTGGGCGGCACGCTGGCTTAGTGGTTGGCATGTTCTCCTCTCAGCGCTTGGGATCCAGGTTTGAATACCGATCTGGGTGGAGTTTCCATGTGTCCGCGTGGGTTTCCTCCAGGTTCTCCGGTTTCCTCCCACAGTCCAAAAACATGGATCAAGTTAATTGAATTCCCAAAAAATTGCCTCATATAGAGTGTGTCTGTGTGAGTGAGTGTGTGCCCAGCGATGGATTGGCGCCCTGTCCTGGGTCTATCTGCCCAGCGCCCGAGATGTTCTCCCCTGGATGGGCATGGGGAACCCCACCGCGACCCTAATAGAGGATAAAGCGGGAGATAATGAATGAATGAATGAATGAATATTGGGCGGCACAATGGCTTAGTGGTTGGCATGTTCTCCTCTCAGCACTTGGGATCCAGGTTTGAATACCGATCTGGGTGGAGTTTCCATGTGTCCACGTGGGTTTCCTCCGGGTTTCCCGGTTTCCTCCCACAGTACAAAATACATGGATTCAAGGTGAACTGAATGCTTTAAATTGCCCCATATAGTGTGTGCCCAGTGATAAATTGGCGTTGTCCTGGGTGTATCTACCCAGCACCTGATTCTCCCCTGGATGGGCATGGGGACCCCCCCCCAGACAACACTAGTGAAGGATTAAGTGGAAGATAATAAATCAGTGATAGTAATTAAATCAGGTTCTAAAGTTTGATGAACCTGTGACAGATGATCAGGGTTTACCTGCCAGAGTGCTGGTGTGTCTGAAGGCTCGGACCTGCGAGTCGGAGAGGCCCGTGAGGAGAGAGATGACCGTGTCCATCATGTACTCGTCGTAGATGATGCTGTACTGACACTGCCGGATGAGAACGCCGATGAACTCGCAGAAGTTGTAGCGGAACTTTTTCCACTGCGGCCCAGCGATCGTGAGCGGGTAGTCACCGCTATCCTGCAGCGCAGCGGCGAGCGAGCGAGAGAGAGAGAGAGTGAGCGTAAATAACTGAACACATGATGCACTGCAGTGTAAGGACTTATCCTCAATACACAGATAAACCACAGAAAACGGCAAACCTGCCTACCTCATCAAACTCTTCAGTCATCTTTCTGATGATCTCGGCGTTCTGCATGTTTCGGAACATCTCGATCCGTACAGTGCCTGAAAATAGAACCGCACGGGTTCATACACACAGAACTGAGCACCTGATATCCCTAAATTTAAATTATAGAACTTTAACTGCAGGAAGGCATGGTGTTGTAGTGATTTGCATGTTCTCCCCATTTCTGTGTGGATTTCTTCTGGGTTCTCCAATTTCCTCCCACAGTCCAAAAACATGGATTCAAGGCAAGTTAAATGCTATAAATTGCCCCATATAGAGAGTGTTTGTGTGCATGACCAGTGATTCATTGCCCCACTGTCCTGCGTGTATCTGCCTATCACCCGGAATGTTCTTCCCTGGATGGGCAGGGGAACCCTCATGACCCTAGCAGAGGATTAAGTGGAGGATAATGAATGAATGAGCTTTAACTGCAACATGTTTTCACACAAAATCATCTGCGAGATGTTGGGAGTCGTATTTAAGGGTTGATTCAGATTCAGTTCCAGGATTCATAAGACAGAAATCTTAAGTCTTATGAGGTTTTAAGCAAAACATAAGAAGCAAATCACACTAACGTTACCTTTACACCCCGAGCACTGAATAAAAAAGTTGATGAGATCCAGCAGCGCCAGGTCCCGGTCCTGTTTGTAGGACTCGATCCAATCATCCACCACCGACTGGATACAAAAGAAAAGAGTCCAGCAATGAGAGGTGTAAGAAAACACACACACACACACACACACACACACACACACGAGTGATCATTTTATTACACACCCCTTCATAAATATGTATTGGACGTCCTTTGAGTACCTCCACTGTAAACCCTCATCTGCTGATTCAGCAGAAATCTGAATCTAGACTTTCTGGTCCTTTGCTCACTGGAGTCAGGATTTTTTGGTTTCTTTTTGACCGCGTTGATGCTGGAACTGGTGGTCCGCCGCTGATTAATGATTAACTATGCACCTCCTGATCATCAGTTTGATTCTGATCTCCCCTGACCCCCCTTCTGAGTTGTGTACATTCACAGGATCTCCAGATGTATATCCTCAATCACATCATTGAGGATGTACTCTCCACATTGCTTCATAAGGATGCAGCCTCAGGTTGGTCCAACACCGATGACAACGCCTCCTGGTCTAATGTGGATCCTATAAAAACTAAGGTGTGTCTGATAAAATGTCATCTATATATATATATATATATATATATATATATATATATATATATATATATATATATATATATATATATATATATATATATATACCCAAATTAAAGAAATCTAAAATAAGGGGTGGGTGACACTAGGGTGTAGTGGTGAGCATATTCCCCTTTAAGAGCTGGGGGACTCATGCTTGAATCCCTATGTGGGTGGATTTTGCATGTTCTCCCATGTCTGCATGGGTTTCCTCCATGTTCCTTCCACAGTCCAAAAACATGGATTCAAGGTAAATTGAATGCTCTAATTTGCCCCATATGGCGAGTGTGTGTATCTGTGTGAGTCCAGTGATAGATTGGCACCCTGTCCAGGGTGTATCTGCCCAGCGTACAAAATGTTCCCCCCTGGATGGACATGTGCCAGTGCAATATCATGATTGAATGAAAAATAGGAGGTGTCCAGAATTACCTGCATGGCACTCTTGCCCAGTTTAACCACCTCAAACAAAGTGGAGGGGTCTCCTCCGTCTCCATTGTGCTGAGCCATGCCATTGGGCCTCCTTCCGACCTTATCCACCGGAGACTTGCGTGCTTTCTTATTCGCTGCTTGCTGTAGGAATGAAATATAAAAGTTCAGAATCTATTCATCCTCATTATAATAAAGGAACAGAGTCAGCATGATCCAGCTTATAACACCGGGGTGATGCTCGTACCGCAGGTCTCCCTGGTCGTCCTCTCTTTTTTTTGCCTTTGGGCTCCGCGGCTTCCTCCAGCTCACTGACGCTCAGGCTCAGACTCACCGTCTCACCCTGTCCCGACTCATTAGAGGAGTCCCTGCAACAACACACAGGTCAGAGACTGTAAAGCAGTGGAACATGAAAGGTAATGTGTTGCCAGGTTCAGCCCCACCGGTTCCCAACTTACTGCAGAACAGGGAACTCAGAGTTAATCATTGTGACTCTCTGCAGGCGGAGGGATCTACTGGACGGATGGATGGTTTATCCGGAGCAGGAGTGAGGGCGGTGTATTCAGCCTCACGCTTGGCCTGGTCTCCAGTAAAAAGATTCAGTCAGAGGAAAGCTCCATCCACTGCGGGCACATAACCTGCACACGAGGACAGACAATGAGGAGGTGATCAGAGAGGGAATGTGTGTCAGAGTCATGTGTCTTTCAGTCCTTTCTGAAAGTCCTGAGCAGGTTGACGGCTGAGGAACCCTTGAGGAGCACCAGCTGGCTGTTCACTGAACTGCACCAGAGGCAGGACCCAGAGGAGAGAACCATAAAGAGAGAAGACTTATTGATCAATATGACCTGCATTAGATCCCCACCTGACCACCTCCACCTAAACAACGTGCCTCGCGTTGTCTGTTAACCAAACGATACACACTAATCACCATGACCTATTAATTTTCTATCCTAAAGATCATATACAGCAAAAAAATCAAGAGGGGTAACTTGGCAGTGTCACTGAAAGTGCTCATGTGCTGTTGTAGCCCATCTGGATAAAAGGTTGCATTTCCAACTTATGGTTCAGTAAATACACCAAAAGCAAAAAACATACTTTAATATGGCTTATTCAGCTCTTATCAGTTGTTGCAAATGGATACACATGTCATTTACAGCTTTGTTTGGCTCTGTATAATAGAGATAAGAATCATTACACCTTCACTGAATGATCTCTGGGTAAAAGAGGCTGCACTGTGTATAAGGAGTCGAACCTGTGATCCTCTGATGCCAAAGGCCTGAGTGCTCCTGCGTCCCATCTCCTTTAATCAGTTCGGAGAAAGCACGGGTCTAAGCCGTTGTTTGATCACTAAGTCAGCGCACCTGAAGCGAGCAGACAGGGCAGGACCATTAAAGATGGATATCTTGCCCGTCTACAAGTGATTGAAAGGTGAGGGTCTGGCTCAGCATATAAACCACGATGCAGAGAGGAAACTTTACAGCTTCATTAAAAAAGTGACAAAGACGCAGAACAGCCACGAAGTAAAGTGAAATCCAGGAGCAGGAAATGTCAGAGCCACTAGAGGCAGTGCTGCCTACACATCTGCAATAAATAGCATCAACAACAAAGAACCTTCAGAACCCTACTCTCTGACTTCAGGACTCATCCATGACCTTTTTTCCCTTGATATTGACGGCCTGATTGATGTGATGGCGTTAAAATGAATTTGTAAAACCGCTGGTGGACAGTAGGGGGCACTCCGAGCATGGGGTTTCACTGTTGCTGTGGAAACAGATGAATCAAGTCGGATCTGGACATGTGGAAAACAAAAGAAAGAGCCAGTGTTCAGACTGAAACAGGGCTGGAGTGTTTTATAACCATCAGGAGTTAAAAATCCTGCAGGGTAAAGATAAAGACGGATGAAAAGGAGCTCGGCTCGGGACTGAGGGCTGCTCCTCTCGGAGGTGGATGCCTCACTGACACTAGATGGCTCTCCACCTCCAGTCGAGTGAAGGAGTCGAGTTTTGCTCACAATGCAAACCCTCTCTGTGCACACAGAGGAGCTGTGCTTCAGCATTTTAATAGGTTCCAGGGAAAATGTCACTGAAGGCAACATCTCCACACCAATAAACCTGTAATTAACATATCAACAGGAAATTTGCACCCTGTGTGTCTGTGTGTGTTTCATCCCAAACACCAACAGGATGGGATCCAGATAAACATTTCCAGATTCTGAACTAAATATATAAAGAAAAATATAAAGAAAAATATCAGTCTGAATGTTTAAAACGGCACAACAGTCTGTTAACCGCACCGGATTTTCATCAGGAATCCAGACTCGTATCAGATTCAGACAAGTTCTGTGTGCATTCCCCTTTTTTTATAAAGTAATCAAATAAACGCACAAGAGCAGAACTCCCTGCACTGTTCTGTTTAGATTATGTTAAGAAAAAAAAATGTAATAAATAATAAAACATTTATTTAGTTTAAATATTGTATGAGACAAAGTTGGTACAGGGCCATGTTTACCACGGGGGTCACATGACCATGTGTTCTAATTATGCTTCTAATACTTTGGTATTTAAAGATACGAAGACTCAGAATATTTAATCACAGGTTAATGGGCCGTGGTCATGGGTGTCAGATTATTCTTATTATTTAATAATAATAATAATAATAATAATAATAATAATAATAATAAAAAAAAAAAATTTTATATATATAAAAAAATAATAAAAATAATAATTATTTTTTTTATATATAAAAAATATTTTATTTATTATTATTATTATTATTATTATTATTATTATTATTAAAGAAATAAAACCCAACTTAATGAGCCTCTGCATTAACGGTACATGTACGCATGTTTGAGTTGGGACGGTTATGTATTTAGATGTTAATTAAGTGTCCATATTTGAGGTTTTAGCCCAGTGATCTTTAAATACGTCAGAGTTTGTTTTTTTGGTCATTTACATATGTAGATGACATACGTAGTGACCATGAATGCCCCTCCCCCATGCCATCACAGATCCAAAACACTTCTGCATTTGGAGTTTAAAGGCCGCACTGAAGCGTTTAAATGTACATCTGCTCTTATTAATCCACTTAAACCGAGACAGGTCGAATGACAGTGACATCACCGAGACATGCCGCGGTTTAAAAGGATGATTAGTGATGTCACAGTTGTCATAGAGATGGTTTTACACCATCTGCGATCTGACTGTGCAAAACAAAAGGCACGGCGGTTTTCTTCCCTCTCGCTCAGATTTATTACTCCGTTTATAATAAAACACATTTATGTTAGAACTGGGAGCAGAGTCTGCCTACTGAGTACTGCTGTTTTGGATCGACCCCCGTTCTTAGGTCCCGTTCTAACCACAGAGTTCTGCAAAAGAGACGCTTTAACGCCGGGCTGCACAGAGTTAGAACTGTAACATTAATGTAATCATACATTTTTTTTATTGTTTGTTCTATTGTGTTTACATTTACACTCTGTCGTTCATCAGATGCTTGTATCTCAAGTGACTATCACAAGTATCCAAATTTGAGGGGGGGCCAGGACACGGGGTTGGCTATACAACACCCAGAATCAATGAGGGTTAGGGGCCTCGCTCAAGGACCCACAACGGGTAACACCAGTGGCCCTGGGACCGTCTGTTTAAATAAGAGGAGCTGCCCCAGAGAACCCAAACAAAAACACAACAATGGAGAATGACGAGAGATAAAGATGAGGAACTGCAGCTGTAAACAGTGTAAATCAATAAAGTTAGTTTACGTTATTTGTGTTTCCATCCCGTTTCTCATAAACTCGGTCCTACAGTCTCTGAAACGGCGGGCGGAACAAAGAAAAATATATAGTTCATCTGTACTGCACTTTAAAATTCATGGGTCGTTGTGTAGTTTCAGTTGTGTGTGTGTCCATTTAGGGTCTCTGCACCTAAGGATGATGTTTAGTAACAAAGATCTCTGGCGGCACGGTGGCTTAGTATGTTCTCCCTTCGGCATTTAGGATCCAGGTTCAAAATCCCGATCTGGGTGAAGTTTGCACGGTCTCCCCATGTCCATGTGGATTTCTTCCCGGTTCTGGGTGCAGCACCCGCAAAGTTCTACACTGGGTGTACACTGGGACCCCCCTCCCCCGACAGCACTAGTAGAGGATTAAGCGGGATAGTTGTGATCTGTGAACATCTGGATCCTCTAAATTACAGACTCATAATGTCAGTAGTACTACATGGAGCTGATAATTAGAAAGACCTCAGTACGAGTAAGCTACGTGAAATAAAACACTATTAATCAGAAAAATTACTCACCTACAGCTTTACACACATCTGTGTTTACATCAGGATCAAAAACTAAGAGTCCTGACGTGACCATATGGTGTAAGGACATCCCCCAAGGAGTCCTATGCCTGTCTGTATCTCTGTAGTATGTATTAAATCAGCGCTTAAGTAGGTCAAAATAAAACATAATGATACAAACGGATTTGTTTAGTGTAGAGATGCGTGCACATCATTAATCACGTCTCAGCAACCAGAACCAGAACTGTGCAGGTTAAAAAGCTTTTCCATTTGGTTCTAAATTGTGCGTTATACTGAGCGGATGGATGGTGAACCCACGGCGCCCATGTTGCTTAGCAATCTGCTCCATCGTTGTGTAAATATGCAGAGCTTTCATTTTCAGCGCGACCTCCACAGACCACGATGTTTCACTCAGCCTGGCTTCAAGAGCTTTTCATTTATTAAAAATAAGAAATGTCAGTCTGCCTAATTGGACTTGGAGCGGGATGAAGACGGGCTCGAATGCCTCAGAGACGCGCGCATTTAGAACCGACCCGTTCGGACGGACGCCTAGCCGTCAGTGCAGCGGAGAAGGGAAACTTGGCAGCTCCGAGGTCACGTGATGTGACGAGAGAAATTATTTTACTGATTAGTCGAGTCAGCCAAGTGGAGCGGAGTCTAACGTTTCAGCTGGACGTAAAGTGGTTTTCCTTTGGGTAGTAATCATCATATTTGTGGTATTAGAAGTTCAGCGGCAGGTCGGCCGGTGCCGTCTTCACTTCATCGATGATGTAAGTGAGATGCAGCCTCGTTTCGTTTCGTTCTGTGGGTGTGGAACGTCTTAAATGTCTGACTCCGTTGTCATAACCCATCTCCCTCAAGTTTTAAGGTGCATTCAGATTATTTATGCTCGTCACTACATTGTTATCTTCTTACACGGGTCTGCATCATCTATAAAATATGTGTGAAGGAAAGCAGACTGTCTGACACCAACAACCCCGCCCCCAATTTAAACGGGTATAATGTGACATCAGCAGAAACTTCTGGCCTACATCAGATTCAAAGATTCCAAAATCTTGCAGAAAGCCTTTGCTAAAGCATGTGCATGAGATCATGTGGGTGGGGTGTCCAGCTGAAATCAGAGGTTTGTGTTGTTTTAAATACCTGATCATATTAAACAACTGGACATTATTGATCAATTATTGGGATAATGATGGTCTTTATTAATGTAACGGTGATGACTGAGTCGTCAGATCATGAGCTCTGAACTCATAACAGCTCTGGTCTGATGGTGGTGTTGAATGTTCGTGTTTTCCTGTCAGCGGTCAGGTCACGTCTTCATTGGGTCTTTAACTAAAGATGAGCGATAACAGGATGAAAATTAAAGGTCACACAGCTCGAGAGAGTCATATCTGCAGTCACTGAGAAACCAATCAGGAATTTCAACAGAAACAACAGCACTGGAATCCAAACAACAACGTCACCATTATTAACATAGAAATTTATAGAAACAGACGTGACTATAGATGCAAAACAGGAAGTCACCAGATGGGTCCCAATACTTTTGTCTATACAGTGCATGTTGATTTGTGTCTTTGTTCTCGAACCTCTCCATATCATTACTACATCACCTCAATAACAGTGCTGTAGTTGACCTTAGTTACTTTCCACATTGATTTTATTCCAAATTTAATTAAACAGAACATGCACAACCCACAGAGAGCTCAACCACCCTGCTCCAAGATCATCCCGTTTCATTTTGGTTTGTTTTTCACCGCAAATCATGTCATCCTTCAGTCTGAGAATGCTACTAAGAATCATCCACCACCCCAATAATCATCAGAGAACAGAGTAACAGGAACTAACAGAGTCTGTGGAGGAACAGAGGGACTACAGAATGGAACTGTAGAACTACAAATCCCATCTGTATGGGGTGGAGCTGATGAAGATGAAGGTGAAGTTTAAACATCAACACAGCTCACGTTTCCCTGAAACATTCTGTTCTTTTGAAACATAAACAAAGTGAACCATTGGACAGCCAGACAGCTTCTGTTTTACAGGGACCCCGTGGCTGGTCTCTAATAAACTGGCCATAACACGACCCTCAGTTAAAGCTCTCAGTTTATATGGTGAGGGAGCCATGTGGTCGTATACCAGATCAACTCCCAGACGAACGTGGTGATGCTCAGGCGGTCGAAAGTGAAATTAAACACAGCAGGAGACGGACAGTGAGGTTACAAAGAGACCTGAACGCTGTACGGCGTCTAGACCGTGAACCTGAAACGTCCTAATACAATAACGCCCTGTGTGTAAACATCTCAGAGTCTCTGCAGCACACGACTCATTATCCCAGGAAATAATTTGAACTCCAGCGCCTGATCTCTCCAGGCACAACGGGGCTGAACGACAGCGCGTGATTACCACTCCACAACCGAGCGACAAAACATTCACCGTCGCAAAATCATCCTGCAAATTCCCTCCACCACAAAGGGCATATTCCATCAGGTGTACGACTACGACAACTGGACGACAAATTGGCTCGACAACAGCTAATAGACGGGCCAAGAAGGAAAGAAAAAGAAAAGCACACCGGTGTGCCGCCAAGCGCAATGCATTATAGATCAAAATCAGACTCCGAGCATCAGCACAATCAAAGGCTGGTGAGCTGCTGGGACTTAAACACATATACCAGCACAGCGCATCTCAGAAGCAGGATCCCTTCTCATCCAGGCGTGTGAGATTAACAGATAAATCTGGAACACACTCGCAGTGCTTCGTCTGATGGGTTCAAACTGGATGCACAGCTGACTGCCGGCTTAATTACATAAGTACGGCCTGGTCCACACTTGCGTTTCACGCTGCTGATTAAAAACCCTCGAAGGTCAGAATCACTACAGAAGGAACCGTCAATAAGCGAGAACCCAGCGCCTGTCCGAATCAATATTTTAACCAGCGTCCTCAGCGGGTTCTTTACTCACACTCACGGAAGGTGTCTATGGGGCCAGGTCATTAAATAAACCAGACACACTGCTGCATTGTGAGGGAAATGCATGTATGCTGCACAAACCAAGCTCGAAATGTGAACACATCTCAGGCCAACACAGCATGTGTTCCCAAATTACCCATGATGCAACTCCACACCCAGTTGTAATTATCTCAAACTTCATGATGGACTTAAAAGATAAAAGACGAAAAACACCTTCTGGCTTTTATTCAGTAGCTGAACACATATTTTAGGATAAAGGCATCGGACACGAATTTATTTAGGACCTGGCAACCACAATCTCCGTACTGGTGAACATCAAAGTTCCCTTTCACCGAACTCAGATGATCATGTTATTGTAGTCATGCTGAACAGAAAAGGGCCTTCCTTAAACTGTTTCTACAAAGTCAGAAGCATGCAATTATCCAAAAAGACTTACACCTCTATATTCATAAATATTCAGTCAGGTCCAACTTGTAGAAAACCATATAGCATGATCCATCCAATACCAAACCTTACAGTTGACACAATGCAGTTTCACTTCTCTACAGTCCAGTGGTGGTGTGCTTTACACCACCCCACACAACAATGTGCTGGGTGATGTAAGGCTTGCATGCAGTTGCTCGGTCTATATGCAGATATTTTTGGACTGCAGAGCTTCATGAGGAGAACATGCCATGCTAATCGAGTCCAAGATGCAGGGCACCGATGACTGCTGCCAGCAAAATGTGAAAATGTTCAGGTGGCACAGTGTTTAATTAATTGGTGTGTTTTAAACCAATACCACTGGAATGAACTAGAACTGAGAATATAAGATCTGTCCATCCTTACAACGTCAGAGTCGGACCCGGAAAAATGTTTCGGGATAAAAACCTCCCACAGACACACTCCAAAACCATGCAGAAAGCCTTCTCAATAGAGTGGAAGATGATGTAGGGGCAAAGCAAATCTAACATATGTGACGAGGTTCCTGTAGGGGTCTGAATGTTTAAGATAAAGTATGTTTTGTGGTTGATCATTTCTATAAGATTCAGGAGCACATGTCTGTGGGGAGAAGCTTTAACCTTGCATGTTCGTAAATACTTCAGCATAAAGGAATAAATATATACCTTTTTAAATGGCTGATATAAAGACACTTGGTCACTAGGACCACCCAAT
The DNA here is from genome assembly GCA_019802505.1 of Corydoras sp. C115. Classification (NCBI taxonomy): domain Eukaryota; kingdom Metazoa; phylum Chordata; class Actinopteri; order Siluriformes; family Callichthyidae; genus Corydoras; species Corydoras sp. C115. The sequence continues at coordinate 66,139 of JAFMOC010000362.1, read as the reverse complement.
AATAATATTTATTTGTGAAATCACCGTTAAAGCTCAGCATCAACTAAGAGTTCTGTGAAAGTCTATAAGGAATAACCATAATCCTCCAAAATCCCGACCATCTGTGCTACAGATTATCCTACAAAGATCTTATTCTGATCTGAAACATGCTTACTAAAATCTCCTGTAAAACGCAATAGACGGCAAAAAAAAAACACACCCTGCAGTAAAACATGTTACAACCCTCCACATGCCTCCCATTGAAAAATATCCCGGCACCACAAAGGCGGAGCTTTGGAGCCCTGGTCTTTTCATGTGCCCGTCAAGCAGCACTCATCGATTCACCGGCGCGGCCAATGGAAACTAAACAGGGGGGGGTCACGTGAGCCGCGGGGAAGATGTTACCATGGTAACAACGGCCTTATGGACCTGCATGTCACGCATCTGAATAGGTCCCTGAAAACTAAGACCTGTGAAAGGACGGCTAAATAGTTTTGGACACTGGTGGCACGCAGGAGACGCAGGTTTTAAACAAAGTGCATCCTGCACGCCGGCCAGTTCTGGCAACCTGAGCAAACGGTTGCAGACACAGCCGGCTCGAAGGAGAAGAAAATAAAGCTGAACGCTGCGTCTCTCTCCGATCGGAGTTCTAATTAAGGTATTTACTCCTGCGTGCGTCCCCAGAGGGACGGCGCCAAGGACAGGGATGCAGCTGCATGGGAAAGCAGATTTCAGCCTTGAGGAGGAGACGGGAACCAATAAAACTGTGAGCTTGAAAACACCACGAGGAAAAAAAGAACCACGGTGTGTCATCACTAAATAGAACGTGCACCGCGCAGACGTATGCGGTCTCAGTGGTGTCATAACCCAACCTGTGACGACATAAATAAACGGATCTTTAACCAGGCTTTAATAAGTATGCATGTCCACGGCAGTGGAGGGTGTATCTGAAGGGTGATATTGGTACTGATGTTGGATGAGAGGACCTGGCTTCCCAGTTCATTAAAAAAAATATTAACTAGGGTTTTGGATCAAGACTTTGTGTGGGTCACCCTAAATCACATTAAACACACCCCTCTTTATAGACCTTGCCTTGTGCAGACATGCTGCAAAACAAAAGGGTCTTCCCCAAAACCCCAAAAAAAACATGTCCCAATTCATTCTGTATACAAAGCATCTTGATTGACACTTTAAATCAAATGCATAAAATAATTTTTTAAATACCACCAACAGAACGACGAAGTGCCAGTTACCAACATCACCTTCAGGAATCTGCTGAGTGGATGCTCAAATTAGCCAGCTAAGTTAATCCTGCCTTGTAAAACCTCAGTTCATCATTACAACGCAATCAATCTACCTTTTCCCCACAGGCAGGACCACGCTACAGTCTATTATCCCTCCTTAATGAATCCTGTCATTCAGTCATGCGATGTGCGCCGAGGCCACCTGCCCCGAATCAGCAAGTAAATGACTATTCTATAGGTCCTTTAGAAACCCAGATAAAACAATTAACACATCCAGACACCAGACACAAGTCTACAATGTCTAAGCCACGCTTACACCTACAGAGATGCGTGTGATACACACACTAACACGTTCAGACCACCACACGAACACATCTACACCCAGATCTTAAAGTACGTGTTGGGATGCCACGCTCATCTATACACTTTGTCATCACCTGCTGAGGTTGAGGTTGAAGTCGATTCTCATGCTGGGTTTCATTTCAGGACTAACCTGCTGGATCGGGTACCTCTGTGGGTTCATCAAGTCCTCCACCGAATCCAACCAGAAGGAAAACAATTCGTCCTCAATAACGAACCCACTGATTAAAACAATATACAACAACATCTATATTATATGTATGATTCCAACCTTGTGTAAGGAGTTTAAGGAAGGCCTTCTGCTGTTCTAAAGCACATTGAAGGTTCTTAAAGGCATTAAATCCTGAGTTTAGTGTTGAAGAACCTGACTTCACCCTAATAAGGTGACAACACCTTAAAGAGAGACTGTGAGCTGGGCCCTCTCATTTAAAATTAGTTTCTGATCTCATAGATGCTCTTCCAGACACCACACTCTAAAATCCTGCAGAAAGCCTTCTCAGAAGCTGTAAAATCTATAAAACTACCAACTTTAAACTGGCACCCACTTAAAAATGCTCAGAAACGCTGCAGTTGGTGTTGGGTTTATAATGCATCACATTCAGAGGGATACAGGTGAGCAACTCGGCAGTGACCTCATTCTAAACTATAAATCACAGACACACGGTGAGTGAAAATATTAAACCTGTCAGATGGACCTGTTTCTCTACTGAGGGAGAAATACAGGAGGTTTGAGTTTTCAGGGTCGCCGTGAGGTTGGAAATCGCGAGCAATCGCAAAAATCCAGTCAAAACAATATACGCTTAAAAAAACGAGAGGGGTTAAAAGTGTACGGTGTTGGAGGGTTGATCAGACCCATACCAACAACCAGCCCTGTAATTAATGATTTAAAATCAATTACAGCTCTAGAAGATTCACTCTGATCCTACCAAAAATAAATTAGTGACCTGAGGAGGAAATGAAGAGGCACTTCTATAATTTCATATATAACACATTTTATTAGACTTTAACACAAAACATGGAGCCACGTGTTTGAAAGCCTGATGATTAATTGCCTTCATTATTCTTTAGCACATTCATACAAAAATCACTACGCATTTCTGCAGATTTAGACTTTCAAAGATGTTAGGCCTTGAATAATCCCAAAAAGGTGTTGTTAATTAATGGAAAACCTGTTTAACCTTACACCCAGTTTATTGAGCTTGTCTTCACCCCAACGGAGCAAAAACAAACCAAAATTAATCCAGTATTGAGACAGAGCACAAAAACTGGGAAATACTAAATAGCTGCACAAAGCAATACTATTGGGAAACTGTCCACATGGAAGTAAACCCTCCAAAAATATTCACCAAAACATGACGAGCAGCATGGAAAGCATCTTTACAGCCACTGATCAACTACGACGGGCTGAATGATCAGCTTTCATTTTCGTTTTAGAAACAAAAGTATGACAAGAAACTACTAAAGATGCATCTTTTTAACAAATACCTGTTGTAGAAGGAAATTTAAAAAAAAGGGATCAGATAACGACCAGGTTTGATAATTCTACAGTGTCTACTGACTTGTGATGTTCTCATCTGTAAGTCACTTTGGATAAAAGCGTCTGCTAAATGACAATGTAAATGACAAGGAAGACTTTATGCACAGTCATAACATTAAGAGTCTATCAGTGGGCTGATTGCCCCATTGGATTACATCTTATCGAGATTTAAAGACACAGACAGATTTCGTGAGCTCTAGTAAGAACGGCTGTTTGATATTATGGAGTGTGTCTGTGAACGCTTAGCTTATTCATCTAATAGAGCTATGAGGTCAGGCACCGATGGATGGATGAGGGGAACTGGATCACAATTGGAGTTCTAGTTCATCACAAAGGCATTGGGTGGGGTTGAGGTCAGGATTCTGTGTGGGTCGGTCAAGTTCATTCACACAAATACGGCTTAGTGCTGTCTTCCAGGAGGAGAAACGGGCCTTCCCCAAAGTTTTAAGTATACCAACACCATACATGTCCAGGTGCTTGAGGTAGTACACCTGTGGTCACGTGACAGAATGAATCCCCCCCTTTGAAGTCGGACTGAGAGGCGTGTCCTGATGATCAGTGTATTTGGGTCAAACTGATGATGCACCAAGCTCAGAAGCACACGTGGGAACTTAATAAACATGTGCTGGAGATACAGAGCTGTAAACAAACCCGACGACCTGAAATCACATCCGAACAGCGTGGAGAGAGACACACACCTGAGGGCCTGCCGAGAACAGGCGAAAGGTCGCCGTGAGAAGCATGAGAACCGGGCTGAGAGCCTGAGAGCGAACAAAGCTGGTGGCTGAACGCGGAGCCGTAATAAACCCGCTGGAAATTTGGCGGCAGCTCTGTTCTGGGCGGGCCGATGAAAGGGGGCCGGCGCGGGGGCAGAGCGCGGCGTTAGGGCTCGTTTCTGTCAGGCTTCGGTTGTTTTTAGTTTTCATAAACGTGTGCGAGAGTGGAGACGCAACTCTGCGCCCTTATAAAGTTTGTTCCCGCATTGTTGCTCGCAGGGGCCGGTGGTGACGAGCCTGCACCCGAAACGTAAATAAGGCGCCCGTGCCCGCGGGGCTTCGTGAAAGCGCACCGCTGAGGCGATCAAAGGCACCGCCGCAGCCCCGCATGGCGCACACGGAGCCCTGACAGCGGCGGCGTCGAGCGGACGGACCGCGGCGCATCGATCCATCTGCGGGCGCTGGCCGGCTGGCCGTAGCGTTAGCCCCGTTCCCCTCCAAACACAATAGTAACAGCGGCCGCGGACACCGACACCCGCTCCCCGGCTGAGCCAAACACAATACTGTAACAGCGCCGGCCGGCGGGGAAGCCATCACATTCTCTCTGCCCCCACAAAGCCAGCGTGCGCTCCCGAATCGGCCCGAAACTCGCGCGAACTTACCGCCTGCCGCCCGAACGCCGTCTCCGCGATAATTAGTGCAATTTACCGAATGAATACTTTATGGTTTATATTCTAATTTAGACGTGAAGCGGAACCGCGCCTTTTCGACCGGAGAAGCAATCCTAAACTGCCATCTGGTGGCATTCAGCGCGGGGAAATGGCGCGAGTGCATACTGATCTCCGCTCGCCCCCTGCCGGCGCGCGGTGGAACTGCACGGGGGGGGGTCTGAACGCGCCTGGGGACGCGAGGTGGTGTGTGTGCGCGCGCGCGTTCGTGGGGGGGGGTGCTGGCGTTGTCGCTCAATCACGTATTGGGGGGGGGGGGGGGTTCGAATCACAGGCCACTTTTGTTTTGTTTATGCACTTTTCATGAAGATGCACATTGTAGTTCTACAGACTGTAGCACATTTGTTTTTATCTTATACAAAGCCATCCATCCATTATCTTCCACTTGATCCTCTAATAGGGTCCACAGGGAGGGGGGGGTTCCTCGTGCCCATCCAGAGGAGAACGTTTCGGGCGCTGGGCAGATACACCCAGGACAGGGTGCCAACCCATCGCTGAACACACGCTCACTCACTCACACACTTTATATGGGGCAATTTGGAGAATTCAATTCACCTTGATCCATATTTTTGGACTGTGAGAGGAAACCGGAGAACCCGGAGGTGGTAACTCCACCCAGATTGGGATTCGAACCAGGAACCGGGCTGAGAGGTGAACGTGCTAAACCACTAAGCCACCCTTATACAGACCCTTTCTAAAAATAATTTAATATCATGGAAAAGTGGATTCATTTCCATAATTCCATTCAAAAAGTTAAACTTTCATAGATTATAGATTCAGGGCCTGCCATTTATACAATTTCTAGTATTTATTTTTATGTAATTTGGGCTTCCAGCTCATAAAACTCACGAAAACAGGAATTCCAAAAATGAGAACAGTGTGGCGAAATCAGCCCAAATGTTGCAGCAGGACATAAATGTTTTAAGCAGCGTGTGAGGCTGTAATCATCTACTAAACAGTCGAAGTGAGAAACCAAATCCAAACGGCTTGAGGTCCAGTGTGAAATCATCAGTCCATCAGTCGGTATTTGGAGTGCAGTGTCCGGTGCAGGTTTTGGGAAACTCTGCTTTCTTAAATCCGATGTCATTGCAACAGTCTACCAGAATGTTCTAGAGGACTTCATGGTTCCTTCTGCTGGAGATGCGATGAGAATCTTTGGGGTTCAAGAGGAAAATGATGAATGAATTCCTGTTTTCGTGGGTTTTAAGAGCTGGAAGCCCAATTTATGTCAGAATAAACAAATAAAGACTTTAAATTGTTGGCCCTGAATCTATAATGAATGTTAAACCTTTTTAATAGAATTATAGAAATGAATAAAATTTCCCATGATATTAAAATTTTTCAAAGGGTCTGTAAACTTTTGTCCATTTGATTTATTTGATATTATTTTTCCGTATCGCTCCACCTTGTTGCTGCACAGTTTCAGACTTTGTGATATAAACCTACTAAACCTGATATAACTACTAAACCTGTCCAAAAATATTCATATCAACCCTCCTATTAAGTTTTAAGTTCAATTTGACCCTTTTTTTTGTTGTTTATAATACTGGTTACGCTCTTTTTTATTTTGTCACATAATTCTTTGTCTTTTTATTAATTAGTTTCTAAAACATGCATGCAAATTAATAATTGTCCTATAATTCTTTATAAAGGTATTATTTTTATACTTCACCTTTACATGACTAAATTAAATTAAATAAAACTATGTGAGTCAATTCGACCCATTACATCATTGATTTATATTTTTTCATGTTTAGTGGTCTCTGTTACAAGTGAAAGATGTTATCTTTTTGTATAAAAGCAACAAAATGGACAGAATCATCACTCTATAAACTATATACATAATTTTTTTATTCCAAAATTGATGACTGACCTCACAGACATCAGTGTTTTTTTATGCTGCAGCATACCAAACCGTTTCTTTAAGTTCATTGGTTCAGATCTGTATCCCGGCTCTGTTTTAAAAAATAAAAACAAATTGGCTTTAAAAAATAAAAGTTACAAATATCCCAACCTAATGGTTGGGGTCAGAACACAGAGTTGGTACAGCGCCCCCTGGAGCAGTGAGGGTTAAGGGCCTTGCTCATAGACCCATATTGATAACTTCAGTGGAGCTGGGATTTGAACCTACAACCTTCAGATTGAAAACCCAACACCTGAACCACTAAGCAAGCAGATCCTCAAATAACAAACTACAGCATCTTATACCTTATCTTCATTCATGTAACTCCAATTTTTGGCTTTATTGTGGAGATGTCTAAAAAGACCTTCTCCACTGAAGGTTTCCGACTTTTCATGCTTTATCATGCACAGTCTGGATTTAACTTATTTCTTTTAAAATAATGAAAATACAAACCCTGTTTTCACTAAAACAGAGCACTTTCAGAAAATACAATACAGACTGAAATGTGTCAGTTGTTTATTCACATAAACATTAATTTAACAGTTTACTGAAGTCTGTTTTAAACAGGGGCGGCTTAGTGGTTAGCACGTTCGCCTCTCAGCGCTAGGGATTCCCGGTTTGAATCCCCATCTGGGTGGAGTTTCCATGTTCTCCCCGTGTCTGCGTGGGTTTCCTCTGGGTTCTCCGGTTTCCTCCCACAATCCAAAAACATGGATCAAGTCAATTGAATTCCCAAAATTGCCCCATATAGAGTGTGAGTGAGTGAGTGAGTGTGTGCCCAGCGATGGATTGGCGCCCTGTCCTGAGTCTATCTACCCAGCGCCCGAGACGTTCTCCCCTGGGTGGGCATGAGGAACCCCACCACGACCCTAATAGAGGATAAAGCGGGAGATAATGAATGAATGTTTTAAACAGGTTTTTAAGAAAACGAGGCATAGAGCTGAGCTGCATTCAGAGGCTAGGATCTGCAGACCGTAAAGCCCCAGTCACTCAGGGTGTAGCCTTGATGATGGAACAGATGAGTGGAGCGCATCAGGAGGGCAGTATGGGTGAAGAAGGTCAGAGAGATATAAAAAAAATCAGTCCACTGAATCTCTTAACATCAAATGTAGGATTTGGTATTGTGTTCTTAGACGCCCGGAGACCGGTGTGAGTGTTCAAGAGAATGGGAATGGTGTGTTTCTACAATCCTGCTTGAGATAAAGTGATCACTAATAACCATCATAATCTTTATTTATATTACACTATAAGAATAGAAGTATTGAGACGCCTTCAGGAGTTTTTGTGAGGACACTGATGCTGGATGAGAAGGCCTGGCTCAAAATCTCTTCTAATTTTTCCCAAAGGTGTTGGATGGAGTTCAGGTCGGGTGAGACATGATGAATATGTATAGGACTTCCCCAAACTGGTTTAACAAAAAAAGGATATGGCATTTGTCTACATGACAATGTGCTTGATTTTTACACCTATAGTAACAGATTGCCCCATATAAAGTGTGTCTGTGTGATAGACGCCCTGTCCTGGGTGTACACCTATAGAGGATTATCCCTCTATTAAAATACTGTTGTTTTTTTTTTGTACTGTTACTGGCTGATAAATTTCTATCTTTATCCTCTATTAGGATTGGGGGGGGGGTCTCCATGCCCATCCAGGGGAGAAAGTTTTGGGCGCTGGGCAGATACACCCAGGACAGGACGCTAGTCTATCACTGGACACACACTCACTCACACAGACACACACTCTATATGGGGCAATATGGGGAATTCAATTGACCTTGATCCATGTTTTTTGGACTGTGGGAAGAAACCGGAGAACATGGACATGGGGAGAACATGGAAACTCCACCCAGATTGGGATTCGAACCGGGAATCCCTAGAACTGAGAGGAGAACGTGCTAAACCACTAAGCCACCGTGCCGCCCACCATCTATCTATCTATAATTAATCAATTCACACAACTTGACTAAGTGTCCGTGAGTTGTATTCTAATGTATATCATTAATGTTGTGTTTCGGGGTGATGATGAGGATGATGATGATGATGATGATGATGAGGAAAGTTTCAAACTCAGACTCCGACGGTTGCCCGTGTGGGATTTAAGGCGTTGTGTAATTCGGCTGCGTTTGATCCGTGCCGGCATCCGTACACTGACTCCACTAACTGAAGAAATGGTGCAGAGAGAAGAGGCGGGATCGACTGAGGGCTGAGGCGCCGCTGATCGTCCACACACCGCCGGAGCCAGCCCGTCTGCCGCTCGCTTCCACCGCCTGCCCCCTCAGCCGCGCCGCGACTCCGCGTGGAGACCCGGCCCGACCCGACCCGGCCCGGCCCGGCGCGCCCTGATCCCGGCGCCCCTCTCCGCGGAGCTGTCGTCGACTCGAAGAATAACAGCTGCGATGAAGGCTAAGCTAACCGGCTAACTCCCCGCTCCCCTCAGAAAGTTCTCCGGCTCCGTGACCGAGGGAACCCCGCGGTGCAGCCCCGGCCCCGGCTCGCCGATCTGCCCCGCGCCCACGGATCCGGACCCGCGCCGAACCCCGCACTCCCCCCGCGGATAGACCCGGGTTCGGAGAGCCAGCAGCTCCGGCCCAACAGCTCCGTGCGGATAAACAGACGCCAGCTGACCCAGGTTTGTCATTTTAAACCCGCAGTTCATCTTCCAGCCGGCGCCCGAACTCCGACCGACACCGAACCCCCGGGAAAGCGCCGGAAAAGCTCCAGACTCCCGCTGTTACCGAGCGAACTTCATTTACCGCGGGCTCCGTCTCAAACCGCGAGCTAGCACACTCAACAGTATGCAAATCAGCACCCTAGTTTCGGCACGGCCTTCACGCCCTCGAGTCGCACCGTGTGTCGTTTGGGACGCAGCCCAACTTAAGACGGGAACTAGTTTACTAACGGCGGCTTCCACCTGCCGCGGTGTTCATTTTCGATCGTTCGCGGCGTTCAGACAACCTCCTGCCTCGGGAAGCGGCCAGGTTCGAATCCCGCGGGTCTGGATTCATGCGTTCATTCATTCCTGACTCAGAATTTGGTTTTAACGTCGAGCACGGGTTCACGACTTTAATATGAAGTGCACAAGGTTCGCCAGTTTAACGCATTTATATTCATATTAAATACATGTTTGTTAATAGAGCGTTTTTACGGCAGTAGTTGGTACGTTTACATTAGTATAGTATTTTAAAAAGCAGGCCAAAGTGACTAATGAGAAGAAAAAAAAAACTTCCTGGTATTTTCGTTTTTGTAGAAAGAAACCTTGTGAGGACCAAGGCCTAGTGGGAGGGGCAAGCAGGTGTTGTATGCACACACACACACACACACACATATATTATTTCTTTACATATCTCCGTGTGGTATGTGTGTATATATAGATAGATTGATAGATATACACATAAATACACACACGCAGTGTGTTTAGAAACCAATACATAAAATTGTCAAAATGCAGGTGACATCAAAATGCAGGTGACATTACATATAATTGTAATTTATATTTATACATCGTATTATTTAATTGTTATCGTGTTTTAATTGTTATAGCAGTTCATTGGAACCATGATCATGGGTTCAGGCCTTAATCTACCTCCAGGCTTTTCTGCACATTTGAAATGCAGCTCATGGTTTCAGGATCATGCTGAGAATTTTATTGAATTTTTTTTTATTTTGTGTATCACTGTGTGAATGGAGTGTACCCTAATTCATTTTTAGTGCACTTTAATAATTGTCTGCTATTTTTTTAGGGTTGTCCAATTCCTTAATGTATAATTTATGATCCGTAAATAATCAATAATCTACTGTCCACTGTCAGTTCGTTGAACAACTGGAATTGGGGTTCCGTTAAAGCATAGGACAGAATAATGTCTTAACTCAGAACTCTTAAGATTTGGGGTTCTGAACTGTCAGTGTTTATTTGCTTCCAAACGTGAACACGCAGGTTGTTGTCTGTACGAGGTCTGCAAACACGCCATTAATGCATCAGTATGACATCGTATGCTTTTTGGTACAATCTCTCAGAGGTGTAGCAGAAATGACACCAACTGCAGTCGTAGAGGAAGTGAGGAAACAATCTGTTTATAACATCACACCGATATTACAGTGACCTCTGAGATCATGTACCCCTGACACAATGATATATCAATGTCCTGATGCATTTGGAAGCATGGGAGGAACGTTGTGCCGACCTACCGCCACTGAGACACTAGAGATGAAAGGAATTCTATTTATAACCCTGATAAGTTCATTAATAATTACACAATTGGAAGTGCTGCATTGTTTTAATTGTCGGCAGTTGTTAATGTGTTTGTGATGTAGGCGGCGGTGGGTGGGAGTGACTTCACAATGCTCCAGTGTGATGTAAGTTTGAGTGGGCAAGGCTAGCAACAGAAAATGATCCAGTTAGAGCAGCTGGCCACGAGTTTTGGGCGTGTCAGGTCCAGAGAGACTGCGGCCATGCTGGGATTAGTGCCTCCCTCACTGCTGACACACCTGATGAAGCTGATGAAGGCGTGAGCGCTCGCTGATGAGCTGGCTCAGCGGTTTTAAATGAGGTTTCGCAGTGAGAGTTGTGCTGAGGAGGTTGTGGTGACTTTGAATAGCTGTTTATTAAAGATACTCACGTATTGGTGTGTTGGACTGGGGTCAGAACCCCAGCAGTTTTTCATGGTGGGGATTTTATTAGGGTTACCAGATTGGACTGAAAAGTTCTTGCAGTTGTAGTGAATTACATGAAAGTACTAAAATTCTGTAACCAGCTCGTTTTTCTTTCCCATTATATTAATATAGACGTTAATGACGTTCACGTTTTGTTAAAAGTTGCATAGATAGATAGATCGAATACTTTATTCATCCCGAAGGAAATTTAGTAGCCAGTAGCAATAACAGTACAATAAAAAATGGAGGGAAATTTAAATATATATATATATTTACAATTTACCATTTACTATTATAAAGTGTCAAGTGTGTGTAGTGGTGTCAAAACTAAAAGTGTCCAGTATGGATGGAGATCAAGTGATCCTGTGCAAAGATACAATATATAGTATTTTAAATGTCCTGTTTTATTTGTTCTTCCGACCTAAAACGGTAGTATTGTAGAGCCTGATGGCCCTCGGAATGAAAGATCTCCTCAGTCTTTCTGTGGAGCAGTTCAGTGACAACAGCCTGCCACTGAACTTGCTCCTCTGGTCCATAATGATGGTGTGCAATGGGTGACCATCGTCCATGATGGAGAGTAGTTTGCTCAGTGTCCTCCTCTCTGCCACCTTAATTACAGAGATCACACAGAAATCCTGATTTTGTGCTCCACTCGGGGGTCACATGAGCACCAGGTCTCAGTCAGCCTCCTCATTCTACTCCTGGCACATGGAGCCGTGTTCATTCTGCGTGGTTAACAGTAACACTCTTGGTTGTCCGTCTGTCCTGCAGCCCCTCTGGTGATCGTGAGAGCTCTGAGTAAAGAGCCAGGACCTGGACGGCTCATGACTTCAGACCAGGAAGGAAAAGATATAGCTGAACCCCAGGTGCAGCAGTTACAGGAAGTGAAGGAAAAAGAGATTCCACTGCTGGTAATGTATTTTTGTCTTTGGTCAATACGCTTTGATTGGTTCGGGGTAGTTGGGCTGCTTTTATGGGTCTCATCGTCAATGGGGTGTTGGGGGGGGGGGGGGGGGGGTTAAGCTTACTAACTTATAAAGAACCTACAAAATATTTTATATACAGCTTTTGTGATTAACAATGAGATATTCAACCATGACAATTACGTTTTATATAAATAGTCGGGTGGCACGGTGGCTTAGTGGTTGGTATGTTCTCCTCTCAGCACTAGGGATTCCCGGTTCAAATCCCAATCTGGGTGAAGTTTCCATATTCTCCCTGTGTCCGTGTGGGTTTCCTCCAGTCCAAAAACATGGATCAAGGTCAATTGAATTCTCTGAATTGCCCCATATATTGTGTGTCTGTGTGAGTGTGTGTCCAGTGATAGATTGGCGTCCAGTCCTGGGTGTATCTGCCCAGCGCCTGAAACGCTCTCTTCTGGATGGGCATGGGGAACCCCCCCCCCCACTGCGACCCTAATATAGGATAAAGCGGATGATGATGGATGGATAAATAAATTGTGTGGTCATGCATCAAACTATGGAGGCTTTAATTTGGGAATTTTGGGATTAATAAAGTATCCATCTATCTATTAAATCTTGTCTTTCTAAAGGGATCATGACACGCGACCATGTGGTTACGGTTTATAAAGAAAATGAATAAATTTAGTCTAATGTGATCAAACTTTTTGCTTTTAGTCAACACACTGGCTGCAGCATTTGAAATCCGTTCATTCAGTAATTTATGAGAAGTGTTCCGTAATTCTTTCTTTGAGCGTATGATGCTGCTGAGGGACCGCAGTACCAGCTGATGTGTGTTAGAGAACGGAATCAAATGGAAGCCGGGCGGTTTTGGGGTGATAACAGATTTATTGGTGTTTAATATCCGCTGTCTAAACAAGTCCTTTATTTTTATGTGTAATAGAAGCCCAATGCAGCAGATCCCATTCATTTAAGCAAAGCGGCGCTGGTGGGGTGCAGGCGTTTGAGTGACAGTGCCAAGTGCATACAGATTTAAATGGGCTATTTTGAGCACAGGGAGGGGGATAGGCTGCGGGGTTGCACCTCCCTTTCCTTTTTCTTCCTCTCTCTTGGTCAACCACGTTGTGTGAGGTTTGGCTGCTGGAAGGAAGTTTTGGTTTAAAGTTTAAGATGGGGTGCTGTTTCAGTAAAGAGCTCAATCCTAATTCGCTGAGTGAGAGGACGAACCTGCTTCAGACGCCCGTTACGGACAGCTGCTCGGCTCCGGACGTGAAACGATACGCCTCGGTCACCGCGCTGCCCAACGACGCGCTCTCTGAATATGGAGAGACCAACGTGGCGGTGGACGCTAGAAGCAGCACGTCCTCCGCCAGTCTGTCCGTCATGCTTGATGCTATGGAGAAGAAAAGCGTCGGCGTGCGGGGCGAGTCGGTGTCGAGGGAGGAACACGGCGGCGAGCCTCCGTGCCGTCCTGTGTCGAAGCAGCATGTGGGCGGGGCTGGAGACAGCGTCAGGGGCAAAGGGTTAAATCTCTGGAGGTCAACCGAAAAAACCTTGTTGAACTCTGTGAAGAGGAGAATCGCCGAGAACGCTGCGAAACGAGCAAACTGGTTCTGTGAGCGCAAGACGGCAGATGGAAAAGGATCGAGCTGGAAAACTCCATCCGGTTCTACGGAGACTCCAGAGAGAACCACATGCACGCCAGGCAAGCCCATCTCAGAGGTCACTCTCACGCCAGAGCAGGTGAACGGACCGGTGCAGCATGGCGGCAGCGTCAAACTGGAGGTCCTCACTTCTGATGGAACCACCACGAGATTGGGTGAAAGGTACGAGTCAGAGGAGAGGAGTTCTGATCTGCTGAAATTAGAGCAAAGCTTCCAGAGAAGAACCCAGAGCTTCTACAGTATATGTTCTATTGATGAGGATGACCTGGATGAATCAGACCGGCCGTCCAGACTGCGCCCTGTGGTGATCGATGAAAACAAATTGGCTGTACGGGAAATCGGGATGCTGAGTGACTCCCCACTGAGAAGTACGATATCCCCGTCAGAACCTTTCAAAGGGACCAAACCTCCGGAGAACCTCAATGTGTCTGAGAAAATTGGAGACCTGTTCTCTGCTCTGCCAGGCATCAGTTTGCCAAAAAAGCAGGACCCGGTCCTTCCAGACGTCGTTGGAACGTTTTCTGTTTTGGAGGATGGAGGTGCAGTGGATGGAAACCTCGTTCCCTCTGATGACAGGACGGAACAGTCAGGTAGAACGTGTCCGGTGCGTGAGCTGATGGTGAGGAGAACGTCACCTGTACCAGTGTTGAATAAACCGGCGGAGGAAAGTCTGCCCGACCTGCTGGACAGAAATGAACTGCTGTCTTTAAAGGTGGATGGAGTTTTGAATCCCTCACAGAGAACGCATGCTGGTTCTTTAACAAACCAAACAGATGGGTGCGGCTTGTCCAAGAACCCTGTGCTCTTTGAACCTGAAGTCTCTGATGGTCTTAGAATTGAGGAGGTTGGTGGATCAGAGGTCTCGGTGTCCAGTGGAGGATCCAGCAGCATCTACACTGAGGTCATGGAGTCAAACCTCAACCTCGTTCCTGAGCCGTCTCTCCCAACCACATGTTCTAAACCGTGCAGTGAAATGGAGAGAGCATGTCTAAATCCCAGAGCTTGTTCCTCTGAAGAACCTGTTGATCTCTTTCCTGATGAAGGTTGTGTGGTTTTAAATGAAACTAGAGAACATGCCATCAATCTGCATGATCAGTTCTATGAAGAACATGTTAAAGATCAGTGGAATGCTGAAATGTTAATTCCAAACCCACTCTCTGGTTTCGTTCCTCTGGTTCAACCTGAGCGTGATCAAACTTCAAGTCTCTCACTAGAACCCACCATGACGGAACAGATGTCTGAAACATGTTCTCCTCTCGAGAACAGTGTCGTAGAATCGAGTGTTTTGAAGCCTGAGGTGGAAATAAAAGGAGTCGACGGACCATCAGACTCCGAGGTTCTTCAGAATCTCCAGTCCGAGGTTTCAGCTCCAGATGTTCCTCCTTCCAGCACTTTAAAGATGAGTGATGGAGGTGATCTGCTGGACGCGAGTCCTCTGTTTGCTCATGGTGCTGAAATGGAGACGAGCAGAATAAACACTGGCAGCGAGGACTTCACTGGCACCTCATCCACCGAGCGTTCAGAGGCGGATCCAATACAAACATCTGTGGAACAAACGGACGGAATCAGAAATTCCATTACACCAGAGGCTGAAAGGCTTCCAAAATCACATCCTCACACCTCTGAACGCCAGCGCCATCACCCTGTGAGTCTACAGCTGGGTTCTGATGATGGCACATCACGCTCCAGTACGGCGGCTGTGGTTCTCCATCCTTCATCAGAAAGCATATCCACCTGTGGAGAGTTTGGTTACATTGGGAACCCAAATAAAAGTGATGAGCAGGTTGGAGATTCAAACCTGGAAACTCCTTCCAAAGCTGAGAATGAGCAATCTGATCCAAATCACGTCATCTCTGTAGAGTTTAATGAACATTCATCGAGCAGTGAGCCCGAGGACCGTGGAGAAAATCCAGCCGTCTCTTTAAATCCAGAGGGCGGCGGTGACGATGCTCTTTTGATCGGTCACCTTAGTTTTCCTGACGCTTTAGAGAGTGAACTCAGCCTGCAGAGTGAGGGCGCTCATGTTCCTTCTGCCTGTCTCCTACAGGCAGGCAGCGGTGTACCCATGCACCACGCCGCTGTTTCCAATTTGGAGGCAGAATCAGGGTATGGAGAGCTTCAGGGGTCGGGCATGCCCGGCATGCGGGAGCAGGAGATGGTCCGGGAGTTCCAAATTCCTCTTGCGAGCTCGACATATGGAGTTGAGCAGCAGTCCCATGTGCTGGAGAGCCACAGCGGAGCTTTCGCTTCTACAGGCAGCTTTGTGAACAGCAGGCTTCAGGACTACAAACTCGGAGCGTTCGAGGCTCCTGACCGTGGCCTCGGAGACGGCGAGACATGTCCGGTTTTGGAGGTCGGTGGTGAAGGCGGGTCCACGTGCCTAACCAAGGCGATCGCGCTGCCAGTCGAGCCGGGCCAGGTTGACCTCTATGCCGACATTCCCTCATATGAAATTCAGTTCCTCGGCGCCGCCACCGATTCTGATTCGGTCCAAGCGAAAAACGCACAAAGTCCGGCTTCGGCCAACGATTCGGAAAGAGAACGAGGCGTGTTGAACATGGTTTCGGATCTTCTTGGGAACTCCGAGGTGAATGAGGATGTCGACTGTGCTCATTACCTCTCCATGTGGGCTGAGGATCCCAAAGGACTGTTCCCTGATAAAGGAATCCAGGCCGGTCTGGAGGTCGCGTGGCCGTGTCCTATTGGTCAGGAAGGCGTGAGCGACTCGAACGGTCCCGAGGAAGCTCAGGACGTGTCTTTCGATCCTGAAGACGTTCAGTCTTTTATCACAGCCTACCCCTACAGTCTGTTAGACCCCGACGGGTCATGCGTGTGGGAGTGGCAGGACGCTTACGGTGGACTTGTAAGTGAGAGAGGACATTGCAGGTTTACTGAGTTTGCAGAACATCTGACCTTCTCAGAACATCTCAGAGATGATGTCTGATGTCATGTGGCTGCTTGAGATCTTAATGCCTCACTGTTGTTCCTCCTCAGGAGTCCACTAAGGTTTCCGAACTCAACCCCAATGCAAAAGCATGGGCCAGCTATATTCCTGATCAGGATGCTCCTGGACCCGGCTACACACGTTCTGTCCAGCCATGGGTAGAAGCTGCCAGTAATACGGCAGAGATCATCTCAGAAGGTAAACCTTATACACTCATGACACTGAGCTGGGTGTCGCCCATCTGCCTTCATGACAGTACTTGTCATACAGGGGCGTGGTCTACGCTGTGCTTGCTTTGGGTAAAAGCCTCTACTGAATTACCAAATGTATGGAAATGTACTTGTACAGAGTGGAAGCTGTGGGTGCTGGTTATCAGTAAGGTGGGCTTTCTGATGTAATGGGTATGTAGTTAACCATACAACCTCAGAGCATGAGGGGTAAGAGGTTTAGGAGATCATAATGGGGAATTTAGTTCTGCGCACCACATGACTGACTGTGGGTTCATTTCTTATACATTTTTATTTAATTTTCTTAAATAAAGACCCTCAGGACCTGACGTGTAACCATGGTGACCGATGCTCTGTTTAAGGTTACGTGCCCGTTGATGTCGATGTGAAATGGAATGAAGAGGGACCGCTTCCCATCTCAGTAGGACTCGCATCAACGGTACCATCAGAACCAGGGGACATGGAAAGTGGGACCAATCAAATGCCCACTGGGTCACAAGAAGATGCCAACGCAAAAGGTAATGTAACCAGCGTGTTAAGACTCATTAACAACTCAAATTAATACTAAAAGTTTTAATTATTGAGTTTATACACAGCACTACTGATTTATCTGAAGGTTGTGGGTTCAAATCCCAGGTGCACTGAAGTCACCATGTAGGTCCTTGAGCAAGACCCTTACCCCTCACTGCCCCAGGGGGCGCTGTGATGAACCCTGTGCTCGCTTTGAAATTGGAATGAATAAATGTAAGTGTTTGTTTGAACAGGAACTGAGGGCGGGGACTCCTCCACGCAGCATGAAGATCTTCGAGAGCAGCTGAAGTCTACACTAGAATTTTGTCTCTCACGGTATTTGCTTTGGTTTCTTTAATCTTTAAGATCAAGCTCCTCTCACCGCATCGATTAATGTTAGTTCTGCTCCTCGTCCTAAACCCTCATCACAGTTATGTGTGTATAACAGACACCTCCTACTAGAGAGCGATGCGTCAACTCGACAAAATTGTGGATCACCACGGACAATAAAACACATTTTAATTACTGCCATGCCATTGATGATCTCAGGAAAATATTAAACCAGGATACTAATATAAAAAAAGATTAATCCCCCCCATTGTTTATTTTTCATATTTACAAAACAATGAAGAAAATACAAATAAAAAAAAAAGTTGTTGTTTTTTATTTATATATATATATATATATATTAAATGAGAATTAAGTCAATAAATTAAGGTAATAGTAATAAAAGTTAATACATAAAGATAAATATAGAGACGATGTCAATGGCATTGGATTATAATTAAAAGACTCAAATTAAGATCGATGTGTAATCGGGTTTTCTTATTTTTTTGAAAGATTTTCTGTAAATAGCAGGTAGTTATTCTAAAAGTAAAGTTTTACACAAATGAGAGAACTTGATGAGAACTTTTTGAACACAATAATCCTCAAAACATTTTGAACTTTCTAGAACATATCAAGATTAAAAATCAGATGTAACACAACAATCATTAAGTATCTTAACTTTATGGATAAACACACATCTAAAAATAACACAAACAAAGCAGTCTTTGTATGAAGTTAACTAAAGCCCAGTTCAACAAAAACTTTAATTTCACTGAACTGTGTGTGTGTGTTTGCAGGGAGAATCTGGCCAATGATATGTACCTCATCTCTCAAATGGACAGTGACCAGTACGTGCCCATAGTGACCGTAGCAAATCTGGATCAGATCAAGAAGCTAAGCACAGACGTGGATCTCATCGCAGACATATTAAAATGTAACTTCATTACCCTCCCCCCCTTCACCCAGAGCTCATGTTGTGTGGTCAGCCCGTCACTCTGTGTTCTGTTTCCAGCGCTGCCTCTGGTCCAGGTGGATAAGTGTGGAGAGAAGGTGCGTCCCAATCAGAACCGCTGCATCGTTATTCTCAGAGAGGTTCCTGAGTCCACCCCCATTGAGGTACTGCTGCTGTTCTTATTGTCTAAGTGGGTGGGGCTTTAACAGGTCGTATGTGACACCCCTCTCAACCCCCCTTTGTTTTAGGAGGTGGAATCGCTTTTCAAAAGTGACAACCTGCCCAAGTTTGTAAACTGTGAGTTCGCCTACAACGACAACTGGTTCATCACCTTCGAGTCGGAAGCAGACGCTCAACTGGTAACGTCCGTCTTTCCTTAACGGCCGTCTCCTCCCTTTGATCTTTTCATAGTTTTAATCCGCCCCTCGTTTCCAGGCGTATCAGTATCTCAGAGAAGAAGTGAAGACCTTCCAGGGAAAGCCCATAAAGGTAGAGCCGCCATCTGTTGAAAGGGTTCTTAAAAGTGTGCAGTGATTTCAGACGCCGTTCTCATTCTAGGCCAGGATCAAAGCCAAGGCCATCGCCGTCAACACGTTCGTGCCAAAGAATGGATACAGACCCGTTGATCTAACCTCCAACGTGCAGCAGCAGCAGCAACAGCAGCATCAGCGCTATACCTCATACTACATCCCACAGGCATTCGGGGCCCAGCAGCAGTTCCCCCCGTTCTACAGACTGGTGACCCCTCAGGGCTGGTCCACTGCACAGAGCTACTTGGATCACAACTTGGTATGTCCTTAAAGGTTAAAACAGTGACATGGAATGCATGCGTTTGGATCATCCGTCTCAGAGCGCGTTTACACTGATGTCAGGACCTTAAACGGTGGTTTGAATAAACTTAAAAACAAATTCAGTGGACGTCTGCACGACATGCACAGCGATGTCAGATGCTTATTGGTATTAATAATAATATTTCTGAGTTCTATCACAATTATTCATTATCTTCCGCTCAATCCTCTTCTGGGGTTGTGTGTGGGGGGGGGGGGACGTTTCAGGTGCTGGACAGGGTGCCAATCCCTAACTGGACACACATTGACTCACACAAACACACATTATATAGGGCAATTTAGAGGTTCCATCCACCTTGAATACACGTTTTTGGACCGTGGGAGGACAAAACCCACGCAGACATGGGGAGAACATACAAACTCCACCCATATTGGGATTCAAACCAGCACTGAGAACATGTTAACCACTATGCCTCCCTATTTGGAGGAACATGGAACCCAAATTTAAAGTGCGTTGTGATGTGTTTTCTTTATGGTTGCACTCAACGAAACGACTTGCGTTTGGTTCCTCAGTTTCCTAACCCCGGGTTTATCAACGGATTTACTGGATCTCCACCTTTTAAGACTGCGGCCACACCCCTGACTGTCAGACATTACCTCCCGAGGAACCGGTATGTATGCTTTTGGGTTCTGATCAGACATGTGGACGTTCACTTGCTCTTCTTGTCTGATCGTGTCGGTGGTGGTGGTTCATGGTTTTAACTCTCGCAGGAACCACAGTAAAGGCCATGTTCGGCCCATGGCCCCCGCCGGAGAACGTGCATCCGCCTTGCTGGAGAACCCCGGTACCTTCATCAACCCTTCTGAGTGCATCCCCAACGGCATCCGCACCCCCAACGTACATCAGATAGGAAGTCGGCCCAGACTGCCCGGCACCTCGAGTTACCCCCCCCGCAGAGAGCACGTGGGCAGCGGACGGATGGACGTGAACGGCGCCGACTACTCGCCTGGTAACGGCAGAGGAAGGTAAATCATCTCATCAGCGCTCAGTTTAGTTTAATAAAGTGTGATAACCTAAAAACCCTGCTGCCCCTCTGACACCCCCCACCCCCCGCGTGTGTTTGTTCAGGAGGAACGTCTTCGGCTACAGGAAGAAGAGAGATGAGAAGTTCACGGTGAGTAATCGGACTGAAGTTTGGTATGTTCGTTTAAAGAAACACACAGTAAATGAGTTGTTTTCATCCAGAAGGCATCCACCCAGTCGCCTCCCCCGGCCCCCGACCGAGCCCCCTCTCCTAACTTTGAGTTGGGCCTGTCCAGCTTCCCTCCTCTGCCGGGCGCAGCCGGGAACCTGAAGACCGAGCCGAAGGCCGAGAACAGCTTGGAGAACCGTCTGTCTGACATCGTGACCGGGGCGGCCAAAGAGAAGGTTCCCTTTGTTTTCTGATTCTTTAAAGAATAATTAATTAATAATTAGATAACGGAGCTGTGGGTCATGTCTGATGTGCGTTGCCAGATTGTTCAGGCTGTAATGAGGGTGAGGATGTTCAACACACTTCGGGAGGAATGTTGTTAATTCTAATCCTTTATGGTCAGTGTGCCCTCCATCAGGACAATGCTTCATATCCCAACACTTAAATCATCTGATGATGATTATGTCACAGTACTCAGATGTTCTACGTGATCACTAGATCTTCAGTAGATCACCTTTTGGGATGAGATTTACCGTATGTGCAGCTGACAGATCTGCAGTCAGTGCCTGATGCAGTCATAGGATTATGAACAGAGATGGTTCCTGAACTTTATAATTAAATCGGTCCTGCAGACTGAATGCGGTTCTGATAACGTGATCAGAGGGTGTTTATCTTACTGCGCTGCTGATCACGCGCTGCGATGGCAAATAAGATTTGTATAAAAATAAAGCTACTCCTCCACATCGAAAGGGGCCAGTTGAGGTGGTTCGGGCATCTGGTAAGGATGCCTCCTGGGCGCCTACCTAGGGATGTCCAGCTGGGAGGAGACCCCGGGGAAGACCCAGGACACACTGGAGGGATTATATCTCTCAGCTGGTCTGGGAACGTCTTGGGGTTCCCCCAGTCGAGCTAGTGGAGGTGGCTGGGGTGAGGGAGGTCTGGGTTTCCCTACTCCGGTTGCTGCCCCCGCGACCCGAACCCTGGACAAGCGGAAGATAATGGATGGATGGAAAAAATAAAGCTGGGATGACGTCTGACATGAACCATGAGGAGTCCCTGCTTTCAGACCACGGCTGAAGATGTCCATTAAAGGGAACAAAATAAATTTCTTTACATTTACATTCTTAATTTTAATATTCGAGTTTGGTATTAAACCTGTTATGAATCCCGGACGCAGTCACGTCTTTGGTTCCGTGTTTGTCCATGGATGAAAAAGTATTGGTCACTGCAGATGGGGTTTAACATGTTCTCCTGTCTCTCGTTAGCCTCTTATTAAGGACGTCGTCACCAACCGTGTGGCATCAGGACTGGATAAAGGCATGGCACAGGCTGTTATTGCTCCAACTGCTCAGCCTGCGGTGGAGCGGAACACCCCGTCCTCTCCATCCAACACAATAAGGTACGTCCTGCCACCTTCAACACGTCCTGTACTCCTCCACCCCCCACAGAACACGGCGCAGCATCAGTCAGGGTCTGTTCCAACGCTCTGTGTTCGGTCCTGGACCTGAGACGTGAGACTTTAATAAACAGGAAGTTTGTGTGAAGCTTCTTATAAACACGCACGGAGAACCAACAAAAAAAAGAATTATTTTCATGTATAATTAAATTAAATTAGTTAATTAAATTATGTTAATTAAATTAGTAAGTTTTTATTATTAAACATGGCGGTCCGCTCCTTAAATCTGATTGGCTGAGCCGTGTGTCCAGCTGTGACATCATTAACGATAACACACCCCTCTGAGCGCCTCACATTCGTATCAATGTGTGATATTCAATACGTTTATATTAAATCAGAAAATATAGATTAATAATCAGCATTTAACCCATTAGTTTAACTGTGTTTTGTAATTTGGCCACTAGATGTCAGTGTGTTCACTTTAAAAACTGGACTAGATTACATCGCAGAAGATCAGATTATTAATGATTGTTTTTAATAAAGACATTTCTGAATCAGAGCTTGTTTTTTATTATAGTGTTTGTAAGTGGTTTTTTATTAAAGCAATCAGACTCTCGAGGTTGTGTATTATTGTGAATAAATCACGTAAAGAGGTGGCGCTGTTCTCCACTACACGCCGGGACTCAGAACACCTCTTTATGGGCTTTATTCAGAATAAAGCCACGCCCCCTCGTACCGTACTGATTTATTAATCACTGATTTTTAATCGTAGCTTAAAGATGCAGGAGGAGAAACCCAAAGAGGCGGAGCTTACAGAGAGACCATCAATGCCCCAAGCGCCGAAAGCTACCCCAGTCCAACTCCTCCACCCCTCCACGGTGAGTGCCGATGGACTACAGTCTGTAATCAGAGAACTACAAAATACCAAACTTTAAATAACGCCCGCTGCGTTTTACCGCAGGAGCCACGAAAGCCCAGCTACGCAGAGATCTGCCAGCGGATCAGAGAGGCGCCGACGCAGCAGCCCCCGGGTTGTCCTGCAGAGGACGCCCTCTCCCTCGACTCTGTAGAGCCCAGATGCAGAGAACTTCGATCCGCGACGGGCAAACCCGCGCCACATCGCCCCCGAGAGGCCTGGAAATCACATGCGGGTGCCGGAGACGCGTCGTCTCAATGCCGGAACCTCACGGACGACTGAATGACGGAACGCTCGACGGCGCCCTCCGTCAGCCCTGCTGTAAATGCACATTCTGACGCCGGTCACTGGAGAAGGGGCCTGCGGGCGGAGCACCTCGGGGTGCAGGAGGTCCCTGCTTTTCTGTTCTCTTTCCAAACAGGAGCTTTTTGTTTTAAAGACTGTAGATGCTTGGACCGGCCCGCCGTGGAGACGAACGTTTCGTTTAATTGACTTTTTTTCTTTCAGTGAGAGCTCGAGTTTGTTTTTGTTTGTTCTAATCTAGAGCCGGTCGTAGCAGATGCCGACTCGGTAGTGCTGATACAAATCATCTTTCTTTTTCGTTTCTTTTTGTTTTTTTTTTAAATGACTTGTATATATTTTTTCTAAACCCCGGTGCCCGCTCACTAAGCGCACTGCTTCGGACGCGTCTCGCACGCTTCTCTACCCGTGGTTGGACGATCGCACCCGTGACGCCGCCCGCATTTGTTTCAGAGGTTCGCTTTTCTTTGCGTTAGATGCGTCTGCACTGGACTACAGGTTTGAGCTCTGATTTATTCTTTTGTTTGTCGTTGTTTCCTCCTCACTCTGTAAAACCAGCTCATGATGATTTGTAGTTTCTCCTTTTTCTTGATTTATTGTTTTATTCATTCGGACTTAAGACGGCCGTCAAGCCGCTGTGTGTTCTCCTGTCGGGTGTGCATGCCTTTTATGTATCCGTTTCCTTTTCCTTTTCTTAACTTTTTTTTATTATTTTTTTTTTAATTCATGCCCAGCCCCCACGTTGTTCTGAAGAATCTAGGGCCTTGCGTCCCCGTCCACCTGCGGTCTGTGATGTGCCTCGTGTAAAAGCCCGGGGGGGTGTTCACCTTTGCGCCGTGCACCTCCGTACTGTATTAACGCACTTATCCCGCAGGCTGCAGCTTCACAACGAGGTCTGCTGATTAGTGATGCTCCGTCAGCTTTGTTTCTGCATCCCATGTGACGCTCACGTTCTGACTCCCTAATAAATCAGTGGGAGATTTTGGGGGGGGAGGGGGCATTTTGATAGGGGTTTCTGGTGGGGCAGGGCTGCCGGGGTGCCACGCCTCATCATCGGGTGCTGTTCTGTACCTCCATATCAACCTCGGTTAAATCTTTTTCAGTCGATGTAATTTTTTTTTTTTGTCTGATCTCAGCTGATTGTCTCTCAGCCAATCAGAAACTTCTAAAGCGTTTTCTTTCCGTCCGGCTGCGTCGTGGTTTTCTGTCCTTCATCTTTCATCATCATCACGTCTGTCGTTCACACGAGGAGTGTTTTTTTTTAAGCCGTGCGAGGCTCATTGTGGATCAACAGCGGTAGAGAACTTGAACTTTTTATTTAAACTTGAAAAATGTCTGCCTTAACTTTTTTAGCCGAACCTTTGCAGTTCCTTTGTCAGGTCCAGGACGACCTAAAGAAGACGGATGGCACGGCTGGGGGTTCCCGCAAAGCCTCGGTTACTGCATCTGTGTAGCACAACACTCGGGGTTAAATTGGGACGCTCCTGCTTTTTTTTTTTTTTTTTTTTTTTTTTTTTTTTTTTGTGTCTCTCCCGTTTTTTTTTTTTTTTTTTTTTTTCTTCTTTCTCTTTTTTTTTTGGATAGACCTACGGTCATAAACTGAAATGTGTGCACTTGAAAAATGTGTGTTTTCACTGTACAGATGTAAATAATTTGAGGGGGGGGGGGTGTTGCCAGCGGTACCCTACATTGGTTAAGAGCAAGATGTATTACAATAAATGTCGATGAAAAATTGGATGTCCATTATGTCCAGATGTTCTGTCCTCTTTGTGAAACGTCACCCTGAGGGGGAGGGTCTCGCGCTTCCCTGTAGCAGATGTTGGGGTGAGGATGTCCAGGCGCTGTGTGATGGAACAGTGGTGTTTGGATGAATCTGGTCTTCAGATCTTTGGATCAGTGATCATCTTAAGCAGGGTGTGTGTTTTAATAACGATTACGACGTCTTCTAAATAACATAACTGTAACTCGTAAGATGTTATAGGTTTTATTCGATCATTATTTACTGAAGTAATGATAACCTTCCTGTGTAGGTTCTTTAAGAAACTCTGAGGGTGTGCAGTCTGAGTTTGGAGTGACTCTGAGGGTAAATGTTCTGCAGAAGAGCAGGATATTATTTCAGGAATCCTCTGACTGGGCTGGGGGTGGAAGGTACGAAGGGTTTCCTGAAATATTCTGAGTCTCAATAAAATAATTCTGAAGACGGAAAATGTCCATCAGAGCTCAGAGGAGGCTGCAGCCAGGAGGAGGAGGAGGATGATGATGGACATTTGTTAGTCCAGCAGCACCATATCTGTGTCACTGCAGTACTGAGAATCATCCACCACCCTTATAACACATGCTCTGTGGGGGTCCTTATTATGAGAGAACATACTAATGGAGTATATAGAGGAACAGGTGGACTACAGAATGGAACTGTTAAACTACAAAGTCCATCTGTATGAGCAGTGCAGCTGATGAATATCTCATACAAATATTAAACTACAGGTTCTAATGACTAGGTTTTGAAGAACGTTGTTATAATTTAATTATAATGAAAAAGGCAAAATAAAATATAATTGTTATGAAACTTGTAAGGGCACTCAGCACTAGGGATTCCCGGTTCGAATCCCTATTATATGTTCTCCCCGTGTCTGCGTGGGTTTCCTCCGGGTTCTCCGGTTTCCTCCCACAGTCCAAAAACATGGATCAAGTCAATTCATTCATTATCTCCCGCTTCATCCTATATTAGGGTCGTGGGGGGGTTCCCCATTCCCATCCAGGGGAGAACGTTTCGGGCGCTGGGCAGATAGACCCCGGACAGGACGCCAATCTATCGCTGGGCATCAAGTCAATTGAGTTCTGCAAATTGCCCCATATAGTGTGTCTGTGTGAGTGAGTGTGTCCAGCGATGAAGTGACGTCCTGTCTTGGGTGTATCTGCCCAGCGCCCGAAACGTTCTCCCCTGGATGGGCATGGGACCCCCCCCCCCCCCCGCGACCCTAATATAGGATAAAGATGATGAATGAATGAATAATTAAAAAGGCAAAGTAAAATATAATTAATAAAAAAAACCAACGCTGTTATAATAAAAACCAACGCTGTTTAAAGTCAGGTTTCTGTAAATCTCAGCCAGTCTGTGTTATTGTACTGCAGGCTGCCACTGGATGGAGTCAGCATGGAGGAAATGGAGAGCAGTGAGGCCTCTGTTAACACTTCAGTTCCCAAAGAAAAGAAACACAAGCTGTGGGTCTGTAGTGCTTCAGAAGTGGGGTGTGTCCGCGTGGCCGTGACCTTCGGTTCTAAAACAGGACGAGTTTTTAATGACTGCATGCGATCAGAATGTGCAGAGGTTTCATCAGCGGGTTATGATGTCATAAAGCGCTCATGTGTAATAAACAGTAAAATAATAAGTTAGCACATCAATCCAGCGATGCCGCAATAGACTTCCCATCAAAAACAGCTTTATAATCCAATCAGAGGATGACGGGCTCACAGAACAGATGCTGAACTTTATTCTTTGTTCTTTTAAATAGTGGAATAGTGGAGTATTTATCAGAATCAGAATACTTTATTGATCCCAGGGGGAACCTGCAGGCCAAAAATATAAAAAGCTTATGGAATAAAGGTCGTTGTTTTGCTACTTTATTCATATCTTAAATTGCAGTGCGTGTGTGTTGGAATGAGGTGTTAATGTGTTATAATAACATGAATTAATTTTATTGGTTCTTCACAGGTGGCTTAGTGGTTAGCACATTTGCCTCTCAACGCTAGGGATTCCCGGTTCGAATCCCCATCTAGGAGGAGTTTCCATGTTCTCCCCGTGTCTGCGTGGGTTTCCTCCGGGTTCTCTGGTTTCCTCCCACAGTCCAAAAACATGGATCAAGTCAATTGAATTCTCCAAAAATATTGCCCCATATAGAGTGTGTGTCTGTGTGAGTGAGTGTGTGCCCAGCGATGGATTGGCGCCCTGTCCTGGGTCTGTCTGCCCAGTGCCTAAGATGTTCTCCCATGGATGGGCATGGGGAACCCCACCGCGACCCTAATAAAGGATAGAGCGGGAGATAATGAATGAAAGAATGGTTCTTCATAGGGTGGATTTCTGGTTTGAATCCCAATCTGGGTGGAATTTCCATGCTCTCCACGTGTCTGGGTAGGTTTCCTCCCATGGCCCAAAAACATGGATCAAGGTCAATTAAATTCTCCAAATTGCCCCATATAGAGTGTGTGTGTGAGTGTCCAGTGATAGATTGGTGCCCTGTTCTGGTTGTATCTGCCCAGCGCCCGAAACGTTCTCCCCCCGCCCTACGAGCCTAGTATAGGATAAAGCAGAAGATAATGGATGGATGGATGGAGTATTTATCAGAATCATAATAATTTATTGGGTGGAACAGTGGCTTAGTGGTTGGCATGTTCGCCTCTCAGCGCTAGGGATTCCCGGTTTGAATACACAATCTGGGTGGAGTTTCCATGTTCTCCCCGTGTCCGCGTGGGTTTCCTCCGGGTTCTCCGGTTCCCTCCCACAGTCCAAAAACATGGATTCAAGGTCAATTGAGTTCTCCAAATTGCCCCATACAGAGTGTGTCTGTGTGAGTGAGTGCCCAGCGATAGATTGCAGATTGGCGCCCTGTCCTGGGTGTTTCTGCCCAGCGTCCGAAATGTTCTCCCTTAGATGGGTATTTGGAACCCCCCGCGACCCTAATATAGGATAAAGCTGAAGATAATGGATGGATGGATGGAGAATACTTTATTGATCCCAGTGAGAAATTGCAGGCATCAAATATAACAAGCTTCAGGACTAAACGTCGTCGTTTTACTACTTCATCAATATCTTAGATTGCAGCGCTGTCTCGTGTGTGTTGTGCGGTGTTATCGTGTTATAATAATAACATGTGAACTCATTCGATCGTGTTTTTAAATCAGTTTATTTGCTTTTTCTGTATTAAGGTGCTGGAATGTCAGCGTGCCGTGTGGGTCGGACAGGGAGGCTCTGGCTCCCCCTGGCGGCGGGTGCCGGAAAGGCTTTGCGTCACACCGGAGGGTGACGGTTGGTCGTTGAGGCGGAGAGCAGAGAGTGGAACCCTGACAGCAGGCTGCCGTGAACGCCGCGCTCTCCGTTACCGCACCGGCATGGCGGGGCTGCGTTAGGACGGACCGAGAGCTCCCCGAACGCCGTCTGCCGCCGAGCCCGCCTCACAGCACCGTCGTGTTTGGAAGCCCGTGTGCGCCGCTGCGGCGCGGAGCTCAGACTCGCCTCAGAGAGAGGGAGAGAGAGAGAGAGGGAGAGAGAGAGAGGAGCCGCGTTATTATCAGAAAACAGGCGGACAATGGCCGACCGTGAGGCGCTGCCCCTGCCCCTGGAGGTCCGCGCCCGGCTGGCCGAGCTGGAGCTGGAGTTATCGGAAGGTAAGCCGCTCGTCATCGCGACCTGAAGCGTTTTATTTCTGCACGGCGGCCGCGGCGGGAGGAGGATACGTTCCAGCACCCCGCCTCCTCCTCCCTCACCCCGCCGCCAGATGTGAACGGCCCGCTTTATTCATCGAGGTGCCGCGTTAAAAAAAAAAAGACCCAAAAAAGAAAGAGAGAAAGGAAAAGGCGGACGGGGTTCGGCTCCGTCGACGCGCGGCGGCCGCGGGTTTCTTTGTGTTGGCGCCGCTGCCTCTACCTCACTTCCAATTGACCTTGAATTAAAACCTCAATGACGCGCTTTGCCTCGTTAAGGCTTCGGAACCGCGTCCCCTCCGCCCGCCGAGCCGAACCGAGCCGAGCCGAGCCCGGAGCCGAGTGGACCCCGGAGCCGAGCGGCTCTCACTCAGCCCTCCAGCCTTCTGATTGTCATGTTACACCAAACGTTTCCGTCCGATCTCTCCTGCGAGCCGAGCGGCTTCCTGCCCGGGTCCTGAGGGGGGGGGGGGGGGGGGTGGTGAGGATGAGGATGAGGATGAGGAGGCTCCCGGTGAACCAGATCCAAACCGTCAGACCCCTGACCGTTCCAGTGCTGGCGCTGATGCAGATCTGAGATCCGAACCTCAGTCAGCGCAACACTAACATAGATGGTCATCATGTCTCAGAGTCCAATTTAGTTCATCCATCCATCTCTTTATCCCCTATTAGGGTGGTGGAGTGGGGTGGGGTGGAGTGGGGTGGGGGGTTCCCCATGCCCATCCAGGGGAGAACGTTTTGGGCGCTGGGCAGATACAACCAGGACAGGGCGCCAATCACTGGGCACACACACACACACACACACACACACACTGTATGGGGCAATTTGGAGAATTCAATTGACCTTGAATCCATGTTTTTGGTCTGTGGGAGGAAACCGGAGAACCCGGAGGAAACCCACGCAGACATGGGGAGAACATGGAAAGTCCCAGATGGGGATTCGAACCGGGAATCCCTAGCGCTGAGAGGAGAACATGCTAAAGCACTAAACCCCCAAAGAGCAAGACGAAGAGACAGCGGCAAGACAAAACTCCCTATTGTGTTGATATTTTAAGGAAGAAACCTCGCGAGGACCGAGGCTCAGTGGAGGGACTCGTGGGTTTCCTCCGGGTTCTCCGGTTTCCTCCCACAGTCCGAAAACATGGATCAAGGTCAATTGAGTTCTTGAAATTGCCCCATATAGAGTGTGTTTGTGTGCCCAGCGATAGATTGTCATCCTGTCCCCCCCCCACGAACCTAGTAGAAGATAAAGCATAAGATAATAGACGGATGGAGAACCTGACACACCGTCTCCATTCTGATTCATCCCACCGGTGTTGGATGGGGCTGAGCACAGGGTTCTATTGGGTCGGTCCAGTTCCTCCATGTTAAAGAAACTCCATTATAAATTTATGAACCATGAACCTCACATTGTGCACCAGGTGTCATGCTGGAAGAGGAAAGGGCCTTCCCCAAACTGTTGCCACATAGTGTGCAGTGCATGGGTCTTGTTTTTGATTTGAGTTTATAAACCTGAGTGTTCTAGAGGCGTCCTTATATAAAACCAGGTGAATTGTCAGGTTCTCCTCATCCTGACAGCGGGACTCATTTTAACCCTCATTAATTATTCATGAGCGTGTTGGGGACGCCGCCCTCGCGCCCGTTGAGCACCTGCAGTGTTTCAGAGTGATCATGGCGTGTGTTTGTTGACAGTGTAAACGTCGGGCGGGTGTTTGTTGTTGAGTCAGTCTTTATTAAGGTGTGGTTCTCACCTGCGTTCTGCCGAGGTTTTATCTTCATAATTTCTTCAAGGCGTTATAACCTCTCTATAAACCTGCACTGCATCGCCGCGGCAACGGTACGAAGTGGTTCATACACAGAACCCACTGAAGCAGTCAGGAGCTCTGCAGATGTTCCTGATGGTTCCCCCTCGAGCTTCGTTTTTTATTTACAGATTAAAGGAAACGTGAAGGAGCATCATCAACAAACTCATACAGGTGACTGTTACCTGTCAATCATCACACTGCTGTCAGGTGATTGGCTGAACCATAAACCATGGAGAACCATAAACGTGTGAGCAGCCTGTGAGCTGCAGTGCAGGTGTGGGGGTGGGAGGTTGGTTCCCGGTTCTCTCTGTGTGTTGTGAAAGGCCCGGTTGGTTCCCGGTTCTCTCTGTGTGTTGTGAAAGACTCGGTTGGTTCTTGGTTCTCTCTGTGTGTTGTGAAAGGCCCGGTTGGTTCCCGGTTCTCGCTGTGTTGTGTGAAAGGCCTGGTTGGTTCCCGGTTCTCGCTGTGTGTTGTGAAAGGCCCGGTTGGTTCCCGGTTCTCTCTGTGTGTTGTGAAAGGCCCGGTTGGTTCCCGGTTCTCGCTGTGTGTTGTGAAAGGCCCGGTTGGTTCCCGGTTCTCGCTGTGTGTTGTGAAAGGCCCAGTTGGTTCCTGGTTCTCGTTGTGCGTTGTGAAAAGTCCGGTTGGTTCCTGGTTCTCTCTTTGTGTTGTGAAAGGCCCGGTTGGTTCCCGGTTCTCTCTCTGTGTTGTGAAAGGCCCAGTTGGTTCTCGGTTCTCGCTGTGTGTTGTGAAAGGCCCAGTTGGTTCCCGGTTCTCGCTGTGTGTTGTGAAAGGCCCGGTTGGTTCCTGGTTCTCTTTGTGTGTTGTGAAAGGCACGGTTGGTTCCTGGTTCTCGCTGTGTGTTGTGAAAGGCCCAGTTGGTTCCCGGTTCTCGCTGTGTGTTGTGAAAAGTCCGGTTGGTTCCTGGTTCTCGTTGTGCGTTGTGAAAAGTCCACTTGGTTCCTGGTTCTCGTTGTGTGTTGTGAAAGGCCCGGTTGGTTTCCGGTTCTCTTTGTGTGTTGTGAAAAGTCCAGTTGATTCCTGGTTCTCTCTGTGTGTTGTGAAAAGTCCGGTTGGTTCCCGGTTCTCTCTGTGTGTTGTGAAAGGCCCGGTTGGTTCCTGGTTCTCTCTGTGTGTTGTGAAAGGCCCGGTTGGTTCCTGGTTCCTCGCGCAGCTCTTTTGAATTAGTTCCTGAACGCCGTCTCATCCGCGGAACATCTGGGCTTCATTTAGAGATCCTCAGACCTCAGGCCTCTGCTGCCTCATCGCTGTGAGCTTAACTCCTTCATCTCCAGTTTTGCACACGTCACATCAAACGCCAGCCACCTGCTACATCAAAGGCTTTCTGCACGTTGACCTCGTGTGATCAGTTTATAATTATAGACCTGTGGATGTGTCGGGTGGCACGGTGGCTTAGTGGTTTAGCATGTTCTCCTCTCAGCGCTAGGGATTCCCGTTTCGAATCCCTATCTGGGTGGAGTTTCCATGTTCTCCCCGTGTCCGCGTGGGTTTCCAAAAACATGGATCAAGTCAATTGAGTTCTCCAAATTGCCCCATATAGAGTGTGTCTGTGTGAGTGAGTGTGTGCCCAGTGATGGATTGCCCCCCTGTCCTGGGTCTATCTGCCCAGCGCCCGAGATGTTCTCCCCTGGATGGGCATGGGGAACCCCCCCGTGACCCTAATATAGGATAAAGCGGGAGATAATGAAATGAATGAATGAATGTGTCAGGGAGTCGAGCTGAGATGATGAGATCTTTGCTTTCTGCATGAGGTTTTGCATGTTCTCCCTGTGTCTGTGTGGCTGTATCAGTGGTTTTGCTGACGGACGGCACGCCCCTCGGGTTAATCGGACACCTTCATGCTTCGTTGGATCTAATCAGCTGAGTCAGCGCTCTGTTTGGGAGTGACATGCTGTAAAATCTGACGTTGCCCTCCTACCCCTCACCTGTGTGGTTTTGGAGGACCTGTGAGATCGGGGCGTCAACACGGATCACGACGGATAACGATGTGTGTAATCAATTAACGTTAATACGTAATTGTGTGCTGGTGCTGTGGAAGTTTCATCTCACCACCATATACCTTGCAATCTTGTTTCGCATGTTCTCCCCATGTCTGTGTAAGGTTCCTCTGAGTGCAAATCCTGTCAGCAGGTAAACTGACGATGCACCACATAGACAAAAGTATAGGGACAGATCTCCTCGTGGAACCCGTCTGTGATCCAGTTCATCCATCCATCCATTATCTTCTGCTTTATCCTTTACCCAGGACAGGGGGGCAATCTATCACTGGGTACACACTCACTCACATAGACACACTATATTGAGAAATTTAGAGCATTCAATTGATCTTGATCCATGTTTTTGGACTGTGGGAGGAAACTGCAGAACCCGGAGGAAACCCACGCGGACACGGGGAGGACATGGAAACTCCACCCAGATGGGGATTCGAACCGGGAATCCCTAGCGCTGAGAGGAGAACGTGCTAACCACTAAGCCACCGTGCCGCCCCTGTTCCAGTTCACTCCAGAGGTATTTGATGGGGTTTAGGTTGGGACCCTCTGTGAGGTTCCACATCAAACCCACAGGAAAGGATGTACACAGAGTTCAGACCTGTGGTTTGGGTTTGGGTTTCCTCAGGAGTCAGTGATTAAGGCGTGTCCTAATACTTTCGCACCATAAACTCTAATTCACCAAAATATTCACTAAAAACACCTTCAACAAAAATAAGCATCACGAACGTGTTTTCACTCCGTGGCAGGATGCTGGAGCTCTTTGAAGAGACCCATAGCGACATGGGGAGAACATGGCAACTCCATGCCACAGCTCCATATCTGTGAAGTGGCCGTGTTCTGGCGTTCTGCGTCGTGTGTGTGTTGTAGCGAATGTCCTGAACGCTGATGGAAGTTGGCACGGAGTTGCGAGGAGGTTTCGGCGTGGTAAATGCCAGCGCGCGGGTCGCGTCACTTCCACTCACTCTGACGCCATCACGAGGGCGAGATCGGGACGGCGGGTAAATGCCATGAACGCACGCTGAAGCGCTGCCGACACATGCCACACGGCACCGTCGGGTTGAGGTTCCACAATTTACTCTAAATAAGATGCAAAAGAATGTGGACAGCCCTGATCGCTTAAACTAATAATTAATTATCGATCTAATGAGAAGGGGGCACGGTGGCTTAGTGGTTAGCACGTTCGCCTCTCAGCGCTAGGGATTCCCGGTTCGAATCCCAATCTGACCCTAATAGAGGATAAAGCGGAAGATAATGAATGGATCTAATGAGTGGTTGATTTATATTACAGCGTACTTATCCCTGACACAAAGTTTATTTCATATTGTGAATGAGGGCACTGGATAAGCAACACACGCACCACCAGTCATCAGGTGGTCGATCACAAGAGCCTCTGCAGGGTTAATGTCCGTCCCTTAGATTTACAAACAGTAAGAACCAGGGTTTGAAGGTGTGGACCTTAATTTGTTCGTTAACTCTTTAAGAGTCCCTCTCACGATGGCGTCTGAGGGTGCTTCATACTGCGGGTGCACCGGTGACACCCTCGTCCTCAGACCTAGACCTCGTGGCCGCCTCCTCCGCTGTTTCGGGTGGTGTGCGGTTCGAGTCGGTGGATCCTGGCGGCGCTGCAGCGTGATGCAGAGTCATCGTTGTGCGACGTGCCAAAGCCCATCTGTCGCCACAGAGCTGTTGGTATGAGGACCGGCACACAGGATTATGTCATCGTCCTGACCACCATATTTTCGGATTCTTGCCCCGTTCTGTGGTTCACTGACCCTCTGACCCGAGCGGGCCTTCGGATCGGACAGGCGGGTCTGTCGGACTGAACGGCGTTTCCGCTCGTCTGCAGTGATGGAGCGATGCAGCATTGTTTCATGAGCTTGCAGCATCAAAGCCCCGGGTTTCCTCTCACCATTGATCCCGGTCCAATACTGACGTCCTCTCTGTAACCGAGCCAGCACCGTCCCATATATGGACCGAGGGGATGTGATGTCATCGAGCCGTCCGTCGTCCCTGTCGGTTCTGAACACCACCATGTGGAAGATGATGGACTTTCTGTTTTAACTTAAAATCCCATCAGGTAAACAAATGAGCTCACAGTTCTGCTGAGGTCACATGACCGGTGTCATGACGAATGGAAATGCCCATTAATTTGTGGACGGGCTCGCCAAAGTTTCTTGGAGAGCTTTCCTTCCACTTCTCTCTTCCAGGTCCAGTCACATCCAGTGACTTTGTTTATCCCGGTCCGTCCTCTTCATCCTAATCCTTAAAGTGCCCCCTGCTGGATGCTTCCTTCATTAATTACACTGTGGGGATTAAAGTATTAGGACAACTACACAGACCCACGGGAGATATCACACCATGTGGACCCTTTGCAGCCCTTGCTCACAGGTTGAGGTGATGGGATATGACTGTGGGAGGTTCTGTGAGGTCAGTCACTGATTCCAGATCAGAGTCCATCATGTGGATGGACATTCTTCCACACCAAACTCCACCCATGTGGTTATAGAGCTTTTATTTATATTTAGACAGTGCTATGCTTTCTGTTTTGTGGAAACAGTTTGGGGAAGGCTTTATCCTGTTTCCACGGCAGAAATTCAACACTGATGATGTGAAGGAACCCAGCAGCCTTGTGATGATCTATATCATAGATGTCAAACTCGTGGCCCGCGGGTCATATCCGGCCCGTAATACAGTTCTATTGGCCCGCCAGATCATTTCACATTAATCTATTATTATTGTTCATAACGATCCGGCGATATGTTTTTTTTTGGAGCGTGCTGATATTTTAAATTTGTATGATTTTTAACATTTTTATGGAGAGCAGAGATATTTAAAGATGTTTAAAGTTGAGGTATATTTTTCTGAAACGGCCCGAGATCAAAGAAAACTGAATGTTCTGATTTGTTATTCATAATTTTTTTTTGCAGTGTGTTCAGAGTTTTAACTTTCATAATATTAATGAGAGATATTTTTATAGAGAGGCGGATGGTGGCTTAGTGGTTGGCATGTTCTCCTCTCAGTGCAGGGGATCCAGGTTCAAATCCTAATCTGGGTGGAGTTTGCATGTTTTCCCCATGTCCGCATAGGTTTTCTCCGGGTTCTCCAGTTTCCTCCCACAGTCCAAAAACATGGATTCAAGGTCAATTAAATGCTCTTAATTGCCCCTTATAGTGTGTGTGTGTGTGTGTGTGTGTGTGTGTGTGTGCACAGTGATAGATTAGCTAGATAGACTAGATAGATAGACTGCCCAGCGCCCGAAACGTTCTTCCCTGGATGGATATAGGAACCCCCCCGCGACCCTAATAGAGGATAAAGTGGAAGATAATGATGAATATTTATATAGAGTGTAAATTATTTAAAGGTAAAGTTTATTTATTGTATATAACATTCCCGTCTGTTTTAATGTTCAGTAAATGTTTGACCCCTCCGCGACCTCGAGTGGCCTTTGAGTTCTGGCCTCAGGTGTAGCTGAGTTTGACATGCCGGATCTAGAACGTCAGATTTTTCGTGATCGCAGCGTCATTAACCGACTGACTCTCTTGAGAACGTTGTGTCAGTAAAGCTGAAGCGTCAGAGTGTGGATGCGGTGCTGCATCTGCAGGGTTCTGATGAGGCACCAGCTTCAGATCAGATCAGATTTTCTGTTCCTCGTCTCGGGGTTATCTCATCCTTGTGAGCATTTAGCAGCCGCCATGTGATCTGATACCGCCACAGATTCACTTCCACTGAGAACGCTCTGCGCAGGGGAACGTTCCGGGGTCTGGATCAGTCCACATCACCGGAACATCATGAACCTTGGTGTCCTTATTATTATTATATATATATATATATATATATATATATATATATATATATATATATATATATATATTAGGATGGCACGGTGGTTTAGTGGTTTAGCATGTTCTCCTCTCAGTGCTGGGGATTGTCGGTTCGAATCCCAATCTGGGTGGAGTTTGCATGTTCTCCCCATGTCCGTGTGGGTTTCCTCCGGGTTCTCCGGTTTCCTCCCACAGTCCAAAAAAAAAACCATGGATGTCAATTGATGTCATTATTATTATTATCATTATTATTATTATTATAATTAGTTTAGGGTTCCGTGTGCTTGTTGACGGAGGCAGTAAACAGTTTCACACCCTCCTCCTGACTCCTGACTGGTGTTCAGTAGCAGCTCACTGCGTTCCTCATCCTCGTAACCATGTTGTTAGTCTGAAACCCGACTCTGGATCCGTAACCACACGGTTCTCCGGAGGTCACAGTTGCTAGAGGAGCTTACTGCCGTGAGAACCTTCCAGAACCGTCGTAACGTTGACTTCACACTCCTTCTGTACTCAAATCCCAATGACCCTACCCATGACCAGTTAAACTGCTCATAACGGAACCTTTCAGAACTCTGGTACCAGATCCTTTTAGTCTTTTTAGTTCTGCTTATCAGTTTTAGAAACGTCTCCATCCGTTTTGTTCTCGACGTCCTCAGTATGAAGGACTGTCTTTAACGTGTCCGTTACTAAAATCAGGTAGAGCCGCATGGTTCCACACATGGGTTCAAATAGCAGGCAGTCAGTAATGGAGTTTGGCATTTGCATGTTCTCCCCATTTCTCCGGTTGTCTTTAATTTATGTACAGATTTTGAATTTGCTTCCGTTTGTTCCTCGCGGGTTCTCCAGGCTGTGAACTTTGACCTTTCACCTTGCCTCGTTAACACACACACACACACACACACACACTCACACAAAATAACGATGTGCAAAAGCAAATAGCAAATAGGAAAGGGAGACACCTGGCATCCTGGATGACATCACAACGTGGTGGGGCATTCGCGCTGAAGAATGTGATACAGGAATAGCTCTGTTTGCAGTTGCATGTGTTACAACAGCTGCAAATTCTCTCTCTCTCTCTCTCTCTCTCTCACACACACACTCCTGGTCTCTTTCTCACTTTGGCTCTCGCTCGCTCTTATTCTCTCTCTTTTTAATTTTCTGTGTGGCTCTTTCTTTACATGCTTTAGTTTTCTCTTCATTGCTGTCTTTCTCGTCCCTTTCTCGTCCCTTTCTCGACCCTTTCTCTCCCCTTCCTTGTCCCTTCCTCGTCCCTTCCTCGTCCCTTTCTCGTCCCTTTCTCGTCCCTTTCTCTCTGCTTTTTCTTCCCTTTCTCGACCCTTTCTCTCCCCTTCCTTGTCCCTTCCTCGTCCCTTCCTCGTCCCTTTCTCGTCCCTTTCTCGTCCCTTTCTCTCTGCTTTCTCGTCCCTTTCTCTCTGCTTTTTCTCCCCTTCCTCGTCTCTTCCTCGTCCCTTCCTCGTCCCTTCCTCGTCCTTCCTCGTCCCTTCCTCGTCCCTTCCTCGTCCCTTCCTCGTCCCTTCCTCGTCCCTTTCTCCCTGCTTTCTCTCTGCTTTTTCGTCCCTTCCTCGTCCCTTCCTCGTCCCTTGTCCCTTCCTCGTCCCTTTCTCTCCCCTTTCTCTCCCCTTCCTCGTCCCTTTCTCGTCCCTTTTTCTTTGCTTTTTCTCCCCTTCCTCGTCCCTTCCTCGTCCCTTCCTCGTCCCTTTCTCTCTGCTTTCTCGTCCCTTTCTCGTCCCTTCCTCGTCCCTTCCTCGTCCCTTTCTCTCTGCGTTCTCTCTCGTGAGTGAATGCTGTGAATGTGCTCCGTGCGAGTGTTTTGATCAGGCGTCGGTGTTCCACTCGGTGTGCTGTGTTTATTCTCACTCTCAGTGGTGCAGATGTTTCCAGGGTCAGCAGCGGTATGGAACGCAGGGTGTGTTTATGATTCCAGCGACGTAGGGGACAGACGTGACCTCCGTTTGGTTCACTAATCTTCTCCGCAGTACTGCAGTGGTTCTGATGAGCTGGCCTCATCTATGAGAACGTTCTAAACGGTTCTCCTCTGGTCTGTTCGCTGTACGTCCACAGCCTGGGAGCATCACGCTGAACATCCCACGCTGAAGTCCACCTCACCCTCACCCTCTGTCTATAAACGTTCGGGTCAGGTCGTCCCATAACGCTCAGTCTGCTTACACGAGGTCTGTTCATCTCCTGAAGCCACCATCTCAGAGCTCTGTCCTATCCCGGCTGTCTGATGACTGCGGGCTTTTTCTCATCTGCTTTGAGAACTCGTCTCTTTTAATGTTCTGTATCAGATCAGCTTTTAAATAATTCATCAGGCTCCGTATCATCGCTCATACGAGTGAATCAAACTGCAGGCTCATTTGACTCCTCTGAATCATTTAACAGTAAACATGCTCTGATCAGCCCATAACTCATAGAGTTGAACTTTTTCTGAATTAACTTTATTTTGTACCCTTGACCTTTGACCTCAGTGACCTGTGTGTCAGATGTTTTCTCTGTAACCCCTCACTGTACGTCGTCCAGAGGGTCTTCAGACCTCTGGTTCTGTTCAAACAGATAAAAACAGATCAAAGCAACAGAATCTAAATAGAAATCATTGTTTTTTTCCTTTAATAAAGCACAAAGTGATGAGTCATGTGATCAGGTGATTGATTACTTTCGTCTTTGTGCATCTATTGTTGCTGCCAAGAAGAAAACTCACAGTGAATCTTTTGTTCTGGTGCAGTGGAGCCTATCCCGGTGTTTTTTTGGTGATGTGTTTGTTTAAAGCGTATATGTTTGGAACAGTTCTGGGAATTTTAGAACCATAACATCTGTGATTAGTGAACATTATCTAACGGAACGTAGCTGTGTTTTTTCTTTTTTCGTTTAGGTCGGCAGTTTTTCGGGGTCATGCACTATTAAAACTCTTCAGAAAGCTCAGGACTTTTATGATTCTCAGAATGGCGGGAGGTTCTCGGTTCCTCGCAGGCTGTCTGTCAAACCCAGAGCGGAAGAAACGCGAGATCCTGCTTGTAAATATTCTGGATGTTCTGCTGGACGAGCGCGGGGTTGCGGGGTTTATTAAACCTCATTTTAAGGCAGAACATCGGTTTCATTGGCTCTGCGCATCTGCGGAACCTGAGCGAGTCGAGTGCTGCGCATGACACTTGAGGAATGTGTGTGTTTGTTCTTTTGGAACACACACCGCTCCGGCGCTGGAGACGGGACGGTACCGTTCCACTGCAGTGTTCCAGCTTCACTGTGCACTCTTTAGTTTCAGAGCATTGGGCAACGCAAGCTGCACCCCGTCCAACACGTGAGGGATGAATTAGAATGACAACACATCAATCAGAACGTTTCCTGATACTCTCACTGTCCGGTTTGTCATACAGATGGGGTTTGTAGTCCATCTGTTTCTCTGTTAGTGTCCTTTAGTATGTTCTCTGATGATGGGACCCCCACAGAGCAGGGATTATTAGGGTGCTGGATGATTCTCAGTACTGCTGTCACTCTGGCATGGTGGTGCAGCTGATCCACCGCTGACAGAATGCAGTATACAGGATGATGTTAAGGTGGTGGATGGTCCTCAGTGCTGCACCGCTGCTCCATCTGGTTTTAAGTTAAATTTGATGTCTCCTGCTAATAGAAAATGATCTAAATGTGGTGGTGTATAGACAGTGCACTGATTTTAGGTGGAGGACTATTTCTTAAGTAAAGCTTTGGAGGAATCCCAGCTTGTCCCGGTTCTGGAATTTCTTGCCTCTGTGCCGGTTTTTACAGTTTGTCGTTGTTAAAGAATGGGATGTCCCAAAGTGTGGGTGTCCCAATACCTTTTACCGTGAAGGAATGCAGCATGCGGCCTCCACTGACCCTCCACTCGTGTCGACATCACAGTGACCGATACCACATGTCCCCGTGTTGGTCCTCTTTGATGATCGGTTCATCTGGACCACGTAACTTTGTCGTATCTGCCATCGCAGGCCAAAGCAAACATCTTGACATCACACACCCCACTAACAGAGAGAGAGAGAGAGAGAGAGAGAGAGAGAGAGAGAGAGAGGGGGGGGGGTGCGAGCGAGTGTAATTTGCAGAGAGCTCCTCAGAGATCCTGTAATGCCTGGAAATCAATATCCCTCATCTCCCTCGTCAGAGCGATTGACTCGTCTCCGTTCCCTTTCTCTCGTAATGATGGTAATGTACCGTATTCCACTAACAAATAAACATCTAATGCAGAGGAGGTTTAACCGGAGCGCGCCACCGGAGGAACAGATGGACTACAGAACGGAACCGCAGAACTACAGACCCCATCTGTACCATCGGCGGTGCTGTGAAACACCCTGTTCTAAGCCGTCATATGGACCGCGTCCGTCCTGCGGAGTTATAATACTTAATTCTGACTCAGATAAACCCGGATAACGTGAACTGTGACATGTTCCGCTCTCTCACTGGCAGCCGGCGCACTAATCCTGCAGCGATGGAGCAGCAGCGAGGTCACAGTTAACCACATTTAAAAACTCCAACGGCTCGGAATCCAACACTTTTAAACATGTCAGCGAGGACCCGCACCCCCCTTCAGATTAACATCCCCACTGTATCTCACCCCAGCCCTGCGTCTGCTTCAACCCCAGGCCTTAAGAGCTGCGTCGCCGAGTGAAATGTAAAAATTCCCCCGTCACCATTGTTTAAACACATGCTGCGGGATCCAAACACACACACACACACACACACACACACACACATTCTTTCCCACGTGGAGAATGTGAAATTGAAAACAGCGTGCAGCAGCCAGCCATTTCCTTTCCCTCCATTTCGCTCGTGTAAAGTGAAAAAGTCCAGAGGAAGGCTCTGCGTCCACCTAAGTATTCAACCACGGGCCCGACGTTCCGCGCTCCGACCCGCCGACACATCCCGTGTCATGTTACTGAGTGGATACGGCGAGCCAATGTGGGAAACGGCTCAGTGACACGCCCCGTCCACCCGATTTTAAATCTGTGGATTTCACAAATGCCTCAACTCTGCGACCTGATCAGCTTTCTATTGGATGAACAGCCAGAACTCCTGAATCCTATTGGTCTACATGTGTTCTGGAGAATGGGGGGTGTGGGGGGTATCTGTGAACCTCACTTTGATCTGTTTGCTTATTGGAACATTCATTCATTCATTCATTCATTCATTCATTATCTTCCGCTTCATCCTATATTAGGATCGTAGGGGGGTTCCCCATGCCCATCCAGGGGAGAACGTTTCGGGCGCTGGGCAGATACACCCAGGACAGGGGGGCAATCTATTACTGGGCACACACTCACTCACACAGACACACTCTATATGGGGCAATTTGGAGAACTCAATTGACTTCATCCATGTTTTTGGACTGTGGGAGGAAACCGGAGAACCCAGAGGAAACCCACGCGGACATGGGTAGAACATGGAAACTCCACCCAGATGGGGATTCGAACCGGGAATTCCTAGCGCTGAGAGTTGAACATGCTAAACCACTAAGCCACCATGCCGCCTCGGAACAGATTATTATTATTAATCACATCAATCAGAACGTTTTTTAATACTCTCACTGTATCATACAGGTGGTGGTGAAGTGTGTGATTGTGTGTTTTGCTGCGTTTTACACACATCCACCGTATTGCTCCACCATGACAGACGTTTAGGTGGTGGATGGTGTGGATGGTGCTCCATCTGATGCACATGTTTTGTGATGGATGTTAATTTGTATTTTTTTAGATGCTTTTTAGCAAATGATTTAAATGATGTGGTTTATAGATGCATTGATTTAGGTGGAGGATTTTTTCATTTTTAATGTTTTTACTCCCCCACCACCATCTGAGTAAGCCTTTAGAGGACTCTGAGCCTATCCCGATCCTGCAAATTCTTGCCTTTGTGCCAGTGTTTACAGTTTGTCGTCCTTCATCCAGACCTCCGTCCGTGAGGGACGCGGGACGGGAGCTGTATCGGCGCCGATCAGCAGAACCCGCTCCGAAACGGAGGGAGGGGTGGAGAGGCACATGAGTCATAGCAGGCAGTCTGCTGTTCTCCTCCGCACTCTGCCTCTCCGGAGGCACTGACTCGCCTTTAATTATTCAAGTCAGGCAGTCAGAGACCCCGTCTCTCCAGATCCTCGGTCACATTAAGGCCCGCGGATGACAATGCGCTCTATTCATGCCCCGTATCTGTGTGGGCCCTTTTTATAGACCTCACGAGCACGTGAAGGCGACGGCATGCGGAGGACGTTCTGATGGGAACGTGTTTAGCATAGCTCCGCACCGCGCTGGAGTTCAGAGGGGTGTAAATCAACTCAAAAATCCAAAGCTCATGGAGTTCACTACTGTACGTTAGTGTCATGATCAGCCGTGAGAGCCACTTGAATGTGGGCCACGCCCTGCTGAGGTGGGGCAAACTGCTTGTTAACCAAAGACATCCAACCATCCATCCATTATCTTCCACTTTATCCTATATTAGGGTCGCAGGGGGTTCCCCATGCCCATCCAGGGGAGAATGTTTTGGGCACTGGGCAGAGACACCTAGGACAGGACACCAATCACACACACACACACACACACACACACACACTCTATATGGGGCAATTTGGAGAACTCAATTGATTTGATCCATGTTTTTGGACTGTGGGAGGAAACCGGAGAACCCGGAGGAAACCCACGCGGACACGGGGAGGACATGGAAACTCCACCCAGATGGGGATTCGAACCGGGAATCCCTAGTGCTGAGAGGAGAACATGCCAACCACTAAGCCCGACCAAAGACATGAAACCCTTTATTTAACCACACGTCCCAAAACACACGTCGATGTTTGGCAGACAAACAGCCAAAAGTGACTGGATATGTTCCCATGGTCCTCACATCTCTACAAACAGGTGCTGTATGTTTGTATTAGGGTGGTGGATCTGCCGTTAAACCTCATCATTACAGTGAGCTTGGGTGATGGCGTGAATGTGGGCTCGGGGGTGTGTTGGTGGCAGTACAGCGGACTGATTCGGATGGCACACTGAGGCTCACTTGGCTCAGCAGCGCTGACAGATGCTGGCATTTTCTGCTCTGTGTGGTGAAGTAATCTAGCGGTGGGCTGTCTGTCTTCCCGCTACGACGGGTTTGCAGGCGCGCAGCTCCTCCATCACTAATGTATGAGTTATACACGCCGCTCTTTTCCTTTTATTTTGTATCACTTGATGTTTCACCACATTGCCCCCAATGTTGAAATAGTTATAATATAATAGTTATAAATGGTTATAGAATGGGGGGGGGGGGGTCCCCATGCCCATCAAGGTGAAAACGTCGGGCGCTGGGTAGATACACCCAGGACAAGACCCCAATCTATGGCTCACTCACACACACTCTATAGGGGCAATTTAGAGCATTCAATTTAATTGAGTCCATGTTTTTGGACTGTGGGAGGAAACCGGAGAACCCAGAGGAAACTCACGCAGACATGGGGAGAACATGGAAACTCCACCCAGATTGGGATTTGAACCTTGAATCACTAAGCCACTGTGCCGTCCACGCTGAAATAGTTAGATAATATATTCGGACTATATATATATATATATATATATATATATATATATATATATATATATATATATATATATATTATATATATATATATATGTATGCCCAGCGATAGATTGGCCCCCTGTCCTGGGTGTATCTGCCCAGCGACCGAAACGTTCTCCCCTGGATGGGCATGGAGAACCCCCCCGCCGCGACCCTAATAATAAAAATAAAAATAAGAAGAAGAACATCGGGGCGGCACGGTGGCATAGTGTTTAGCATGTTCTCCTCTCAGCACTAGGGATTCCCGGTTCGAATCCCCATCTGGGTGGAGTTTCCATGTTCTCCCCGTGTCCGCGTGGGTTTCCTCTGGGTTCTCCAAATTGTCCCATATAGGATGTGTCTGTGTGAGTGAGTGTGTGCCCAGTGATAGATTGCACCCCTGTCCTGGGTGTATCTGCCCAGCGCCTGAAACGTTCTCCCCTGGATGGGCATGGGGAACCCCCCGTGACCCAAATATAGGATAAAGCAGAAGATAATGTATGTATGTATGTGTGTGTGTGTGTGTGTATATATATATATATATATATATATATATATATATATATATATATATATATATATATATATATATATATATACACTTCAAAAGCAACAAGCCACCAATCAGTAAGCAGGATTTAGATGACTTCCTGACGGTGGTGGACTTTGCTTGGTGCAGTCATGCTGGAACACAAATGGTTCTACAGAGTACACGTGTCCACAGTCGTTGAATCCGTCCGTCTGTGGTAACGGGCCACGCGAGGCATGTCCTCATACTTCTGTACGCAGGGTGTGCATGACCCGATTTGCCTAAAATTCAGACAGTAAAGTCAGATAAGTGTCTTTCTCTCTTAAGATCTTTGTCCCCTGGACGTGCGTGAGAATGGAGAATCTGGA
This sequence comes from Corydoras sp. C115, assembly GCA_019802505.1. Lineage (NCBI taxonomy): Eukaryota > Metazoa > Chordata > Actinopteri > Siluriformes > Callichthyidae > Corydoras > Corydoras sp. C115. Next base: position 21,376 of record JAFMOC010000362.1, on the reverse strand, counting down.
GAGGGGAGCTAAGCCGGTTTAATCCATTGTCGTGGCCGCTGATCCCTTACAGGCCTTTTGTAAAGCCCTCAGAGGAGGACGAGCGGAATGTGCTCCACGCAATGATGCCATGGCCTGACCCCGGGTCACTCTGACATTTGACAATTATTGGGCTCTTATTGTGGAGCTCTCACAATGGGTATATGTCTGAACCGCCGCCGCCGCGCAGCCCCGGAACACTGCAGCCTTCTGTTGCGTCGGCCGCAGCGCTCTCTCTCGTCCTCGTCCGTGGCGTTTGAGCCGAGCGTTGAGAGCACGTGATGGATGGCCCTATTTTCAGCGCTCCGAGCCTGGCCGCTCGCACGAGCGCCGGGAGGAGCGCGGAGGAGGCAGATGAGGTTTAAAGGGACGGCGCTTTGACGACACGGGCATGGACACGCCCACCGCGGGCCGGCGCCGATGTGCAGAGTCATCGGTGCCGCATGGGCTTCACATTAGCAGATTGTAATGTGAGTTAAAAGGGCCTTTCTGTGGTGCAGACAGAGCAGGCAGTGCTGATAGAGTTACTGCCCTCACCCTCGCCAACATGCCCCACCCTCAACCGGCCTGTCTGTCTCTCTGTCTCTCTGTCTCGCTGCTTTGTTTCTCTCACTTTCCCTTTTCTTTTGCAATCTCTGCTTTATCTCTCTCTCTCTCTCTCTCTCACCTCTGTGCCCTGTGCAGCCAGGCGTGTCTCCCTGCTCTCCCGGTGTTAGATTACTGTACGAGTGTGTGTGTGTGTGTGTGTGTGTGTGTGTCTAAAAGAGAGAGAGAGATTGTTCAGTGTGAGGAATGTCTTGGTCAGCTGTGGGACATGTGCATTCTGGGTAAGGGGCCTCAGTGTTATTCCGTCTGCAACGTCCCCAAAATGAAAAATGCTCCCGTTGTTCAGGTGTGTGTCCCCACCCCGCGGACTCTGGAACGCTGCGGCAATGTCCATGCAACGTCCACGCAACGTCCACGCGCCCACAGACGTGTTGGATTGTTTTTAAATGCCCTCTTTTGGTGACTACGTGGACGAGCCGCTCCGCCACGTCTTTCCTTTAACACGGAATCCAGACTCTGGACATATGCAAATCAGCAGCCTCTGCCTTTTTACACATGGCCACGCCCCCTTCCTCATTTGCATGTGGTTGTGATGGGCTGTAAAAATAGTTTTCACGTTGGTGAACATCAGTCCTGGATTTGCAGGATCATGCACACCCCACCCGTCTCAGGAGCAGGGGGTGGAGTTTCAACAAATTCATTCATCCATTATCTTCTGCTTAATCTTGTACTAGGGTCACAGGGTCGCGGGGGGGTTCCTCATGCCCCATGCCCATCTAGGGGAGAACATTTAGGGTGCTGGGCAGATACACCCGGGACAGGACGCCAATCTAACACTGAGCACACACTCACACACACAGACACACACACACACACACACACACACACACTCTATATGGGGCAATTTGGAGACCTCAATTGACTTGATCCATGTTTTTGGACTGTGGGAGGACACTGTAGAACCCGGAGGAAACCCATGTGGACACGGGAAGAACATGGAAACTCCACCCAGATTGGGATTTGAATCCCCAGCATTGAGAGGAGAACATGCCAACCACTAAGCCACCGTGCCGCCCTGTTTCATCAAATTAATAGACTAAATTTGTTCTACTGACCTCACACATGCTCGTCTTGAAATCCTCCCATCAGCGTGAACGCTAGTGTGGTTCCAATACGTTCTCCATTATCATCTGGATATCGTGTACGGTACCCCCCCCCCCCCAGCAACTTCCCCTGGCGCGGTTCCTCAGTTGGCCGTGAGTATCTGATCACAGGACTCTGAGGTCCTTCAGCTGTCAGAGCTCCCGGGTCGAGCTGCGTTCCAGCGCCCCAACGAGTCACGTTCTCTCATCGGGTCTGACGTCCCCGACCACAATGGACGCCTGTGTGCGAGGACGTGTTCACCGCGGGGGAACATTCCTGCCCTCATCAGCCCTGTCGGGGGGGGGGAGGTATTTTTCGGCTGTTTGAGGAGCGTATCCTCACATGTGCTCGGACCTTTTTCCTGTTTGTACATGAGAAGGCTTCGCGCGGGGGGCGAGGGGCGGGGGGGCGGGGGTTTTACCCATGCCCGTCCAGGGGAGAACGTTTCAGGCGCTGGGGAGATACACCCAGAACAGTACGACAATCTATCACTGGACACACACACACTGTATGGGGCAATTTAGAGCATTTATTTCACCTTGAATCCATGTTTTTGGACTGTGGGAGGAAACCGGAGAACCCAGCAGAAATCGACACAGAAACAGGGAGAACCTGCAAACTCCACCCAGATTAGGATTCGAACCTAGTGCTGAGAGGAGAACATGCTAAACACCATGCCAACACGTTGTGCGTTTCCCGTGACCGGATGGCGGTGTGTTCCTCGCTCGTCTCCCGGCGTCCTGCGCCCCCCGGTGGTGAGGGCTCCTCTTTGTATTCCTCTCACATCAGCGACGTGCGACACATCCGTCTCATCCATCATCAGCGCGTGTCCTCCTGCGGCCCCGCCAATCAGAGAGGAGCAATCAGCGAGGCAGCCGTTAATTGGGCGGCGTTCTCTCATCATCAGGGTTCCGATTCAACCCTTCGCTCGCGGTTTATTGCAAATGACAGATGCGAGAATTGAGCTGCGAGTGAGAAACGCTTCTCTGTTTGGCGTCTTTGGTCGATATCCCGCCGCCCCGCGCCGCGCGCAGCCTGTAGCGCCCTCACGCCATCCTGACCTTTCAGACGCCGCCGCCGCCTCCGCGTCATTAATCACCCCGACGCCTCGCCGGTCTGGAGGTGAGGTCACATGACTCTTAGTCCACCGCCGCCTCGGATCTCGTTTATGACGTTCGGTTGTTTCACACTCTGACATAAAGTGTGTATGAAGTTGCCCCCACAGCCTGAGACCAAGGGGGCAACTCCCCTAATAAGGGGGCAAGCTGGCGGGCTGGTCACCGGTCCATTTTGGACGTACACCACATCTCCAAAAGTGTCCCCTTACCCATCTGAGCTTCAGTGACGTCCGGTTCCGATCCATAAGGTTCTAGAGGACGTGGTTCCACCTAGATCAGGTTCAGCTCCTCGGTGAAGGCCGTCCTCGAGGTTCTGGAGTGTTGATGGGAATTCTGGACCGTTCTTTCAGAATTGTGTTTGTGAGGTCACACACCGATGTTGGACGAGAAGGTCTGACTCTCAGTCTGCGCTCCAATTCATCCCAAAGATGTTCTATGGGGTTACAGTCAGGACTCTGTCCTCATGTCTTTCTGGACCTCGCTTTGTGTTCTGGTGCACCGTCATGTTGAGGAGGACGGGACAGGCTCCAAACGGTTCTCCTGACGTTGGGCTCATGGAACTGTCCAAAATGTCTCAGTTCCTTTCAGTGGAACTAAGGGGAACCACGCCCAGTTCCTGAAAAACAACCCTCCACCATAACCCCCCCACCAAACTTTACACAATGCAGTCAGACGAGTACGGTTCTCCTGGAACCACCAACCCAGACTCGTCCTTCAGATCTCCAGCGCGATCCTTCACTCCGGAGAACGCGTCTCCACCGTTCTAGAGTCCAGTGACGGTGTGCTTTACACCACTGTATCACATCCGGCGCTCTGCATGGCACTCGGTGATGTACGGCGTGGACACAGCTGCTGGACTGCGGAACCCGTTCCATCAAGTTCTCTCTCTGCGCTCGGTTCTCGAGCTCGCCTCAAGGATACGTGAAGTTTGGAGTTCCATAGTGGTGGACTCTGCAGAACGTCGATGACCTCTTGGCACCATGACCCCGCCCCGTCAGGTTCCGTGTTGTACCACTAGGTGGCCGAGTCGCCGTCGTTCCTAAACTCTTCATGTTCTTCTGACCCAGTTGACGGTGGACGGTGGAACGTTCCGGAGCGAGGAACCTCCACCACTGGATGTGTTCCTCAGGTGACGTTCTATCAGAGTTCCACCCTGGAACTCACGGAGCTCCTGAGAGAACCTGGAGAACATCTTCCACATGTTTGTAGAAACAGCTGGATGCTGGATTTTCTACCCCTGTGACCATGGAAGGAATTGGAACACCGATGCTGATCATTTGGACGGGTCAGCAGCTCATACTTTTGGCGGTAATCATGTGATCTCTCCGCGTTCGCCTTCCAGACGTCCCGCCTTTCAGATGTGCAACCCAAATTGAAAAATGGCCGCCGCTGCCTTTCTCCAAGAGGCTCGTTGCCAGGCAACCTGCTCCCTGTACGGTGGACTTTCTGTTCCGCCTCCTCCCGCCGTTCTCCCGCGAGGAGCTGCAGACGAGGAGGCGCGGCGCGTGAGCGGTCCGTCCTCATCGGAGAGAACCTCAGGCAGGAGGCACCTGTGGGAGGCGCCGGAGGAGCCGGCCGGATTAGGAGGCGCCTTTAAAAGGGACACATGGAGGAGGGATTACAGAGCGGCGTGTTAGAGTGCCGTAAGCGGGACAGATGTTCTGTAGCATGTGTTCGAGCAGCGAGCCTATCCCGGCTGTTTGTTTAACTAAGGCGGAGCAATCCCGTTCGGCGCACCTCAGAGGGGGTGGGGGTGGGGGGGGGGGAGCTGGAGATCCGGCATTGTCTTCAACCTGGGTTTGAAAACACTATTGTGTTGAGTTATTGAACGCAGCAACGGACTTAACCAAGGCTTTGTATTCTACACGAACATAACGACAGTCCAGAGTCGGGGTTCCAATGATTCCAGATCATACCAACTCACAGTAACAGCGTGGATAGTGTACAACACCGATGCAGTGATGCTGACATGGTGGTGCAGGTGTGTGTGTGTGTGTGTGTGTGTGTGTGTGTGTGTGTGTGTGTGTGTGTGTGTGTGTGTGTGTGCTGCTGTATACACCCACTGTACACTCCATTACACACCTCCACCCTACTGCTCCACCTTGTGGACGAACAGACAAACAGAAACAGAAGGTTTAGTGTTATTAATAAATGATTCATAGCTGAGTGGTGGTACGGTGGCTTGGTGGTTTAGCATGTTCTCCTCTCAGCGCTAGGGATTCCCGGTTTGAATCCCCATCTGGGTGGAGTTTCCATGTTCGCCCCGTGTCTGTGTGGGTTTCCTCCGGGTTCTCCAGTTTCCTCCCACAGTCCAAAAACATGGATCAAGGTCAATTGAGTTTTCCAAATTGCCCCATATAGAGTGTGTCTGTGTGGGTGAGTGAGTGTCCAGTGATAGATTGCCTCCCTGTCCTGGGTGTATCTGCCCAGCGCCCGAAACGTTCTCCCCTGGATGGGCATGGGGAACCCCACCGCGACCCTAATAGAGGATAAAGCGGAAGATAATGGATGGATGGATTCATAGCTGCATTGATTCATTAGGTTTACTTGATTCAGTGCTAAAGTGATTCTGACTCTCAAACCTCCAACTTTATCTTCTCAGAAGCCAAAGGGGGGGGAAGGGGGGGTCAGTGATGAAAGCCATTCAGTCAATGACCAATCAGACCGAACTCTCAGAGTGGATGCTGTGGGTGGAGGATCTAATAGAATCTAATGGAGGTGTCGGTGCGTTGGTGTGCCGAGTCATCACTTCATCTAAAGATGACCTCACAGGTCGCGTGGTCCTGAAAACTCACCCGTGTTCCGGCGCCCCCCGGGGGTGGGGTTCTCATTCGCTAAACCTTAATAACGTGAGATGGGTAAGATGGCTGAAGGGAAACAGCGCTGAGCACGAAGGCTGGGGGCGCAGGGAGTGTTGACATTACCCGCGTTCCTCGACGAAAGGCAGTGGCTTTGCCAAGAGCGTGTTTATAGAGCCGCCAAAAGGAGCTCGGCCCTCACGGGACAGACGGACGGATGGACGGACGGACAGACCGCCATTTTCACTCGCCGTGAGAACCACCGTAAATACGGCCATCTGAGGAAAGGCAGTGACCCGGCTCGGCGGCCGATGGAGGACAAGATCAGAGACGTGCGGAATGCTGTCCTCTGATTGGCTGTCGACCTAATGATGCCTTAATGTGTAGAACATACAAGTTAATTAACTCAACTTAATTGTTTATGGTGAAGCCTCAAAACTCGTTAACCTCCTGAAGCGCTGAAGTGTAAAATACAGAGTAACCACGGCGCCGCGCGTCCTAATGCGGTGTGCCTGTGATGTCCGGCGTTGTCCACGTTGTCCACATTCCGGCGTTGTCCACGTCTCTCAGATCTGTGTGCTGGGTGGCGACTGCAGCGGCGCGTTGGCTTGTCCCCAGTTCTCCGGTGACCCCCGCGCTCAGCTCCAGCGTGGCCGGGGTGGTGGTGGTGGTGGTGGTGGTGGTGTCAGCGGGGCTTTCCTGCATGCCGGCGGAGTCCCGGCGTCCCGGCGTCCCGGCGTCCTCGCTCTCGGGTCCCGTTCACATTCCAGGATGTGGCTGTTGATTTTTGGAGGAAACGGAATGGCAGAAGGAGGACGAGGCCGCGGGAAATCCGCTGACAGGAGCCGAGCGCCAAACGGAACGCCGACTTTAAGATAATTAAGATAAGACGGGTTAATTATTAGGTTGCCTTGGTGTTTAGCATGTTCTCCTTTCAGCCCTGGAGTTCAAATTCCAATCTGGGTGGAGTTTGTATGTTCTCCCTGTGTCTGTGTGGGTTAAGCTGGGTTCTCCGGTTTCCTCCCACAGTCCAAAAACATGGATTCAAGGTGAATTCAATGCTCTAAATTGCCCCATATAGAATGTGTGTGTCCAGTGATAGATTGGCGTCCTGCCCAGCGCCTCAAACGTTCTCCCCTGGATGAGCATGGGGAACCCCCCCCCCCCACACTCTCTGTGACCCTAGCAAAGAATTAAACAGAAGATAATGAATGAATGAAGATAATTAAGATAATTAAATCTGAGCTCTGTTCATGGTGCATCGTCTGTGGTGACCCTGCCCTGCGGCGTTGGAGATTTTTCGGCGCCCTCCTGACCCGGGGGTCGCGCTCATGGCGGGGCTTTGTGTTCTGCAGTGGCGTGGTGGGAATATCCGGGCCGATTATCTGCTCATCGTTCCGAGCGTTCCGAGAGAACGGTGTGTGTTCATCAGTGTATCGGTGTTCGGCTTCATGAGAACCGTGCAGACTCATGCAGCTGGGCATTGACGCCACATTAAACCACATACCAAACGCGCCTTCACCTGCACCGTCGCCGAGTCTGTTGCCATGGCGACTGTTGCTCGATTGATTTTTTTTTTTCTCCCATGTAAAGCCCACATGCTTGAACAGTGCCGCGCGTCCCATTCACAACCTCCATCACTGGGACCGGGCCACGGGCCGGCGGCCCTCAGCGTCCCCGGGGGTCGGAGCCGGGGTCCAGCACGAGAACGTGTCATTCACCCCAGACTGATCAATACGCATTTATTTATTGGATTCCGCACAGAAACAGAACACACAGCAGGACAGATGTTCTAATGATGGAACAGCCATAACGGGGGGCAGAGGGGTATTTAAATAGTCGAATTGTCTTAATTGGCTTTCTACAGGACGTGTGGGATGATGATGATCAGGAGAACACAATGGTGGTCATGTTCCACCACACCACACATTTCTTCATGTAGGCATGCTGGAACACAAAAAGGCCTTCCCCAAACTGTTTGAAGCCATCCATAAGACAGGGCTGGATGTCTGAAGCTTGGTTTTAAAGCCAATGGGACCAGCAATTTACGCCTGGGGCAATTGAAAGCAATTAATTTACCTTCAATACATATTTTGGGACTGTGGGTGGAAGCCAGAGAACCTGGAAGAAACCCACGTGGACAAGGGGAGAACATGCAAACTCCGAAGCCTGGTTCCCCAGCGCCGAGAGCCGGCCATGTGGACCACGGCGCCACCGCGCTGTCAATCAGTCCAATGAATTCTGAAGGACTTTAATACTTTAATCCTTTAATTACGTTTCCCTTCTGAAGCTTACGTTCTTTAACTGAAGCCGGATATTCCGCGCAGGACTTTGACTCGAGTAAAGGATCCGAGGACATCCGTCCGCCGTCGCCGACGCGGTGGCAGGAGATTTAAATAATCCAGCAGGCTCAGAACCGCCGGCCGTTCAATTCTGAATAAGCAGACGTGCGGCGGCGTCTCAGAGTCGCACGCGGGAGAAGGGACGAAGGGTCCCCGCCGGCCGTACCCATCTGTCCTCGTCCACGCGGCTGTCATTACGCCCCCTGTGGAGTCAGGACGACGCTGCATGCTCGAGTGCTCCAACAAATGAGTCCTCATTCTATTTATACAGGTCCATTTCTCCTCCGTCTCACTTCCGCCGCGCTCGCTCTCTGTCTCCGTCTCCGGCGCCGCAGCCGCTGGGGTCTCCGCATTTCTGTCAGGGTGCATGGCATCACCGGGTTTCGGGGGGGGGGGGGGGTGTAGAGGTGTGCAGAGGTAACCTTTCACTTTGTGATTGAATTGTCTTCGTTATTGTTGGTTTGTTTTTGGGAGCCGCGGCAACGTCAGTGGCTTAAGAGTCGCACAAAGACAGAGACGCTGATGACTCAGAGGAACTGAGAGAGATGGGGGGGCAGTTATCGGTCCCCCGCACTTTCTAACACCCGTCTGATGGATAACCCTTTATGTTCAGTGGTGAGACAAAACTGATTAAAACATCATCCATTCATTATCCTCCACTTTATCCTCTACTAGGGTCTTGGGGGGGATTGGGGGCGGGGGGGTTCCCCATGCCCATCAAGGGGAGAACGTTTCGGGCACTGGGCAGATACACCCAGGACAGGGGGGCAATCTATCTCTGGACACACTTACTCACACACACAATATATATAGGGCAATTTAGAGCATTCAATTTCCCTTGAATCCATGATTTTGGACTGTGGGAGGAAACCCACATGGACAGAGGGAGAACATGCAAACTCCACCCAGACCGGGATTCAAACCTGATCCCCTGTGCAGAAAGGAGAACATGCCAAGCCCCACGATTGCAAATACAAATACGTTTGCGTGATTGTCTTATAAGACTAATAACCTGTCCCTGGTGTTCTGAGTGCAGGGATAGGCTCCAGCACCTTCTGCACAACCTCAGTGGAAGTGAATAAATAAGGGGAATAATGATGATGATGCAACAGACTGAAATAATCACCGGCTGCAGCCTCCGGTTCTGCAGGACCGAGTGCAGTCTTGAGTGGATGAATTGGAATCCCGACTGAATATTGTTTAGAGGAACTCTGAACCTGATGCACTCTGGGTTCTGCGCTCATTTACGATCGGGTGGATTCATGTTCAGCAGAGACTGGCACCACGCCCGGGCCGAGCCCCCCCCCCCCTCATCAGGATGTGCACTGGTCTGTGTTGGTGTGCGCGGGGTTCTCCTCTGATCGTGCTCATGGACTTTGTAGTTCTACAGTTTACACTCTGTAGTCCATCTGCCCCCTTCCCCCTCGCAGTTAGGACACCTTGGCCTCTACCTGGCAGCATGTTTTTGGACTGTGGGTTGACCTTTCTTCTGTCAGGTGGACGCTCCACCCTCTGCACCACCACGTCGCCCGCAGCTCCCGCATGCCGCGCCGATTTAAAATCAGCGCCGAGGTTCAGAGAGGCGTTTAGAAACGGGGTGCAGGTTTTACTCTCAGTTCAGACGTCTCACAGAACCATGGCTTCTTCTTTAGTTATTTATTTTTGGGTTCCTACCCCGAGCCCGGTTCCTACCCCCCGAACCTGGTTCCTACCTCCCCCCCCAGCCCGGTTCCTACCCCCCCCCCTTTTTTTGTTATTTTTATAACAAAATTATTTCGCATTTCAAACCTCAGATCTGAGATTTCATTTGAGTTCAAAATGTTCCTACCCCCCAAGCCCGGTTCCTGCCCCCCCCGAGCCCGGTTCCTACCCCCGAGCCTGGTTCCTACCCCCGAGCCCGGTTCCTACACCCCCCTCCAGCCCGGTTCCTACCCCCGGAGCCCGGTTCCTACCCCCTTGAGCCTAGTTCCTACCCTCCGAGCACCGTTCCTACCCCCCCCGAGCCTGGTTCCTACCCCCGAGCCCGGTTCCTACCCCCCAAGCTTGGTTCCTACCCCCCCGAGCCCGGTTCCTACCCCCCGAACCCGGTTCCTACGCCCCCAAGCCTGGTTCCTACCTCCCGAGCCCGGTTCCTACCCCCCGAGCCCGGTTCCTACCCCCTGAGCCCGGTTCCTACCCCCCAAGCTTGGTTCCTACCCCCCCAAGCCTGGTTCCTACCTCCCAAACTTGGTTCCTACCCCCCCGAGCCCGGTTCTCACTCTGTGGGGTTCTATCTGCAGATAATTGCAGGATCTCCGACTGACAGCAGCATCAATACTCACAGAGAGAAAAAGATTGGTGTTAATATTTTGACTGTGTTTCCTCACAGCTCCCTCTGTGTGTGTGTGTGTGTGTGTGTGTGTGTGTGTGTGTGTGTGTGTGTGTGTGTGTGTGTGTGTGTGTGTGTATGTGTGTATGTGTGTGTGTGCTCAGAGGATAAGAAGCCCTGTAGGATGAAAACTTGTGAAGGTCACCCAGCGTCCTCCAGGACGATTATTTCCATTTTGAACTCAAATGAAATCTCAGATCTGAAGTTTGAAATGCAAAATAATCTTAATATAAATAATAACAAAAAAAAAGGGGGGGGTGCAGCATCAGATAACCATCAGCTTTGATGAATTTACAGTGGAGTTGGTGTTTCTTCATAACTTCTGACTGTAATGTCGCTTTAGATGAAAGCGTCTGTTAAATGTAAATGTAAATAACAGCAGCGTCTCTCAGTGCACATCGTTAAAACCGTGGTCGATCATACACACTGACATCGGCGGCATCGTCCGAGCTGACGGGGGTGTGGCGCTCTCATCAGCTCCACCGGCCGTCTGCTCCTCTACGTTCTCCGTCAGTCTCCTTTAGTGTGTTCTCTGAGGATCAGCACCCCCGCAGGGCAGGTATCATTAAGGTGGTGGATGATTCTCAGTGCTGCAGCGAGCATGTTGTTGTAATGTGGGAGGGAACCAGAGACCCCAAACCAAACCCCACACAGACGGGACGTCTGCTCCGTACTCTGCTCCTCTGATTTATAAACAGGTTTCATCTCACACGCCCACATCACAGGCTCTCAATCTACATCCCAATTCATCTCACAGATGTCTGATGGGGTTGCAGTCAAGGTTCTGTTATGGACCAATCAGGTTCTCCTAAAATAAACATCGTGTGATATAAGAGCAGGTGTGTGATCAAGTTTATAACAATCAGGTTTATAACGATCATGTTTATAACGATCAGGATCATAACGATCAGGTTTATAACGATTAGGATTATAACGATTAGGATTATAACGATCAGGTTTATAACGATCAGGATCATAACGATCAGGTTTATAACAAGCAGGTTTATAACGATCAGGATCATAACGATCAGGTTTATAACGATCAGGTTTATAACGATTAGGATTATAACGATCAGGTTTATAATGATCATGTTTATAATGATCAGGTTTATAACGATCAGGTTTATAACGATTAGGATTATAACGATCAGGTTTATAACGATCAGGATCATAACGATCAGGTTTATAACAAGCAGGTTTATAACGATCAGGATTATAACGATCAGGTTTATAACGATCATGTTTATAACGATCAGGTTTATAACGATCAGGTTTATAACGAGCAGGTTTATAACGATTAGGTTAATAACGATCAGGTTTATAACGATCATGTTTATAACGATCAGGTTTATAACGATCAGGTTTATAACGATTAGGATTATAACGATCATGTTTATAACGATCAGTTATAAACGTTTATAACGATTAGGATTATAACGATCAGGTTTATAACGATTAGGTTTGTAACGATCAGGTTTATAACGAGCAGGTTTATAACGATTAGGATTATAACGATCAGGTTTATAATGATCATGTTTATAACGATCATGTTTATAACGACCAGGTTTATAACGATCAGGTTTATAACGATCAGGATTATAACGATCAGGTTTGTAACGACCAGTTTTGATCATTTTACAGTGTAGCTGCTTTTCTTCATAGCTACTGACTTGTGTTTGGATAAAAGCGTCTGCTTAATGACTAAATGTAAATGTAAGAGCAGGTGTGTGAGGTTCCTGGTTCTGATGCGGAACCTTTCGGTGCTGGTCTGTGGGGTTCATGTTCTGAGTTCCAGGCTGCAGACTCTCAGGCGTGGTTCCTCTTCTTTGGTTCTTTAGTGATGTATAAATCACACGGCGTGACTGTAATTGTTTTTTGCACTTAGTTAATGGTTGCCGTCGTGGCGGCGTCTTCCAGCCGGATATTTACAATGTTCCCTCACCGAAGACCAGGCGAGCGCGGCGGCCCCCAGCGAGTAGCTCCGCCGACTGGACGGACCGCCGCCGCACCGTAATGTTCTTTAATTCGATTGGAGGCGATCCAGGACGGCGGTGCGTTCCATCAGCTCGCTCTATGGAACCCTGCTGGACATGCCACGGCCTCCGCCGGCGTATCACTCACAGAGAAAGAGAGAGCCGCAGAGAGGGATCCCCAAAGAGCCCGCCACCCCCCACGCTGGGATTATTCACCCCTTCAGAAAGCTCGGGCTTTTTCAAAAGGGGCTCAATAAAGGGCTCCTGTTTTGGGGGGGGGGTGCCAAAAATATCTCCAACATAAATGTGGGGGAAGTGGTCAGCATGTTCTCCTCTCAGCACTGGGTTTGAATCCCAATCTGGGTGGAGAGTTTGCATGTTCTCTACATGTCCATCTCACATCTCCACCTGCCCAGCGCCTGAAACGTTGCCCTGGGTGGGCATGGAGAACCCCCCCCCCCCACGACCGTACTGTAGTAGAGATTCCTGAAATGTTTGCTGGTTTAATTTCGTGTGTGATACTCGGTTGCTCACGTCGAGCCGATGGGACGTCTGGAGAGTCTGATGGGGGTGTATATGGTTCTCCGTGTCGCCGTGGCGTGTCGGTCAGATTGTATGCATACAACGGCGTACAGGGGGCGCTGTATGAATCAGGGTTCCAGAGCTTTCCTTGCTCTTCTGGGCGCGGTGGCCGTGTGATTGTCCACCTCATCCAGTGGAACCTCTCCGGAGAATTCTCTCATGGGCTCCAGTAACCCGGGTTCTCATTCCGTCTCCGTCTGCGAGTCTCCTGTGTTACCTGTTTCTCACACGGTCGCTGAGGGAACCATGCAAATGACCCGAGTTCTATTAAATCCATAACTAGAAGGTTCTCTGCAACGTTCCGTAGAAAACCACGTGTGAATCTCGACTGACCCACAGAGAGCCTCCACCTCCCATCCGTCACATGGGATGAACTGGAACAGCGATTGTGAGCCAGCTCCTCTCGTCAATTAGGCAGAAGATAATGAATGAATGAATGAATGAAGGATTCCTGAAATGTTTGCTGGTTTAATTTCGGGTGTGATGCTCGGTTGCTCACGTCGAGTTGATGGGACGTCTGGGAGAGTCTGATGGGGGTGTATATGGTTCTCCGTGTCGCCGTGGCGTGTCGGTCAGATTGTATGCATACAACGGCGTACAGGGGGCGCTGTATGAATGAGGGTTCCAGAGCTTTCCTTGCTCCTCTGGGCGCGGTGGCCGTTGATTGGTGTGGCCCGAGGACCGTCTTCAGAAAGCAGGCGCCACGTCGGGAGGCTGGGGCTTTAAGCAGCTAATCTAAATGCAAATGAGCATCGCGCTGATGATCTGCGTTAGGAAACCAATAATAAGCGTATTTATGAAGAAGGATGTGCCTCAACTTGAACGAGGAGAGGAAATGGAGCTGCTCCCGGGGCGGCGCTCATTAACGCCGAGCGCCACATCCCAGATCACATCGGCTGCATTTTGGAACGGCGGTTCCGTCAGCTGGCAGAGCTCGTACCCTCGGCTGACGGGCGGCGTGTTCAGGGGCGGGTGGCGCACCCAAAACAAGCCGAGCGTCTGTCTGACACGGCAGAGTCGGTTTGCTCGGTCAGATGTGACGAGATGGAAATCTCTGCTTTCTTCCCACGTCCCCGCGTCTCCGCTCCGCCGACGGCGTTCTAAAAACGGACCGCGTTCTCGAGCCTGCCGCAGACCGCTCTGAACCGGAGTTAACCGTCACAAACACGCCGTCGACGAACGCCTCGTGAGCCGTCACCTGAGCACCTGAGCACGGGGGGCGGTCCCGCGCAGCGGTGCAGCTCATTAATAATGCAGCATCGTGTTCCGCTCACAACGATCAACAAGGCTTTGATGATGGAGTCAGAGAACATGGAGAACACGGAACGTTGTGTTGTCCGTCATGTTATCTGTTCTGTTTTATTCAGCATCCTGAATTATTTAAGCTGGGTGGGGCACGGTGGGGCAGTGGTTGGCATGTTCTCCCCTCAGCGCTGGGGAACCAGGTTCGAAATTTGATCTGGGTGGAGTTTGCATGTTCTCCCCATGTCCATCTGGGTTTCTCCGGATCTCCAGTTTTCTCCCACAGTCCAACAAAACATGGATTCAAGGTGAATAGACTGCTCTAATTTGCCCCATATAGAGTGTGCTTGTGTGTGAGTGTGTCCAGTGATAGATTGGTGTCCTGTCCTGGGTGTATCTGCCCAGCGCCCGAAATGTTCTCCCCTGGATGGGCATGGGGAACCCCCCCTCCCCGTGACCCTAATATAGGACTATAATATCTTCTACACCTGACCTGAGGTCAGTCATTAAGGGGCGTGTCCTAATCCTCATGGAGGTGCTGTATGAAACCTCCAGCTGTTTCTCCAGCTGCTCAGCTCATGTGGAACCTCTCCATCATGCAGACGTTGGACGGAACAGAGTCAAGTCTAATCCCTTTGTTCCTCGCTTCCTACACGAACCTCCGTCGCCGTGACAACAGGAAGTAACTGTTTAACGTGGTAGACTTCTTAAACGGGTTCTATTAATGAATTCATGCCCTGGAGAGGAGCGGGTTGGAACTGAAGCGGCGCACAGCGGAGGACTGGACCGGCATTCCACTTTACATATGTTCTCAATAAGGCCTGTCCTCCTGGATCCATCTGTCCACCTCATCCAGGGAAACCTCTCCGGAGAATTGGCTCATGGGTTCCAGTAACCAGGGTTCTCATTCCGTCTCCGTCTCCGTCTGCGAGTCTCCTGTGTTACCTGTTTCTCACACGGTCGCTAAGGGAACCATGGAAATGACCTGGGTTCTATTAAATCCATAAATAGAAGGTGCTCTGCAACGTTCCGTAGAAAACCACGTGTCAACCGCTTGACCAGATACGGCCGGTCCGGTTGAAGTTCAGCCTCTCGCTGTCCCACAGGGTGTTGAAGATCTCGACTGACCCATAGAGAGCCTCCACCTCCCATCCGTCACATGGGATGAACTGGAACAGCGATTGTGAGCCAGCTCCTCTCGTCCAGTGTCTAAATCTTGTAGAAAGTCTCCGGAGTGGAAGCTGCTGGTGTGGAGACGGATTGTGATGTCACCAAAGTTCTCATTCCTTCGGTTGGATCTTGTAATGGCGTGTGAAAAGGTTTAGTTGCCATGGCAACCGCCGTAAATCATTTCACATGAGATAAGAGAGTAAGCATGGCATGTTTAGTTCCTCTGGTTCTGCTGATCAGTCGGTTTGATGGAGATCAGTGATGGTTCCTGATGGATGGGTCCGGTTCCGTCACGCGGGCGCAGAACCCGGCGTTACAACCAAACAGCTTAGTCATGCCATTTTTCAGGGGGGCGTTTTGATTTCTTTCTTTTTAATGGGTTCCAGATGTGGGACGCACGTTCTGTAATCCGAGCCCGGTTCCTCCTCGGGCCTCGGTCCATTAGCACTGCGCCGTACTAGATGTTCTAGCTCTGGAACACGGCTTCTATTAATCATGGTGCTGTTGGGCGAGACGCTGTGTGTATGGAGGAGCATCAATAATACCGTTTCAAAGTTCCTGGAACCGTTTTGTTTTTTTGTGAAATGGAGACCATTTGGGTTTGAGAACCTTGTTGTTGGTTCCTCCTCCAGATTAGGTTCTAAACATCTCCTGCGGATGGGAGGAGCGGAACGTCCTGACTCCTCCTGTTAGGTGGAGGATTTGCACGCCGGTTCCTCTCGGATCTGCAGATGGAGGTTCTAACTGAACATGGTGGCTGACCAAGTTCATGTCCTCACAGCAGAGGTCGCTCTCAGACAGGAGGTGCACCATGTGGAGAATTCTCCTTCTATGGCCTTCTCTAAGTTTCTCCCGTTATGGAGGAGCTGGAACGTGCATCCTGCAGAACCAGGTCCACCCCCGCTGGAGTCGGTCCAGACGTGCACCGTGGGGGGGGGGTGTATTATTATGGTGATCGATCAGATTGAGAGGGACGAAGAGGGCGACAGTTCCAGGGTGTCATGCCCCCGCACAAGTGAGGGACTTTTGATTGTGGGTGCGAGTGGGCGTGAGGAAATGAATCATCCCGTCGCCTCCTCTGAACGGCGTCTCCTCCGCCGGCGCGCTCCCCGTCCCGATCGGCGTCCTGTCTCCGCAGTCATGACTCAGAGGAGCGGCGAACCACACGGAGGAGAACCAGAGCGAGTCTGCACTGCTAATCAGCTCCGCGGCTCCTCAGGGATCAGACTACGCTCCTCCTTGCTCCCTCGCTCGCTCGCCCGCTCGCTTCAAAGCGTTCCTCGGCAGCGTGCAGCTTGTTGATTAATGGCAGCGCCGTCCGCCGGCACAACGCGAGAGGAGCCTCTTCATCCGTCATTGGCTCAGCGGCGTGGCCCGTCCTCGTTTGTCCTGCACCCGATCCTCTCCCAGATTCCAGACGGATGAGGCGGTCCTCGCCGTTAATGTCCGGCGACGGGAATCAAAGGATATCCAGACGGCGTGGTGTCCTCACACTCGCTTCCCTCCGCTTTAAAGAACCTGCTCGCTCACCTGAACTCCGAGCCCGCCAGAGACCCAGATTTATTCCCAGTGGGCCTTGCTACAGTTTGCATGTTCTCCCCACCTCCCCCTTACATACAGTGTGTATACACCATATGGGCAAAAGTATTGGACACACCACTTAATCTGTCATGATTTTCTGGGGACTGTAACTTCAGGACTGTAACAGTTCAGTGTAAAATCCATAAACACAAGGTTCTGTGACCTTTGGGATGAACTGGAACTGAGACTGTGAGCCAGATCCTCTTATTCTACATCAGTCTCTAATCTTTGGATGAGAGGCAAAAAGAATGGGACGTCCTAAAATCTCCTGTAAATAGAATCAGGAGGTGTCCCAATACTTCTGTCCATCTAAAGCAGGGGGGGGCAAGCCCAACTGCACCGGGGGCCGAAACTCAAAGGTCACTTCACATCGCTGGCCGAACAGGATCAACATTTATTAAACACTAAAAATAAATGTTTTGAATAAAAATAGAGGAATATTATTCCACAATAAATAAAACTTCAACTTTAAATAACTTAATACTTTAAATACATTTTCTAATAAATAATAAACTTTACAACTCTGAACTCTGAACGCACTGCGAAAAACACGAAGCAATCAAACATGAAGCAATCAGAACATTCAGTTTCTTTGCTCTGGGGCCGTTTTAAAAAAATAAACTTTAACTTTAAACATCTTTAAATATTTCTGCTCTTAATAAAAATGTTCAGATCATAAAATTTTATCAACACGCTCCAAAAAAACCATATGGCCGAGTCGTTAATAACACTAATAATAGATCAATATGAAACGATCTCGCGGGCCGGATATGACCGGATATGAGTTTGAGACCTATGATCTAGTGTGTGTGTGGTTGGGTGGATGGGTGGATGGGCAGGGGGGATCAGGGTTTTGGAGTACTTTATACCCCCTCATCATTCTAGAACCATCATTATTCATCTTCATCATTATTTTGTGTTTGGCAGGTGACATCACACAGAAAGGCTATGAGAAGAAACGAGCAAAATTAATCGGCGCATATTTACCCCATCCTCCAGGTAACACCTTTAATCATCATGTAATATGGTTCAAATGCTCTGTATGGAGTGTGTGTGTGTGTGTGTGAGTGTGTGTGTGTGTGTGTGTTATTAAAACTAACGAATCGAGGAATCATCATTTAAACTCTGGATCTCTTCTTATTCAACACTGATGGAACCTTTAATTAGGAACATTACGTTTTTTTTAAATGGACATTCATTCATTCATTCATTATCCTCCACCTAATCCGCTACTAAAGTTTGGGGGGGGGGGGTTCTCCATGCCCATCCAGGGGAGAATGTTTCAGGTGCTGGGCAGGGAACCGATCTAATCACTCACACATACAGTACATACACACTAACTCATAGTATATGGGGCAATTTAGAGCATTCAATTTCCCTTTAATCCATCTTTTTGGATTGTGGGAGGAAACCCATGTGGACACGGGGAGACAGATAGGTAAGCACACACACTCACACACACACACACACACACACACACACACACACACACACACACACACACACACACCCTTCTCATAGGTGATGCGATTGCATTGTGGGTGATGTGTAGGTTTCTAATACAGTATGTTTAAATACTTTAATGAATTAAACCGTCCATCTCGTTAATTAAGCAGGTTTTATTGATCCGTGTGTGAAGCGCTGAGGTGAGGGGTGTCATTACACTGATCTCGTCCATCCCTAAATTAAAGGCGTCATTAAACGTAATGGGGACGGCCTGCTGTCCCCTCGTCCCCTCGTCCATTCAATAAAGAAATAATTTACTTAAAAGTTTCTTTACATACACTAAAGGAACCGGCGCTTTCTGCACACGTAAACATTAGGACCAACAATGCACCACCCCCCAACACACACACACACACACACACACACTTTAATGTTGTATTTAAAATGGTTGGCGGCTGTAATCCTGACCGATGCCTGCTCTCTCTGCCGAGCTGAGATGCCATGACTGCTCTGTTGATGCTGCTGTGTTTGTCGCCATAGCAACAGGCAGACTGTCTGGATGTGAGTAAAGTATGACATCATCGCCTCGGCTCGGGGCTCGGACGGCGGCGGCTCGGATCCTTTCAGTCCTCGCTCTGCGCTCCTGACACGTGGGGTGTTAGAAGTAAAGAGGGCAGGATGTGAAGTCCACCGCTGGACATTCTGCCCCTCACCCTCTGTGTCCGTATGGGCTCGTCCTAAAACGTTTAATTCTCCCCGACTCCTCTGCACACGGATCTCTTTACCCCTCTATGGGTCGCTCACGCCCCGGACGTTTGCCCTCGTCACAGACGTTAACCTGATCCACAGTGATTGGTGGAACTGACCCTCGGTGGGGGAGCTGTGGGGGTCAGAGTCTCAGTCAGGGGACAAGGTGGATCATTCTGCCCACGCTTCAGGGATAGGACATTTCAGCATCCCATTCAGTTTTGCAGACGCTCGGCGAGTTTAACGCAGACAAATCTAAAAACTAAAAGATCTAATAATGAAATAGATTTCAGATAACGAGGTCACGACCTCAGAGCGCTCACTTTGATCAGCTCTGTCTCTCTTTATACAAATATTATATAAATATATATCAATATCTAGTAAGTTCTGTTTAACTTAAACATTACGCACTGAGTCGCATTCATTCAGTCAGTATCTTAATCCTCGACTAGGATTGTGTGGGGGGGTTCCCCATACCCATCCAGGGTAGAACGTTTCGGGTGCTGGGCAGATACACCCAGGACAGGGGGGCAATCTATCACTGAACACACCCTCACTCACTTACGCACACAGACTATATGGGGCAATTCAGAACATTAAATTTACCTTGAATCCATGTTTTTGGAGTCTGGGAGGAAACCGGAGAACCCGGAGGAAACCCACGTGGACACGGGGAGAACATGCAAACTCCACCCAGATTGGGATTTGAACCTGGATCACCCGCACTGAGAGGAGAACATGCAAACCACTAAGCCACTGTGCCGTCCACTTTAAGTAGCAGGATTATTATAATCCACAGAACTGTCCACTGCATAACAGACATAAACCCCCCCCCCCCATCACACACACACACACACACACACACACACGGTGAAAGTCCCACTTATTGAAATCATAATGTTGTGATGGTCACATGACTCAGATCAATAAGTATTGATTTTACACATTTTACAATCTCGGTTCTAAGTGTTTGATGTGATTAAAGTCAGGACTCTGTGGGGGGGGGTCAGTTGAGTACCCCCCCTCCACCCACCCCCACCACACATTTATTAAAACCCTACTCTGGAGCAGAAGGGCCTTTCCCAAACTATTCCCGGAATCCAGAACACCTGAGACTGAGACTCAGAGATCCAGTGTCCTCATGTTGTCTCCTGACATAAAGAAGGTCCTCCATGTCCGTATCTCTGATTAATGTGTCTCTTTATCTCATTAAAGGCCGTGAGTTAAACCTTTAATGATGTCTTTGTTCAAATGTATGCAAACGACCCTCTGCGTGACCCCGCCCACTGCCCTCTTGAAAAGCGCTCTCCTCGTACCAGAATGCGGCGTGGTGGTGGGGGGGGGGGGTTCTATGTTTTTGGGAGAGTTTTGAATAAACAGACCCTCCTTTTGTCTGAGAAATGCAAATGAGGGATGCAGATGTGCTGCGGTGGAACCTCCAGCCGTTCAGAGGGCTAAAGGTATCGGGCGCTGTGAGGGCAGGAAGCGCTCGAGGAAGTGACATTTCCTCCCAGAATACCAGTGTATAGCTGATGAGGAGGAGAGCGGGGTCCATGTGGAGAGCTGGGTTGTGTGAGGTGCATGAGGAATGTAAAACATGGCGCCGGTCCTCCTGTTCGGGGTGTGTAATCCTCCCTCCGTCCTCTTTGTGACTCTCTTTCAGGGCTGGAGATGTCCATGGCACACGAGCGCAGACCGCCGCTGGTCCCCTCCTCCGCCTCTCGGTTCCACCGCAGACGGTCCTCGGGCACCCGGGACGAGCGCTACAGATCAGGTGAGGCTGCAGTGTGGCCATGTAGCCAGAAGGTGGCGGTCAATGTGAGTGCAGGTGCCGGTGATGGAATCTTTATACAGATTTATATTGTCTGGCGCCAACAACCATGATGAGGATGATGATGATGATGTGTTTGTTTAATGGCTTTATTGTTTAATTAGGTCGTCAGTGAGACGGGTCAGGAACCGTTAGGTGTAGTTTAATTAGTTTGCTCGGTGTGTTTGCCGTATGGGGTTGTGATCGGTGTGTGTGTGTGTGTGTGTGTGTGTGTGTGTGTGTGTGTGTGTGTGTGTGTGACCTCCCTCAGCACACACACGAGGCAGCTGCTGTGTCAGCAAAGCAAACGTTGGGATTGTTTTCTCTGAGCAGTGCTGATCTGTGTCTGTGGGTCAGCGCTGCTTTGTTCTCGCTGGTTGATTGAAGTCCCGTCCCTCAGTTCTCCGTCCCTCCGTTCTCCGTCCCCCAGTTCTCCGTCCCTCAGTTCTCAGAGTTGAAGGTTTTCAGACGTCTGCAGAAAACGTTCCTCTG